>OZ005652.1:110875146-111475146 GCA_963930645.1 Salticus scenicus
TTTTCTTCAGTGGGTGGGAGCAGCAGAAAAGTCAGATTTTAATAATACAAGAAAATAAGGAAGGCCTAACAGGTTTCGTAAATATAGCGAAACCAGCATACTACCAAAAAAGAAAAAGAAATTTGAAACTTTAACAAAATTAAAAATATTTAATTAATTTAATAAGCAAATAAATAAGAACATAGCAAGAAAACGTGATAAAAGTAACATAATAGCTCGTCATATTTTCACACAGACCTAAAAGGCAAAAAAAAAAAAAAAAAAAACGCATTTAATCAATAAACTAGATTTACTACATAGATGAATTGTACGTACGAAGCTAACGTCAAAATTGACACAGATCTTCAAAGCAGACAGGCTGGATAGTGACAGTTATAGGCCGCTGAGTGTGCCTGCCTCTTATCTGCTTTGAAGGCCTGTGTTACTGTCGACTTTAACTTCGCACCTACAATTCAACTATACAGTAAGTCTAGTCTCTTGATTAAATGTCTTTTTTTTTTTTTCTTGCTTTTCAGGTCTGGTTGGGAATATGGCAAGTTAGCACGTCCTTTATTAAGTTACATTCTCCACGTATTCTTGTTATTTTCATATTAATTTGTTTATTGATTTAATTCTGCTTTAGAATTCTGTTAAAGTTTTATTTATTTATTTATTTTGATTTTAGTGAGTATGCTGATTTTACTATATTTACGAAACCTGTTAAATCTTTCTTACTTTCTTGCTTTAACAAGAATGCAAAATCATGCGGTACGAATTGAGTATTAACACTTTAAAAATATACGTAACTATTGAATTGACAAAATCCACACCTTTGGTGGAGTTCCTTTCGAATGCGAATGTTAGCCTGTAACAAATTTATTGCAAAGTGTTTAAATGTTATTTTTTATCTGTTTAATTTTGCAATATTTCTAATTATAATATTCAAGTTTTGTGCAGCTGTCAGCTGCTTAAATAGAAACAATAAAACTAAATATAAGCAAAAGGTATCAGCCTACTCAAAATTATTTTTAAGAACATTAATCGTCTAAATTTCAATAAAATAAAATATATAAACTTAAATGACATTAAAATTAAAAAGAGAAGATTTTAAACAAAGTGAAATATATGTTTTGTGTTTCGAACATTTTTGTGCAGACGATTTTGAAAATAAGTAAATAACATAAATAACATAAATAAGCGGTGGATGGATTCTGAGCTTAAAAGTGGGCGGAATTAGATATGTATCATTGCATACACGGTGTGCTACCTGTTTTTTTGGCTCGGAAATGCATTGTGCACACGTTGTGCAATCCGTCTCTAACAGGTTAACTTGTGGCATTTGGTTAGACGATCAGCTACACCAACAAGAACTGTAAAGATTGTGGAATACGAGAGATTTCGACAGCAAAAAATAAAGCATTAAAGCTGAAAAGGAAATGTACTAATTTTTTAGTTAAACGTGTTATCTAATAACTTAATATTATTTTACAATTGTTCATATTTATCTGGGGTTTTTTTTTTTCTGATTCTTTAATACTATTTATTTAAATATTTTTTTGTATTTATTTTTAAATTCCTTCTATTTTTCTGATTTTTTAATTATTGAATTGAAATACTCACTCCTAATAGAAAAAAGGTTTGTTTATAAATACCTTACAACAATGTCATTTAAATGTAATTATTACTATTAACGAATTAATTATAGTTATAATCAAGCGCAATCTCTTCTACCCATGTGAGCAATCAATCCTACTCTAAAAGGAGCGATTGTGCAAAATAATTGTCTTGGTTTTATTACCGCTGTTTATTTTATTTTATTTTATTTATTTATTTATTTATTATAGTAGAACAACTAAATAGTAATGAAAATGCATAGAAGTTTCATTTCAAATGTATGCACCAATAATTTAGCAATAATAATAATAATAATAATAATATATTTTTTTTTTTTTTTTTTTTAGTGTTTTGTTGAATTGTGTGCAAACTCTCCTACCTTTACTATATACAATATCAATTCGGTAAAAATATTTTAAAAGCAAGATCATTAAACTCAAACATTTAAAATAATTACACAAAAGATGTCAATCACTCATAAACTGCTGAAAATATTTCTCTTTCAAAGACATCATTTCCCGATGAGAGAAAATAATAACACGGAACTTTTGCTGACACAATATCCAAATGACGAAAAATGCACTAATGAGAATGGGAAAAGATCAATCTAAAACTTATGGTAATAAAGGTGTCTTTCATTTCCTGATTTACTAATCTTCAAACAAAACGTCAAATTTTCAACATGCGAAATAAGATGAATATCTTTTATCCTAACTTTGACAAATGCTTATTTTTCAGACTAGATATGACAACCACAAATTATACAAAATGACATGTAGAAATTTTAAAATTAAAAATGCATATCAGTAAATTTCTAACTATTTAATTTTCTTAAAAACGAAAAGTTTAAGTTTAATATTTGTTTAAATAAACTTATTTGTATAGTTTATTTATGTAATTGAATATAAATTTGTATTAGGAATAATTTACAGACTCAAATATATTTTCAAAGCGTGCTTAGGTTTTTAAAAAAAACATACAGAGTCCTAAAAAAAAAAGAAAGAGAGTGGGAATTTAAGTTAAACAAGATCGAAAAAACATGCGGTTCACATTGATTATTAACACTTCAAAAATGTACGTAATTGTTGTATCATATAACTTTCAATACTCTTTGCCTTCCTAATTAACAAGGGATAGACAGTAGTTCTGAAAGGCATACAGACAGACTAATGGAATTCTTAATCACCTTTAAACATTGTTAGAAAATGTTAAAATACTTAACACTAAAAAGAACGTAGCCCTTATATTCTAATTGTAGTCCATAATATATATGATTATTTTGGTGTAGCCCTGTGGATCTGAATGAAAACAAAATCATATTCTATACAATATATTATTTTAGAATATTACAAATCAATGTCAATTTCTTTATGATTTTTACAATAGAAAGTTCTTAAAATGTAATTTATAAATATGTCTGTCCTATTTTTTTTTCAGGGGGGGGGGCTGTACATAAACCAAATGCACAGGAGCTACTAATGTCATTTAAAATAGGGAATATCCCATAGGGAATTTGAGTAACCTATATAATTTTGTAAAATTTCTGAAAATATTTACGGAAGCTGGGGCGGGCAGATGTAGAGATAGATACTTAAATTGATATCCTATTCTTACTTAAATATGTTAAAAGGTGTTATATCGCCTAATGTAAACGAAAATTCTTCAATGTAAACCTCCAATGTAACTGAATATTTTTCTTTGTCTCTGTAAATCTAATGCTAAACGTACTACATTATTTAGAAAGCATTCTTTTGTGCCTATGAGTAACATATTTCAATTTTATCAAGATTTGTTCAAAGTAAAGTTATTAAAATTTGGTTTGCAGAAATACTTCTCATATAACGAATGCTTTGGTGTGATTTTGGATATCCCTGTACACAAACCAGTAGTAGTATAAACCTCCACTTTCCATAGCAAACATCCGAGAGTTAACTTGAATTACATATTACAATTTCATTTAATTTTTTTGTAAAATAAAGGAATGAAAATATAGTTCACAAAAATACATGTCATAGAGCACAGTGTTTTGGAATATATTTGGGTGTACCTGTAGACAAGCGAGTAGAGATAATCACTTCATTTTCAATAGGGAGCAACCGATAGTGAACTTTAATATCATATATCAGTTTCAAGGAATTCCATGAATATTTACGTGAAATTGAGCGCGGATAGGCAGAGAGACAGACAAACTGAAGTTATTAGCACTTTTCAACCTTTTTGGAAAGTGTTAAAAACATTTAGAAAACGATAAAATCAATTTATATAAGATAAATTGCAATTCAAACAAATTTCTAATAATTCCCATTAATGTAACTAAATATCTAAATATTATTTTGTAGCCCTGTAAATCTAATGCTAATCATAACGTATTCCATGGAAAGCATTCTTTTGTGTATATGAATAATTTATTTTAATTTTATATGATTTGTGCAAAGAAAAAAATCTTCAAATTTTGTTTATAGAAATACTTCGCATTGAACACATTGCTTAGGAATACTTTTAGTTGTCCTTGTATACAAATCAGGGTAGGTATTTACTCCATTTTCAATGATAAACATCCGATAGTGGACTTTAATAACATATTTCAATTGCAATATAATTTCTGTAAAGTAACCGTATTAAAATATGGTTTATAGAAATGCCTGTCATAGGACACAATCCTTTGGGAAACTTTCAGGTGTCCCTGTACACAACCCAATAAACCTGTTCACTCCATTTTTAATACGGAACATCTGATAGTGAACTTGAATAACATATATCAGTTTCAAGAAATTCCATAAATATATACGGTAGTTAGAGCACGGACTGACAGACAAACCGAAGTCATAAACACTTTTTAACCTTGTTGGAAAGTGTTAATAAAAAATGACTTCTCTACTGCTCCCATCTACTGAAAAAGAAGCAGAATGGTGTTTGCACATGAAGTGTTGTTTTACAAATGGCTTTTGTTATACATATATTATTAATATGTATGCAGAGTACCCACTCAGCACTTTTTCGGAAAACAGGAATTTATAAATAATATCATTTTAAATATCTCTTCACAGAATATTCAGCCCAGTTATGAAAGTATCTTTTAAAAAATCTCTGTTGAAAAATTACAACATCCTAAAAAGTAAAATTTGAGAACCCTGCGTAAGCAAGGGAATGTTTCGATAATCTTATATAAAGTGTACATTTAAATTTATTTTACTCATCTGGTATAAAACATTATACATTAATGATCCTTTAAACTATTTGGTAATATTCACTGCAAAAAAAAAAAAAAAAAAACATTTACCGAATTTTTGTGTTTAATTTTACGGAAAAGGACCATTTTGCTAGCTGAACGGTCAAAGCCCATAAACTGAAAGTATAATTTTAGAATACTAGTATTTTTTTTTTTTTTTTTTTTTTTTTTTTTTTTAAGGAGAAAAGAAGCCGTTAATCTACGTAATTTGCTCAAATCTTCTATCAAACTGTATACGGTCAAATCCTTAAAATGTAAAGTCCAAATGTCTGTTTACGGGCTTTGCCTGGAAGAAATCCTTTAAAATGTAAAGTCCAAATGTCTGTTTACGGGCTTTGCCTGGAAGTTCTTCTGCCGAGCGTTGCCCGTAATCTGGCTTGGATTGTTTTTTTTTTTTTTTTTTTTTTTTTTTTTTTTTTTTTTACTGTATTAATAATATTAATGATAAAACGATTTTTTTCTTACATGAGAGCCATAAGCATTACAAGCATTTTATTATATCAATCCATATTATATCAATTCAAAAAAGCTATTTTATTTAAGTAATTCAAAAAAAAAAAAAAAAAAATGCCTGACAAATATTGAGCAGTTCAAACACAATTTTCTTTCTGAATAACTAAATTTATTATTATTATTATTATTATTATTATTATTATTATTATTATTATTATTTTAACCGTTTCTCTTTTCATGTGCTCATGTTTTTAAATCTTACTACCTGGATTCTTCTTCGTGTATTTTTAATTTAGGAGAAGATTTGAACTTAATCATGTGTAGCTTAACACCTTTATTCAAGGCTTCCAATAAAAGAAATATTTGATCTTATATATATTTTATTAACTTTGAAATACTGTGTTCTTACTTCCTTTTATTATTATTATTAGTGTTGTTGTTATCGTTATTATTGTTATTATTATTGCTATTATTATCCTGAATGCTATGTGGAAAAGTTAAATTTCATTTTATCTTTGGCATTAGTCGTATTCTGTAAACACGGACACACACACACACACACACACACATATATATATATATATACTCTATAACAAAAAATGTGACGCACCAAGAAGGAGTAATGCAAACTGGACACATATTGGCATACGTACAGGTTTTGATGGAATCAAGTACCAATTCATCATTATCGTCGATCCTACGTGCAACTGGTACTTCAATGACTTCACATACCCTTAATAGGTGGCTCAGTGGAATTGAGCTCAGACCCCGGATCTCTCTTCCACTGAGGACGTTCGGAGCATCATAAAAATTGCCCTACAACCAGCTTGGGATTTTATCAATCTATCGCAACAGTTGGACAGAATTTGGCACGATACTTCACAGTAGCACATCTGTCAACTCTATCAGTTAATACCAAGCCGAATGACTGCGTACATAAGGGCCAGAAGTGGACCAACGCGTTGTTGACTTATATACTTTGTGAGGCCATTTCTCTTGATTAAATCATTCGAATTTTCTGAAACTGTAATCAATTGTTTTTCTCCACATGTACATCACATCTATCAACTTTTGTCCCCATTTCTTCTTGGTGCGTCGTTTTTTTTTTATTTATTTTATATATATTTTTATTTATTTTATTTTATTTATTTATTTATATACATATATATAGTGTATATATAATAAGTGTGTTATAAAATAACGGAATTTATGGATAATTCAATTTCCTTTTTACATATTATCATATCATTACATATTCCAGCTTAAAATTTAATATATTTATAGAAATTGACGAATCAAATTGCATTAAATTATAATTAAACTAAATTTTCAGTTTTTAAAAGCATATAAATTTTCGGGAAAATGAAAATTTTTCTTAAAATATTTTCAAACATTTTTTTTGAAAAAAAAAAAAAAAAAAAAAAAAAAAAAAAGAACTATTAAATTTTTAATGCCTCAAAATTACATACATGTGTGTTAAATTTGACACAAATGTTTGTAAAGAAAATAATGTATCATTTTATGCGGGACTCCATTGATCCTTCACACAATCAAACTTTCATTCTTCCATTTTCCTAAGGTATTAAGTTTTCAGCATCTTCATCAGTTTTCAGGCTTACGTAATCCTCTAGCCGCAAGTTAAAGCAATAATTTTATATCTAGGAAAGCTAGAAGGAAGGTATAACTGGCATGATGTAATGATTAGATTAAGTAAGAATGATCGAAAAAAGGTGTGGCAGGTATTGGTTTACTTACAAAAATGAAACACAAAGATAGTAAATTGACTTTTAAATATTTTGAGAAAACAGACCTGAATATTTTCAATGCAAACTAGTACAATATTTTATCTCCATATTTTCGAAATTTTAAAAAAGTAAATGATGACATGCATAATAAAATAGATAAACGATACATTAAAACACAAAATCAATGTTATGATTAGAGTAAAGTTCTAAAAAATTAATTAATTATTATTTTTATTATTATTATTATTATTACTAGCAAATCCGTGCGAAACGTTCGCACAAACTTGAAACTCATAAATCTTATACCAATTTCCCCATCCAGTTTGAATTGTAATTCGCCAAAAGTCATATTAATATTAGAACCAAATTAATTTTCTGCGCGTAAAATTCCTGTTTGACTAATTTTCATACTTGCGCAGCCAGTACAGTTTTAATATAAGGCTCCCGTGTCGAATTTTTTAGTATAGGATCCCCCATGGAGATTTTTCTTGCTATGTTGGCGATGCTTTTTTACTTATTTATTTTGATATATATATATATGTGTGTGTGTGAGTTTTGTTAAAAAAGCTCGTACCAATTTCGATTATACTTTTTATTATTGCATTTTTCAGTCAGTGTTTGACAATAATTCATATTCTGTTTATATATTTGTAGTACTGCTAGCTTTGAAAGGTCGCGTGCAAAGATTGTAAAGATGCAACGTTTAAAATACATTTTCCTATAAAAAGATCTCAATGGACAAATATTGTCATTTTTTTTCTTATTAAAACATTGAATTAAGTCCGCGTGCTTTAACCATCGCTTTCCCAAGATCAAGGCGTTATTGCAGAAAAATTACTTTCAGGTGCCGCTTGGAACGTTTGGCGAAAATCACCAGCAACGCACCTTTTTGTATCATTTAGAACAAATCGTTGTGCAACATTCCACTGGTTACGTTTGCTGTCTTTGGCAAATTAGCGCATATTTTGAATGAGACGTTGCTTAACTAAATTTCAACTACAAAATGGGTTCAAAATGACCCCATCTTGGGAAAGCGAGATTTAATATTCCCAATAAATATTATTTCTTAACTTCGCATATTTTATTAAATATATCACTATCGTATCGCTTCAACAAAGTTCAAACTTAACTGGACAACGTTAGAAAAATATTACGTAGATTATTATTATTACGATGAAATACGTAATAGTCGAAGACTATCCATAAATAAATGCTACATATCATTCTGATAAATTATTTAAAGTGGGTAAATTATAGAAATATTTTATATGTAGAGTAAAATAAATATGTATTTAAAGTTCACTATTCTCAATATTTTAAGAATTAGTGTTGAATTGATAGCATATGATATAAATGATGCAAGAAAAAAAAAATGTCATATATAGTATATATATATATTAAGTAAGAGGGAATAAAACAGTGTAACGGTAAACTAATTTTTGATTAATACGGATAATAAAAAGGTACTAAATATACATCCTTAAAATGTTGAAGTTTTATTTTCGAAATAAAATAAAATCGCAAACCAGGCATTATTTTTAATATATTCAGGTGCATTGTTGATAAAGGATTTCTTTTTAAGGTTAAATAAGAAGAATAAAAATATAGCGTGTCTTCAAAAAATGTAGTGTAAAAAAATAACAATGACTACTAACAATTCTTCGGAGTACATTATAATTTTTTACAGTTCCAAGAATGACTTGTACCAACTGTTGGTATTAAATGTGGCTGCATCTACAGATTGTTTGCAGTCAGTTAAAGTAAAAAAAAATATATATATAATAATAATAATAATAATAATAATAATAATAATAATAATAATAAAGACGCCACCCTCAACTAATTTTGCTACAAATCGTCTTATAAATATGCAACTGGTGCCATTCGATTAGTAATAACGTCCAATTCATAATGGTATAGTTAGATTTTGCTTAAGAGGTCGTCTAGATATTAAAAGTAGCATCAACTTCTTTCTTTTTTTTTTTCTTTCTTTCTTTTTTTTTTTTTTCCAATAGCAACCTTTTTGGGACAATTTTTTGAGTTATTTAGATAAAATCATTTTTGAAAATGGTATAGTTTACATATTTCTGTCAATTTTTTATGGAGTTACAAGTTGTCAAAATGTGAGTTTGCTAATCTTAAATGCATTCATTAGATAGACCAATTCATAGATAGACATAAATTCACATTTTCAAAAAAATTAGTAAAGACAGATTAATGTGTTCAATGCGTTAAAGGGAAATTATCCAAATATATTTCATGCATATATTGGATTAAAAGCATATTTTTAATTATAAAATTTATTAATGAATTTATATTCCAAAAAAATATGAATTATGACCTTTATTAATTTTGTACGAATAGCATAAACATTAATTAGTTTTCGAATTATAATGGTATTTCTTTTGATATTGGACTTAGGAATCTGCCACTTGATATTATCAATAAGTAAATTTCTCTATATAATCTGACGGATATGTTTTTCGGTTTGTTTTTATATGATTCTTATTGTTTTCTAAGCAATGTTTCGCTGTTTATTATACAAATTAACACAATGCAGGCGACAGTTTGTGAAATAATTCCAAAAGAAAATAATTCAGGCCTTCTGTATCTCTGAAATAATATTAAAAAATGATTCTGCATATTTGTATTTGACCTAATATTTACATTTTTTAAGATAAAATATCCATCTGACTCATCTCTATCTTCATGAAAATTTGTGTTCACTGTTGAATCTCACTCCGCCCATGGTAAACTATAGCAAAGACTTAGTTTACTCAGATACTGCCTGAATGGTTCTGATAAATAAAAAAATAAAAATAATAAAAATAATAAAAAATAACAGAGCTGTACTAGTGCGACGTTAAACCCAAACAACAAAACTGATAAAAATTAGTGGATATTTAGTAAGTGTTGCCAGACTTGGGGACATTTGTGAGTCCAATAACCTCCAATAATTTTGCGAAGTAATATTTGATATACGTGATAGACGACTAATCTTTGAAGTAGTTAGTTAACAGTTACAATTAAATTTTAGTGGTGGCTATTTAAAAAAATGTCCTTGAATCTGGCAACACAGTTTTGAGTTTACATTTCAATCTAAATTGTTCCTCTCTCCTGCTCTCCCGGAAAGTTGGTGATCATCGGTAACTCACACTTTTCCTGGGTAAATATATATATATATATATATATATATATATATAAGCTCTTTTTCTTTTTTTTTTTTTTTTTTTTTTTTTTTTTTTTTAGTATTCCAATTATTTTGATAAAAAATTAATGTTAGTCACTATTTGAGATGACAGTTCGATCTGAAATACCCACGTCCTTGGGATAATTAGCGTTTACTTTCAGCTCTCAATTCACACAAAGAAATACTGCAGGAACTTGATTTTCTTCGAAAATCAAGGTTCTTGTAATTTATTCTCCTTGAAAGTGCACGAGAGCTATTTAATTCTATTCTACGTTTTCAAAGGGTAAGAGGGACCCCTTTGCACAAAACCTACCTATGTGTGAACAGGAGAACTTTGCTGCGATCCCTAAATGGGTTTGATTTTTAGCAGCTCCATCCTAAATCCTGAGGCGCACATACGAATCGCGTCCGAGTCGCGGTGGAGCTTTATGTAGGCTCTGAAGTTCCAGGTTAGCAGTACTTACATTTTTGCCATTTGTTTTATGTTTCATTGGAACCCTATTTAGATTGGAGCTCATCTTTGGTTCATTAATTAGTTGCAATTATATTAATGTAGTGTATTCTATGTTGATGTTTGGCTATTTTAACTCTTACCTAGACTTGACTCCTCTAATATGTGTCCAAAGTTTCCTAGATTCCTACAGATAGTCGCCGGCCACGGAGGGTCTTCCCACTTCGCAGCCATATCCGGGGGCGTGCCCCTCTTTACAAATTCGGTTGGTGTAGGAGAAATGGGTTACTTTCTTCATTGAGGTTTTAAAAAACAATGTCTTATTGCTGATGCCTGGTGTTCGTGATTCTTGATTTCTGTACATAAAGAGGGAGAAAACTCCCATCAGAGATGTAAAACCGCATTTGTTGAAACCCGGTTAAAAAAAAAAGCCAAATAATGCAGGTATATTGCAGTTATTTTGAAGAAAATATAATCTACAGGTATTTTGAAAAAAATAAATAAAAGCAGCAGGTTTCCTACTGGAAACGTTCAGTTTATTTGAAAGGTTTCACAGGGGTTTATTTCACGAAGTCCGAAATAACTTCAGGTTTCCTGCAATTTTCCTGAAGGTTATATTTAACGGTTTTATTTATTTATTTATTTATTTATCTATTTATTTTTATTACAGATAATTGGAAACCGGACATTTTTTCGACCACAGAAATTTATTTCTTTTGCAGTTTCATTTGAAATCAGATTCCGTTAACTTCCTCTTTGCATATCCAATTCTTCAATCTCTTGAAACTTATAAAGTATATTCCTCTAAGCCTGGCTCCACACAAGCCTTTTTTGAAAACCTCTCAAGTGTTTTTATTCTGACAGTCCACATGAAAAATTACTTCTGTTACAATATAACATTCTGATCAATGAGGATCGAAATTTTCTTTATAACTGCATGATAAAAAATAATTTTACGATATTGACTATTTATTATTACTATTATTATTATTTTTATTATTATTATCTAAATTGCTTGAAGTTTTTTCTAAACTGCCATCTATCGGTCGAAATTTGAACTATCAATTATTTCAACATATTTCTTTCCCTGTGCTCCATAGAAAGTATATACAATGTTTCAATGAAATACATCAACTAGCACGAGATTTACGTTGGTCAAAATAGGGTGTGAATGTTCATAGACTTTCCTAAGAAATTCGTAAATGTGAAGTTGCGAAGAATCCCGTTTGGTTAGAAGTATTAACTTTGATTTTAAAAGCCATTCTTCGAATAATGATCAGTTAGCACGAGTTTAAAAGGAAAAGTTTGGATTTTTCATAATTTAGCAGTTAATTAGTTTCAGATAAGTTTGTTAGATACTACAGTCCGCAGCAAAATTATTCGAGAACTAGCAATAATTCAAACTTAAAAGATGGACACCTAATATTGTTTTGTTAAGTAAATATTTGCCAAGTGTTATATTTCGAAATATTTTTCTATGGGATGCAAATTACTATTTCAAAAAGTGGTTCTTGAAAAATAAGAAAATTGCTAATTTTGATTTTATTATTATTGTATTTTAAAAAGCACCTTTATTCTTTTGTGTAAGTTTTGGTGTATATTATTCAACTTTTTTTTTTTTTTTTAATCTCATTAGTTTTCGATAAATATTGTAAATTAATGATGGAATTTCTTCTCTTTTAGGGTAAGTGACTCTTAACTCTTTAAAAGAAAAATACGTAAGTAGCTATTTAATATTATTTAGCTATTAGTAGCTACTAGTATATATTAGTAGCTATTTAATAAATCATGTTTGCAAAAAAGGAATTTTCTTGAATTTCTTACTACTTCCAAAGCTGTATTGCGATTAAAAGTTTGAATAAATCGTGTCCTTGATTTTTTTTTCTTCCATCGAACAACAAGAACAATAATAAAATATATATAAGAGGAACATTTAATGAAATAGGATTCATTTCACAAACCATTGCTTTGGCAAAAGATAGTACTTATATAATAGTAACAATAATAAATAAATAAATAAAATCAAGATTTATAGCATTAGAGAAATATTTTTTATTTAAATTTTAAAGAATTGAGTTTAGAATCGCTGTTAATTATTTTAATAAACATTTAATTATGATATCTGATGCTACACATTGGCGAAGTAACAAATGTTTATTCAAAAATACAGTACAGAAATAAATATAATACAGTTAAAATAATTTTTCTTTATTTTTCTTTTTAATTGTTGCCGTGAATAATTTAAAATGTTCACAAGATCCAAAGTATAAAATAGTAGGTTATTATTAGTATTAGTATTATTAAGGCAGTTTTCTGCTGTACAAAATCAATATTAGTCAATAAATCAATTGTCGCCAGTCCGTGAGTATACTTTTTCTCACAGTAATTTCATTAAAACATTTCTAAACATAAATGGTTTTTGTCATTATATATTCTATACATAATCCCACAACAATTATAATTAAAAATTAAAACTCTCGTAAAATAAGGGTCTTATTGAAATTTATTTTGGTTCTTTAATTAAAAACTAATATTAGTTTGTATGTAATTATTTCTTATTGTTTCATTGCATTCTTATTTTTTATTTGTTTATTTCTTTGCAGTGTATGTATTTATTTAGCGTAATATTTTATTCTGCATACTGCTAAAATCAATAAGTACCTTTATTAAAATATATTCTGCTGGATATTTACATATCTGTCAAGTGTACAGTTTATCCCAAGCGAGTTTTTACCAGAAATCTTTTATTAAAATTTTCAATTTATTTAAGCATAGAAAATAAATGAGATAAACTTCTATTAAAAAATATTGGTGGTATATCTGGTAGAAAATTTGAAAATATTCGCAGCAGACATGTAGTTATGTAAGTTGGGGATACTAAGTCGTACATTGACCTATATAGACAGGAAAATCTCAGGAATATAACAGTTTCTGAACTGTTAATTTAGGTCAATGAAACTACGCCTGGAGAAATCAGTTTGGAGCAGAATGCCTTGAAGGCAGCTCAATGCAGTAGTCATTATATCTTTATAAGTATCAGGGGTCTAAACACATAGAACAGTCAAGAAATTACGCCAGGGTTCATCTGTAAACAAATAAATAATAAAAATAAATAAAGGAATAAGAAACATTTTTAATTTTGGGAGAAACATGATACATTTTTAGATAACTATTTGTAGTAATGCGCAAAAGCTATCTAGATTTTTTAAGAGTTATTCTTTTAAAAGTTGGACACATTTGATTGTTGACATCTTCAATTTTACCGAAACTTTCAGGATATGTTAGTAGTACCGTGATAAGAAAAAGTGAAATTTATTTTTTTCTGAATTTCATTTGTTTGACCGAGAGTGAGGGGTCCAAGTTTAAGGCCGTAAATAAATGGTGCCATTTTAATATCATTTTACTCCTAAAGGCATGAATGACCCATGCCATTTTTTTTTAAATACGGATACTACTTGATACTAAGTACATTTTAGCATAAACAGTTTGGTGGGTCACTAATGGCTTTAAAGGCCAAGGTCATTCGAAAATGCAGTTTTCGTTGATTTTTTCCATGTTTTCAGTCTGAATATCTGCTAAGGCCATGAGTGCCCAATAGAAATAATTATGGGGTTAATTACACACCTTAGTATAGAACTTAAAAATATTGAAAATAGCATGGGTTACTCTTGGCTTTAGTAGTTAAACGGTCTCAAAGTTGAAAATTTTCAAAAAAAAGGTCAAATTTGATGTTAAGTTACTCTATAAGCCATGAGTGAATAACTATGAGACACAGTATTAATTATACCCTAGATGGTCTAGTTTTAGACCCAGGTTACAAACCTATGGGTCTTGCAAGATTTATTTAGATGCAGTCTATTTTATATCGCCAATGTGTACCTGTTCTATGTAGTACAAAACGCTTGAGACCCAATTTTGTAATACATTAATGCTTGTTTGAAACTTCCCATTTTACATTACAGAGGCTAACATCAACATAAATATAAAATAAATATAAAATTAAAAAATCTGGAGTGACTCCACTCGACTTTCCGAACATTGAGTAATTAACAGATTTGTAGATAAAACATATAAATGCTAGATTCACCAAAATGCTTATAGTTAGTGCAACAGTGATTTATAATATTCATATAAATTTTCAGCTCAATTGAATAAGGCGTTTAGATGCTATCGCACTTTTAATAATTTGGTCTTATAGGCCATAATGATAAAGAATTTTTCTTTGTGTCCCTGTAAAAAAAAAACTATAAGTGCTAGATTCTCCAAATTCTATAAAAATTAAGTATCTGTGACCTATAATATGTGTATAATTTTTTTGCTCAATTGAATGAGGTGTTTACATGCTATCGCACTTTTAGGATTTTGGTCCCATAGGCCATAATGATAAAGAATTTTCCTTTGTGTCCCTATAAAAAAACTATAAGTGCTAGATTCTCCAAAATATATAAAGATTGAGTATCTGTGACCTATAATATGTGCATTTTTTTTTTGCTCAATTGAATGAGGTATTTAGATGCTATCACACTTTTATGATTTTGGTCCCATACGCCATAATGATAAATAATTTTTCTATGTGTCCCTGTAAACAAACTATAAGAGCTAGATTCATCAAAATCAATAGGGTTCGTGCTACGGTGACTTGCAACCAGCGTACCAACTTACAGCTCATTCGAGCAAAGCGTACAGACGCTAGCATGTTCACTCACACATACACACATACATACCCACATACATACACACACATATATACATCATCGCAAAAATAGTGAAAACGGACACATTGGACCTCGAAACGTATACAAATATCAAAATCTCAAATTCGGATTTTTGACATGATTACAATACATTCCTCACTATAGTGTTCTGAAAGTAAAAATAGCAAAAAGTCAGATAAAATATTGCTGATCACCTGACATGTGAACAAATGACATGCTAAATAATTAAGTGAGAGAAAACTGTGTAAACTCAGAAGAGAACATGGCTCAATAATTGGGCTGTGAGGCCAATTGAAACATGCCTTGATGTGTGAAATGTGTAAAAGAACTATTGAAAAAAATTTGCCGTTTAACCGGACTCCAAATTAGTCAAATGAAAATGAAGTTATGACCCAAAAGTAAGCATGTATAAGAACACACGTACATAATGCAGCAAAAAATAGATATACAGAAAGAAACACATAATTCTGCTGCTTACAGTTACCCTGTTTTTACAGGGACACAAAGAAAAATTCTTTATCATTATGGCCTATGGGACCAAAATCTTAAAAGTGTGATAGCATCTAAACGCCATATTGAATTGAGCAAAAAATTTCTACACATATTATAGGTCACAGATACTCAAGCTGTATAGATTTTGGAGAATCTAGCACTTACAGTTTTTTTACAGGGACACAAAGAAAAATTCTTTATCATTATGGCCTATGGGGCCAAATTTTTAAAAGTGTGATAGCGTCTAAACGCCTTATTAATCTGAGCAAAAATTTTGTACACATGTTATAGGTCACAGTTCCACCAACTGTATTGATTTTGGTGAATTTAGCACTTACAGTTTTTTTACAGGGAAACAAAGAAATATTCTTTATCATTATGGCCTATGGGACCAAATTATTAAAAGTGCGACTGCATCTAAACGTCTTATTCAATTGAGCTGAAAATTTATATGAATATTATAAATCACTGTTGCACTAACTATAAGCATTTTGGTGAATCTAGCATTTATAGGTTTTATCTACAAAACTGTTAATTACTCATTGATCGGAAAGTCCAGTGGAGTCACTCCAGATTTTTTAATTTTATATTTATTTTATATTTATTTTGATGCTGGCCTCTGTAATGTAAAATGGGAAGTTTTAAACAAGCATTAATGTATTACAAAATTGGGTCTCAAGCGTTTTGTACTACATAGAACAGGTACACATTGGCGATATAAAATAGACTGTATCTAAATAAATCTTACAAGCCCCATAGGTTTGTAATCTGGGTCTGTAACTAGACCATCTAGGGTATAATTAAAACTGTGTCTCGTTGTTATTCACTCATGGCTTATAGAGTAATTTACCATCAAATTTGACCTTTTTTTGAAAATCTTCAACTTTGAGACCGTTTAACTACTAAAGCCAAGAGTAACCCATGCTATTTTAAATATTTTTAAGTTCTATACTAAGGTGTGTAATTAACCCCATAATTATTTCTATGGGGAACTCATGGCCTTAGCAGATATTCAGACTGAAAACATGGAAAAAATCAGCGAAAACTGCATTTTCGAATGACCTTGGCCTTTAAAGCCATGAGTGACCCACCAAACTGTTTATGCTAAAATGTACTTAGTATCAAGTAGTATCCTTATTTTAAAAAATGTACATGGGTCACTCATGCCTTTAGGCGTAAAATGATATTAAAATGGCACCATTTATTTACGGCCTCAAACTTGGACCCCCTCTCTTGGTCAAACAAATGAAATTCAGAAAAAAATTAAATTTCACTTTTTCTTATCACAGTACTACTAACATATCCTGAAAGCTTCGGGAAAATTTAAAATGTCAACTATCACACCTCCATAGACTTTGTCCAGCTTTTAAAAAAATGGCTCTTCAACAGTTTATACAACTTTATAGCAATTAAGTAATATAGGCTGCAATTCCCATGGAGAATAGTATTAAAAAAAATAGCCTTATACATATGTATAGTCATTCTTTAAAAGAATTTCATAACTCAAAATGTACATGCGGTTCTCTTGCCGTAAAACTAATAGAAAGACTACTTGAAGTTATGCACAATTTTGAAATAGACATCAATTTAAATCGGAATATTATTTAAAACAAAATTAGTTTGAAACTATTTAAATTGTAAAAGAAAAGTATGAATTTTAAAATATAAAATTAAAATGTATGTTTAAAGTATAACATTAAAATATGAAGTTTTAAAGTAAATTTAAAACTTAATAAACAGAAAAAAATGAATATTTGAGTAATAATGGGCCATTTTAAAAGAATTTTTAAAAACAATATGAAGTAAGGACTTATACAAAAGAAAATATAAATAATGAAAAACAATAAGTAGTAAGCATACAATTTCTTATTTAATGCGTTTTCATAATTTCCGTGAACTGGTTGAATTTTAGCATTTAAACAGTAATGTACTTCAATTTTCGAAATAACTAATGAAAAATTCAATAAAAGTTCATATAAAATTAATTATCTAGTTAAATGAGCTTAGTTAAAACAAAAATGAAATAAAACAAAGCAAAAAATAAATCGCCGCTTTAATAAAACGAAATGAAGGGAGATTTTTGGCATTGTAAATCGAGTTATTATCTCTATTGTAATAAATAACGAAACACACCTACAGATATATACCGGGTGTCCCATAAGTCAGTAAACATTTCAAAAATTAATAAAAATTGAAGGAACATGCAGAATTGAACGCTGTTTGCGAAAAAAAAAATATTCTCTTGAATTTTTTTTTCTTTTTTTTCGTAGAAAACCCTTGAAGAAAAAAAAATAATAGTTGCGATTTTCGTCGATAGAGGGCGCTGTACGAGAGCAAATCACACATTTCCGTGAAAAACTATATTTATTTGCATCCAGATGTTTAGAGGTATATAAATCCCATTCTAAGTGTCCGCCATCTCCACAAATTACAGTTAGCAAGCGAGTTGCAACCTCGCTAACCGCGGCTTCAGTCGTCAGTTCTTACTTTATTGAAAACATCATCACCAATAACTATTTATCCGCCAAATCCGCATCGCAATTAACGCTTCATATATGCGCAAGTAGGAGACAAAATAAGAAATACGCTGTGTCAATTGTAAAACCGTGTAATTTGTAGGATTCTAATTTACATTTTTTTTAATTACACATCCGCACATCCCTCAATCGTCGAAAATTTTACGTTTTTTTTTTTTTTTTTTTTTTTTTCCCTCTACTAAAAAAAAAAAAAAAAAAAAAAAAAAAAAAAAAAAATCATTTATGTGAATAATTTTGTCGCAAACTTCGTTCACTTCTACAAATTCCATCATTTTTTATGATTTTATTATTCATGATTTTTAATGAATTAATTATAGGACACCTGGTATATATATATATATATATATATATATATATTGGAATGTGTGGTATTTAAAAATTTCAATAATGTTTTAATTACAATTTTTTTTTTTTTCTTTTTTCTTTTTTTTTTTTTTTTTCTTTTTTTTTTTGATACATTTAAATTATCAATATGTAATTACTTTACGCGTAATTACTTTTACGTTTTCCCATATTGAATTATCTGTAATTATCATGCAAACGATTTTAACATGCTAAAAACATAATGCAAACAAAATTGGTTTTTTATTTCTTTATTCTACTTTCCTAAAATAAGCCTATTAATAATAAACATTATACTGTATTTCGAAAGTTGAGTTATTTGTTTAATTAACGTGTTCACCAACTAAGAATATTAGCATAGCATCTCTCCTGTATGAATGAAATATGTGCTAGTGCAAAGATTTTTCCTAGAATCTTCCCAAAATATGAATCTGATGCATATTCATGTGCTGAATATTATGTTATCAAACAATATTTACATATCATGTTGCAGTCTTTGAGAAACATTTCAAAATAAATAATGTTTATCACATAAAACTAAGTATCCTTTATTTTTTCTCTAAAATGTATTATGCAGTAGAGGTGTAATTGTTATTTTTAAGTTAAACATGGTCACGAATTTTAAACAAAATTAAATAGAAACTATCTCAATGCATTAAAAAGTGACATCATCATATAATTTTATTTATTTATATAAGGTTTTTTGAAATAAATAATGTAATATATTTTTTATGAAATACGATGTCTGTTATATTAAGGCTTTTAGAAATTATTTATTCATATTTCGTAAAAAATCTAATTTAAAAAAAAAATAATAATAACATTCTTCTTCTCTTAAAACAAAAATTTAATTAATGCATACCTGACAAAATTTTTATTTATATTCCGTTGTATTGTTAGTAGTCACCCTTTTTCTCACACAGCTTTATTTTTAGAGTAATTTTTTTCATATGCCAAGCAGCCAACATTTTAATTTATTCTGGAATATTTTTAGCTCCGCCTTTATTTCGCACTACTTTATTTCTAGAACAATTCTCTCAAATATATAACTAAAATAAAATAAGAAATATATATATATATATATATATATATATATATATATATATATATATAATAAATTGAAAAGTGATGGGAAATAAAGGCGGGGTTAAAAATACCCCTGTCTAAATTAAAATTTTGACAGCTATGTATGTGTAATTACTATTGAATAAAATGAAAAATATTCTAAAAGAATATGGTATAAAAACCAGAAGTGTACTAATAATACAACAGAGTAATAAATATATTGTTGGCAGGTTTGCAATTACAGGTGAGTCTGTGCCGAAGAAAATTTTACTATGGTAAAATAAAAGTGTAAAAAATAATATTTATTAAACTTACTATCATTTAGCTAAACATAAGTGTATGTATTGCGTGAAATATCTGGAGTCCATGATCTACATCGCTATTTATTGAAAAGGAACTGGTACCATACGGATTTTAACATTATTGGAACCGAATAATATATAGCAGTAGAACTTTGCAAAGTATGTGTTTATTTATTTATGTTTTATTTTAATGTTTCAAATAATAATAGCAATTATAATAACAATTATAATTATAATAAAACCTTTAAAAAAATATTTTTATAACCATCTTTTTTAAACTACTATACAGTAATGAATAAAAATTAAATAAACAACTCATTATTTCTACTTTATTAAACATTTAAAAGTATGAACTGAGATCTTAAGACTATAAACAGATTGATTAGTCGAAAATACATTATTTTATTACCTAGTACTGATTATCTGATTACATTTTAAAATATAACATTTAACATTTTTAAAATTAGAATATTCGATTTAGCTATTGAGATAAATTTAAAAAATCAATAGTTACTCCAAATGATAAAGCAGAAAAAATGCTATTTTATTCTTTATTTGTTACTACACTAGTTACTGCTTTAGGTATACATTTTCTACCTTATAATATCGCATCTTTACATAAGTATTTATTTTAAAAAAAAAGTGCAAATAAAATAGTTTACTATGATCGCAATACGTAATTATCTCTTTAGCTTAAAATATTTCCTGTTACCAATTATATTCAGTTTTTTGGAACTGACAATCACAATCAAGAAATAAAATCCATTGCAAATATAAAACTTAATGTAATATTCTTATTTTTATTTAAACAATGAATAATTTTAATTTTACATTTCAATGAATAGTGTATTTGTTAAAACGATGTATGTGTGAAACTGACATTATTTTGATGTTAACTTCTGGCATAAGCTTAATTTTTGTGATAAAAAATAAAAAAAAAGTTTATGGGCTTGTAACTCTAATATTTTTTTGACTTATTTATTAAAATTTCTGAGTTTATTCCACAGAATCCCCTCCCCCCTTCCCCCCAAAAAAAACTTTTGCAACATGGTAAAGAGAAATTGAATCACCAAATTAAATACTTTGCATTTGAAAAAAACTCTGGGGAAATTTCAACTCTGGAAAATATCTAAAATATATCTCTTTCTTTTGACAATAATTTGCTTAATTTTTACTCTATTCAAACGAGCTTTTTACATAGGTTGCGCAATATATCTAGCTTTATCATTTGTAATAATAATATCGATAATAATATATATATATATATATATATATATATATACATATATCACGCTTGTACAATAAAAATATAGTTAATAAAAGTGAGCGGTGAATGTTAGACGTGTAATTTTTTTTTTTCAGAATAATGTTACGTGAATATTTTGTCAATTTTCCCGCAAGTTTTATAATTTTTCTCTTTTGAAGTCCATTCTTGTTTTATCCATAAATTTTGGTAAACAAACTAATATTATTTGAAAAAATATATATATATATCTGCCTAAATAATTATGCGACTCCTATAAAGCAATGCACTCATATTATACATAGTAAGTGCATCAAATTGTTAAACTTGCAAGTCATGTGTAACTTTTCGTGATAGAGGGCGATATAAGGTATTTATATTTTCCTTCAATTAGAAGTTGTTCCCTTAACTGCCCTCGTGACTAAAATTATAGTAGAAAATGTGAGTTTAAAATGCTCTTCTCAGCGCTTTTTTTTTTTTTTTTTTTTTTTTTTGCAAGTGGAAGAAAATCATTCTTCCCTAATAATTTGATATACTCCACTGTATACCTATCAAAAAAATAATAAAATACAAAAAAGAAAGAAAAAAGCCAGCTCCCGACTAATTTCGCCGCAAATCTTCACATTAATATGCAGCTAGTGCCGATTGATTCGTAACAACGTCTAGTTTATAGCCGTACAGTTAGATTAGGCATTTGTTGTTTTAAAGTTCTTTAACGTATGAAATCTATTATCGAAAGAAAAGCAATGTTATTTATATCTGATTATTTCCAAACACGCGTAACATTCACATTAATTATGCAAAACTACTTAAAAACAAAGTAATATAACTGACCATTTTTAAAGATTTAGATAATGATCTGACACTTTTGATACATAGGAAATCAGATAGTTATTCATATAAGTTTGGGTGCAAACACAATATCTTTAAAAACTTTATTTTTTTTCCCCTCCGGATAACATCTTATTGAATAATTAACATTCCATACGAGATTATAATTTATTTATTCTAAGTATATGGACGAATTCATAATACATTTTTGCTTGTTACGCTGTCAAGAATAAATAAACGGTACTTTTTTTTTTAACTGCCTTGACCTGAGAAATTTGAATATAGAGTTAAAATTTAAGTCAATGCCATTTTGATTTATAAACGACTCCTAAGCTAAATCTAACTATACAGTTATGAAGTAAACGTTATTACGAATCGATCGGCAGCAGCAGCATATTCATAGGATTGTCTGCGGGAAAATTAACCAAAGGAGTTATTTTATTTTACTTATTTATTTATTTATTATGACTGTACATAAAGTCAATTTTATAATGATACATAAACTTCTATAGGTATAATGATACTTAAATATATATATATATAAACATATATTCTAATTTAAACTGAAGATCCAGAGAATTGGGTTATTGCCTGTAAAATGATGCACGAGCTGTGTCACAATTCATATGTAGTGAACCATTAATTTCTGAATCTAGCTTCTGCACTCAGCACGAAATATACTACGATTTGAGTACAGCAATCAATCCTATACATATTTGTCACATTGAGTATCAATTTGCGTAACGTACAGGGAGCATTTGGCAAGTGGAGTAGGTATGTCATTTCAAATGATACTATTGTCAATATGTATAAATATTTCAGTTTATTTTCAATAGGCTGAACTCTAATTTTATTATTGTATAATATCTATTTATTTATTTATTTATTCTTCCTTCTATGTTCAATAGAAGAAAGTATTAGATTCGTAAAAATTTTCGACTTTCGGTTTTCGATGGATTTATATGTTTTGAAAGGTCTAGAACACGATTTGACCAATTTGAGAAAAAGTCTGTCAGCCCGTCTGTCTGTCTGAGTGTGTGTGGAAATACTTTGTGGCGACTGTATCTCCAGAACTACTGCTCCGAATTGCATATAAATTTATATGTAGATGCACCTTGACATAAATTAGTGCATGTCATATTTCGGTGTCAATAACTCAAAAGGTGGCGCTGCTATAGAGCGATTTTCGCGATTTAAGGGGAGGCTATATCTCAGGTTCTATCACGTATAATCAATCAAAACTTGATACGTAAGTAGGCTATTTTGACACATTATGCTCATTCAATTTAAAATGCTTATCGGCCAACATGTGGCGCTTATATACAGCGATATCTGCAGTTTAAAGGAAGGTTATATCTCAGAAACTACTACATATAAATTTATATGTAGATGCTCTTTGACATAAAGCAGTGCCTATCAACTTTTGGTGTCAACCTCTCAACAGGTGGCGCTACTATAGAGCGATTTTTGTAGTTTAAGGGAAGGCTATATCTCAGGTTCTATTGCGTATCGTCAAACAAAACTTGATATGTGAGATAGTCATTTAGAGACATTATGTTTTTTCGAGTTCCAATGCTTTTCGTAAAATAGGTGGCGCAGCTATACTGAAAATGTCCTCGATAACGGGAAATCTACATCTCAACTTTTATGGCATATAACTGTACGAACCTTGATATGTGAAATAACTATTATAAAAATGCATATTTTAAAAGGTTATTTACAGACAATAAAGTTCTTTTTCTGTAGATATTTAGTGTTAATTTTCTGTAAGATGAAAACTAATTATTTACACTTTGTGAATTTGAGTAGGAAAGTATAGAAAAATTTTTTTGTTGGCCACGACATACTAGTTTTCAGTATTTTACAAAGCGAAATTCTTTAGATATTTACGAATAATTTCTAATAAATAATTTTTTTTACAGATAATTTCACTTTGATATACAATATTTTATTATATTTGATAATTTGTAACATTCCGTTGATCGTAAATTTTCTACTTTACTTTCGAAAAAGGATTCAGTGAACATATATATATATATATATATATATATATATATATATATATATATATTTCAGGGCTGCATTTTTTTAAAATTATTATTATAATTTTTGTGCCACTTTTTCCATAATATAAAATTTATAATAAATATATGTAGGAAAATTGCAGATTTACCTGCATAAATGTATTATAAATTTTATAAAGTGCAAAATGTGGTGCGAAAAGGAAAAAAAAATCGCCTATGGCAACATGCGTTTAAGTTAATAATTTTAAGCAATAGATTCGTAATAATTAATATCTTCTATCCATAAAACTTTTTTTTTAATGAATTATTAAATAACTACTATATTACTGCATTTATCTGCTAAGAATTTGCAATTATGAAATTAGCTTATCCTCATACTAATTTTAACAAACATGCCAACATTATTTTTTTTCTGGAGCATAGTAAATATCCGCCCTTATTTCACACGACTTTAGTTTTAGTGACATTTTCTGTAATAAGCAATTACAACAAAATTAGTTTAAAATATATCTCTAGAAAAGTGTTGTGACAAACAAAAAAGCGTGTACTTTCATCATAGTTCCCAACTTAGCACCTTTTGACTACCGGAAAAATTTAATTAAAAATTTTATTTAATTTAATCAGTGAAAACTCTTACAGTTTACTATATAAATAAAATAAATCCTTCTATATCTATATCTATATATATATACATATTTTTTTTTCCGGTAGACAGATGATGATAAGCTGACAATGAGATTACCAATGCTCCAGAAAAATTCAAATGTTAACATGTCTCTTTTATGCTTTTATGCGTTATATATATATATATATATATATATTGCATAAAATTTTAAATAAAAAATTACAGGAGTTCAGGAATGGGAAGTTGGAGCAGGCTTATACTAGTATTTCTTTAAAACAATTATCTACCTATAAAATCGTTTGTTTAAGAGAAAAAAGATTAGTTTCAAAATTTATGGTAAGATTTTTGCGTCAGGCTCGCACCTCAAGAGTTTTAAACATGAATAAGTTTTAATGACGTATTAAAATAACACATATTTATAATACTTAAAAAAAAATACATGAAATGCTTATAATATATAGGTGATTCTAATATATTGGCGGTTATATAGAATATTTTTTTCTTGCAAAATATAACTTTAGTGGGTTGACATAGAAATTTATGACTTTATTTTTATTTTAAAACTCAACTTTCTGACCTATTGTAATGCTGATTAAAAAGTTTATCCATGCGTAATTTTCTTTTCTTTCCTCTTTTTTTTTATTACTGAAGTCATTTTCTTTGACTGCCCATACCTTTTTTACAAACTAATTTACAAATTTCACATCAACATTTTACAAATTAAATTAGTAAAAATTAACTAACTATAATTAAGGTGTGAAATAGATTTTTATGACGGTTGACTATTAGTTTCAATCTAGATTTTTTGTAGACCAGTTTTGTGTACCATCAAAAGAAATTAGAAATATAATTCCTATTGCTACAAATTTAGTATTAAATTAAAAGGGCGATTTTTGTGAATCCAGGGGTGCAAACAATTTTTTGACACAACAATTAGATTTTATTATTACTATTATTTATTATTATTATTATTATTATTGGCTAAATTATGAAATTTAGGTGGTAAAACTTCATTTTAATTTATTTCAGTCATTTTAAAAAGTACGTGGCCCAGTTTTACGGTCAAAAAATTAAATCAAAAAGAAATCGAAAATGAAAAAATAAAATAAAAGATACCGATTGAAATTAATAGTTCTCCGTACTAAACTAAATTCAGTCTTTGACATAGTTTTAATGTTTTTTTTTTTTTTTTTCTTGTTTTATTCATTTAATTATTTAACTTTTTAAAGTATATTACATAAAGTTTATGCCACATTTTTCAAGTTACGCAATTGGAATAGAGAATTTTCTGATAAATATAGAGAAACCCAGGGCGTTTTTAGCTTGGTTTATATCAACACTATTTATTCCAAACTTTTTTTGTTTAATTCACAGAGTACTTCAACGATCTGATTCACTGAGTTTTTTTTGTCATAGTTTTAAATATCAAATTGAATTTTGTAAAAAGGTATGCTGCAATTTCCTGTACAGAATTTTTTAATATTGTGTGTTAAAAAAAAATATTATATTTCTTTCATAAGTCGATTATTATTTTTGTTATATGTTTAAAATATGTTTATGCGGTGATAATAACAGATAAGCCTTCAGAAATTTAAACTTGGCTCTAATCCTGAGTATCAGGCCTCGTGTAAATAAGATGCCACATTTCTGGTTGGAAAAAGTATCAGACTTCTGGCATTTTACTTACATAGTTTGCTTGGTTAAGCATACATTAAGAATAGTTAAAATAATTAACTTTTCTTTTTCTATTTTACACAATGACATGCTTCTACACTTATAAGCATGCGAGTGTTTTTTCTACAAATTTCCCTACTATATTTAAAATCCAAGAAATTTCTAATTAGATACAGATATACTAAAATGTACAGTTGATTGTTTTAACAAAGGTGATAAGTGTCACTACTGATTGAAAAAAAATATATTTGAGTGCTACAATCATTAATCATTAAATTATTTTCTTAAGCAAACAAATGACTATAAATAAACAAACAAACGAAAATTAAGGAAAATACAACTTACATTTATCAATCATCGCGGACTAAATAAGCAAAAAATATTTAGAAATATATTTAATATAATACATCAGATGTCAGCTTTAAAAAAAAAAATAAATAAATAAAACTTCGCCACTTTACTGTTTACATCAATCTACCTTAGCCAATGAATAAATAATCTTTCTTATAAACATTAAATTTGAAAACATGCAATGTTATTCATAACATTCACATAACTCCCCGAAGCACAAAATGCTATTTTGCAAATATTTACTGTAGCAACTACCACATTTACTTTCTAGTGGTACACGAGAATGGCTGCTTTGCGCCATAGTGTAGAATATCTTACATAAAACATGCATAGGATTTTTTAGAGCACGGGAAATTCTTTATTTGAATCTCTCACATAAAGGTTAATGCTTTCTAGTCCCCCCCCTAAAAAAACAATAATAATAATGATAATAATAATGTTTTTAATGAATTAAATTTTGCAATTTGTTATTTATAATTTGGTCAGATAATAGAATTAAGTTATAAAATGAAGCGATGAGTAAGTTATTTAATAGCTATAAATAATGTATTTATTTTATTAAAATTTACATTAAAATGTATAAATAAATAAATAGATATGAAATATAAAAAATTAAAAATAAAATGATCTAAACCGTTTTGCTCAACAGATGATTATCCAGCTCGTCTTGTTTTCATGAATTTCATAAATTCTAATATTACAATACGAATTCTTTTAACTATATTGGAAACAATAATTTATACAGACTTTTAATGTCTTACACCTTATAACAAACAAAAAATAAAACACATCAAAATAAAAAATAAACATCTGAAAATCATCGTACAACATACACAATAAAAAATAAATAGGAAAATTATGGTGCTTTAGTCATATTAAATAAATTTCATAAAATTTCATGTACTAATATAAATAACTCTTTAATGGAAAATTATATATATCCTGTAATCTATTTATTGTTAATAATAAATAAATATTTTTAAATTTCTTTGCAATTTCTTTTACGTCAGAGAAAACTTTGATTTTGTTTGTGAGAGAAATTCGTTTTTCCCTACGCAATCATAAATTTAAATAAGAATAATGTACACATAAATCATTTCTTACTATTTTTAATGGCACAATCTAAAAGACGTCAAATATTTTAACAAGCACACACTTGTAAGAGACTGAAATTGTTTAAAATCCAATTGTATTAGCTGGAGAGCCACAAAATCTTTGAAAATTACGTGAAATTACATCCGGAGTTATAGTTCGATTGTTAAGTGCAATTCTAAAATTTTCCCTTATAGTTTCAAATTTACGTCGCATTGATTCTGGGACACGTTTGTTAAATTGTATATATATGTATATATAGTTTATGGTTATTACATGAAATAAATTATAATTATTACAAAAAAATATTTAATAACGTTAATGTTTCAATTCCATATTCTTAAAAAATAAATAAACGCAAACAAATGTGTGTTTTTTATGTCACCAGTTTTCCAAAATATCTCTTAGATTATTAATTTTTTTATTTAGTTTTTTATTTATTATTTTATTTTATTTTAATTTATTTTATTATTTTTTTTAATTTCATTCATTTATTTATTTATTTTTTACGATGAAATGTGTAGTGTATTAAAACTATTATGCAATTTTTGAAATATTTAATAAAAGTCTGACTTCAAATTTTAAGCTGATTTTACAAAATATTTTATCTTGTTCGTTTTCTACATGCGAATATATATTGTCACTTGAATTTGACTTCATTTTTCAAAAAACAAATATATAATAAAATTAGTAAAATCAATATTTTACATTACTTTCTACCTGAAATAAAAATATTACTAGTAAATATAAATTATATATTAATGTTTTAGCTCTGTATATCGTATAAAAACAAATAAATACAATCAAAAACATTTTTGCATAAGCACAATTTCATAAAATATCTCTTGCACTTCTTTTTCATATGTGTATATATATATATATATATATATATATATATATATATACATTGATGGAAAAAAAAATCCCAACACCAGGAAGGAGCTGTGCTAGATAAACGAAATTTGGTAGGCGTGTTTATACATCTGAAAGATGACGTCGATTCAAATTTCGAGCTACGCGCATAAGTGTGGCGCTAGTCGCGATACTATGAACATGCAAATGAGGTTTGCTTTAAATAAGCGCTGTTAGGTTCGTGATCGTTATTTACAGTTGAGATTTGACGTAGTGGGTTAACGTTAGTCAAGGCTGCCTCTAAGAAGACGAAGAAGCCATTATCAACAGCTCACTGAGTTTGAACGAGGTCGTGTAGTAGGGCTACGAGAAGGTGGGTTTTCTTTCCGCGATATTGCAGAAAGACTTGGCAGGAATGTATCCACTGTGCATGAGTGTTGGCAGCAGTGGTCAAGGGAAGGTACTGCCTCAATAAGACCGGGTTCCGGGCAGCCACGTGGCACTACTGACAGGGAAGACCGCCGTGTTCGGCGTATGGCTGTGGCTAATCGTACTGCGTCTGCAGCTGAAATTCGAGCTGCAATTGGCACCACAGTGACACAACGAACTGTTACAAATCGGTTACTTCAAGGACAGCTCCGAGCCAGACGCCCTGTAGCGTGCATTCCACTGACTCCAAACCACTGCCGTTTGTGACGTGAGTGGTGTCAAGCTAGAGCTCATTGGAGGACGGAGTGGAGATCTGTTGTGTTTTCTGATGAAAGCCGGTTCTGCCTTGGTCGCAGTGATAGCCGTGTGTTGGTTAGAAGGAGGCCAGGTGAACGCCTGCTAGCGACCTGTCTGCGGCCTAGACACACAGGGCCTACTCCTGGAGTTATGGTTTAGGGAGCAATTTCGTATGACAGCAGGAGCACTCTCGTGGTTATCCCACGCACCCTGAGTGCAAATTTATACGTCAGTCTAGTGATACAACCTGTTGTGCTGCCATTCATGAACAACATTCAAGGGGGTGTTTTCCAACAGGATAACGCTCGCCCTCATACCGCTGTTGTAACCCAACATGCTCTACAGAGTGTCGACATGTTGCCTTAGTCTGCTAGATCACCAGATCTTTCTCCAATCGAGCACGTATGGGACATAATTGGACGACAACTCCAGCGTCATCCACAACCAGCATTAACCGTCCCTGCATTGACCGCCCAAGTGCAACAGGCATGGAACTCCATCCCACAAACTGATATCCGACACCTGTACGACACAATGCATGCACGTTTACATGCTTGCATTCAAAGTTCTAGCGATTACACCGGTTACTAATGTACCAACATTTCACATTTGAAATGGCTCTTCTCGCCAATGGCTCTACCTGTGATCTTGAAACTTTAATCAATTAAATATATTACCTAGACAAATGTATTGCTGAAATTTCATTACTGTACAATAATTTTTTCTTGATGTTGGGATTTTTTTTCCATCAGTGTATATATATATATATATATATATATATATATATATATATATATATATATATATATATATATATATACATATATATAGTTTTTACATGATATAGTTTTAAACATCTGTTTTATATTTTAAGATATAAGAAAAGTTGTCTATATTTAGCACCTAGTCTTGAATAAGATGCCCTCCATGAGGACTTTCTCGAGTATCCTATCCGGTATTCACACAATCTTCGGAAAAAAACTCTTCGCTGAGAAATATATATATATATATATATATATATATATATATATATATATATATACCGCCTTCCTCTAGAATGAATAAGTGGCCATTTTCTAAATCCCTTAACTAGAAATATAGATTTCCGAATTATGCGAATAAGGCACGCCAGTAAACTGAATAGACGAAATGGTCGAGAAATTATATTTAATAAAATTTTATTTTTCCGAGTGAGTGAAAATAATGCCTGGACCGGGAGTCGAACCCCGGATCTTTTACTTACAAGGTAAAGGCTCTACCAATTGAGCTATCCAGGCCGACACCCCGGTCAGCATTACTCACTCAGACAACCTTTAGGCAGAAACATCTGTGGTCTATCATGTAGATAGCTCGACAGAAATAAGCCGCAGGAAATGGAAAACACCATTAGATAATGGGAGAAAGAAATACAATTTTTATTAAAATCACACAATCAACTGTGGAAGAAAATCATATTTATTGAAATTTTATTTTTCCGACTGAGTGACTCAGTCGGAAAAATAAAATTTCAATAAATATGATTTTCTTCCACAGTTGATTGTGTGATTTTAATAAAAATCGAGAATTTATAGTTTACACATTTTTAGATAGTGAAACAATATTCTGAATATTCCGAATATTCTGAATCTTTTATATTGCGAGAGATTTTCGGTTGGTTTTCTAGAATTGGGTCATACACCAAGATTCTAGTTGCTGAAACCCGCCTTTTGTAGTTTCATTTATTTGCAGAGATTTTTAAATAACTTTGCCCTCGAGAATATAGGCAAACTCTCTAGAATTCTAATAGGGGCTTCTAGAACTCGCTTTTCAAGAGGACTAAGATTTATAAGGATGACATGGAACTATTTTTTCTAGAGCCACAATTTAGATTCTAGATGTCCGTTGCAGAATTTTTTCTCAGTGTTAATTTCTAAGAAAATATACTTGAGGAGCAAACATTCAAACCGTGTTTTCTCATTCAAATGCAATTTTTCAGAAAACACAAAAAACTGATAAATTAAAAAATAACCCTTCTTAGACCCTAATTATCATTTGTTTAGTTGTATTATTGGTTACTAGGAAGATCTGTAGGCCTACTTTACCTAATAAACTTAGAGTTAATTAGAAAAATGTATTTGAAATTTGGAGAAAGCATGTTTTGACCGAAACACAGAGGAGAAAACATGTTTTGAATGTTTCCAATGTGGAGAAAGCATGTTTTGACCGAAACACAGAGGAGAAAACATGTTTCGAATGTTTCCAATGTGGACAAAACATTTTTTGAATGAAAAAGTATGTAGCTCGAATATTGATGAAATAGCATTCTTAATGTAATTAACAGAACAGATTTTGTTATGTAATTATAAAGTTAAATATTTACGCGTGAAAAATCATCATGGAAATTGTAGGGAAGAACTAAAATTTTTAAGCCAATTTGAAATTTAAATTTTTAAACCAATATCTTCACTTAAGCAATTTCATGCTTCCTCTGTTTCTTCATATTCTACATGAAAGTTATTAGTAATGATATCTTTATACCATTTAAAAACAGGCTGATTTTTTCACTCTTCACCATACATCAATTGTAAAAGTTTGTCTATGTCATTCTGATGCCTTTAAGTTTAAGATGAATTCTCTTACCTTGTTTTTTTTTTATTATTATTATTAATGCTTAAGTGGCTTTTTCTATCCCCTGCTCTCTTTTCCTCAATAGGTTCACCAGCATGTACCTTAGTAACAATATTGGCTAGCATTGTATGACCTATTTTAGTTATAGCCATGAAATTGTTTTTACACACAGGAATTCTCCTACCACTGCTACTAGTAATAAAATAAGAAGCAGAAAATGCATGCTGTAAGCCAGATGATTGCGATTTTTTTTTTTTTTTTTTTTTTTTTTTTGGGGGGGGGGGGGGGTTATTAGGTCTACGTCGAGTTACATTTTTTGTAACAACCGATGAGGCTATAATACAATCTTCTCGCTGTTTGTCCGGAATTTCGTAAAGTCTATCCCGAAACTTCTTAACGTCATTAGGTCTAACATCAGTGCATGAAAAAGTATTTATTAATAGAATGTTTATAGGAGCATAAATGTTGTTATCTAAAGGTGCTGAATATCGTTTCTTTTTCGCTTCTTTTCTTTTTCCACCAATTCTCTGTATTTTTCTAGTTCCATAATTAGAAGTACTCACTAATACACCATCTATTAATTCTTCCATTTGAAAAAAAAAAAAATAATAATAATAATAATAATAAAGTACACTCCTCTAAAATGAATAAAACAAGATAGAACTAACGAAAAAACAAACATAAAAAGCTGGTACATGTACGAGTCACGCGACCAGAAAGAGCAGTACTGACTTGGTTGGCTGGAGAAATCACAGTTTGACTGAAAACAGGCTCTGGAGGAAACACTGTTTGATTGAAACCCTAACTTTCTAAGCGCATTTATAATGTGATAAAAATTATTTTGGTTTAAAATAATAGTATAATTTTGTGCTATTTAATGTTGAGTTCACAGAAAAATCGCTAACTCATTTTTTTTTATTTTTGGAGAAAACACGGTTTGAATGTTTGCTCCTCACTTGTAGAGCTCATTTAACACACATTTGATAAAAATGAACACTCTTTCATTTTTAACATGCAAATATATATTGTTTCTTAACTATGATCTCGCATTCCACAGATTTCAGAAAACAGAAAATGACCCTGAAAGAAAATCGGATTTCGCACAGATTGAGAACTTGTAACTTTATACATTTTTTTTCCGGACCTATGGGAACACTTTCTATGTGAAAACATGAATATAGGCATACATATAGGCTGTTTTATTATTAATATAGAGAATGTATTTTAATTTGAGTTTTAAACGGTATATATGGTATATAAATGTTATAATGCAATTGAAAAGTCTATTCGTTTGCATTAAAAAATAAAATTTTTGTAAAAAAATAATTATTGCAAACCGAGCGTATAATAATAATGTAATATAATAAAAAATAATATATATTTGATAATTTAAAGATTGTAATTATTAAAAAAAATATATAACATATTTCATTAGTTTCATTTTTTTTTTTTTTTTTTTTTTTTTTTTTTTTTTAACAATACACATTTAATAACTATAAAAGTTACAAAACGCAAGTACGTAATATGTACAGTTAAATTATTAATTGATTAAATATAGAATATTACGTTAGAATAATAAATAAAACATAAAGATATGATTTTTTTACGGTAATTGTATTATATGTTAAGATTTTTTTTCTTAATGATTTAGACGTAGAAATTTGGCGCAGAACTCATATGTATTTATTTAAAATTTTCCGCTACTTAAAAAATCGTTGGTTTAGTAAGAAGATAATTTTTTTTCATAAATACCGGTTCCGGTATGCCATTTCTGCACACATTTTCCACCCCTGCTCCTTGAATAGGAAGCTTTGTTGATAGATCTCTAATTACTAATTTGTTTCATTAAAAAGACTAGTTTTTTATTTAGCTTAAAAAAGAAAAGAAAAGAAAAAGACTGCGCATTCGTGTATAAATTATTGAGTGATATTATTGAAAATATATTTCAGTTGCAAGTACCACACCGATTGCTTAAATTAAAATTTGAGTGATTTAAACACAAATACAGAAAATCATTTTCTTTATAAGGTGTAACTTTATAAATAAACTCAAATTCCAGAACTTACAATTAAATATAGCAAAATATGCTGACATCAAAGTGTTAAAGAATGTGGTCTAGAAAAGAAAGTATGAAAAAAAATTAGGCTTATCGACTTAGCCTGCCACAGTTTTTGAAGATTTTTTACAAAAGAAACCTTATATATTAAGGATATTGCCTATTAAAATGTTTTGCTTTATCGTACACAAACATCAAACCGTCTGAATTATATATATTAAAAGCAAAAACTCTTTTATTTAAGAGACAAAAATTTAAGTTAAAATACATTTTAAAAACAAAAATACATATAAAAACAATTAAAAGCTAGACTTTTCGAAACCCTTCCGGGCTTCCTCATCAGTAATTACAACACGATATGCAAACATTACATGAACACTCAAGGAATTTAAAGGAGTACCGAATATTGAGGAGCCAGTGCGCATGCTTCATTGATAGTGTGGAGATGCTTGGCAGTGTGCCAGCTCTCAAGGAAAATACGCTATTTATAATTATGAAAACCAGAATTTAGAATTTTTATATTATCGAAGTCAGGAATATGATCAGTTTCTATTGAATGGATTACTAGAATTTTGGTTGCAATTTTTTAAAGATCGCCTGCGCTCTTGTAGTCTAATTTTTGCTGTACGGCAAGTTTCACCTATATAAACATATTTGCAATTTTTACAAGGAATTAAATATATTACACCAGTTAAATCCAAAGAAGGGGTTATGGGTTTAAAGTTAAAAAGGACATTTTTTTAATTGTTTAATTGGCCGGAAAGCAGTATAAATATTATGTGGTTTAAGTAATTTAGAAATAAATTCTGAAGGAAAACCAAAATATGACATAGAAATATAATTGTTCTTATTAATTTGTGAATTTTTCATTTGCATTGGAGTAGGGGGGGGGAGGGAATTGCAGGAGGGAACGAAAGAGAGGGTTTTTCACGATAAATTCGTTTTAACCAATTAAGAGGGTAATCGTTATTTATTAAATCCTGAAAAATTCTTTTAATTTCCAACTTAAAAAGTGTCTCGTTACTGCATAACCGAAGAGCTCTATTGACCAAAGTTCGGAAGACTGCAATTTTATGAGAATTAGGATTAGCAGAATGAAAATTTAGATATTGACCTGTAAAAGTGGCCTTACGATAAACAGAAGTTTGAAAAATGCTAGGTAAATTCGAAATTGTTTTATTTTTTAGCACACAACACTTGGTTTACTTTGTGTTATTCTTAGAATAACATTGTTTAAAAAATTTACATACTTACTAATAAGTATTTTTTTCGTCAACTTGAGTGATTTTCTTTACATTCCATTCCTCTTACATATTATACTCTATAAGTAATTATAACACATTATTATTTTTTTTAATGACTAAGTTATTAAGATATGTATTCATTTTATTATGTTTCTATGTTCTTTTAATATAATATCTAAGTAGTCTAAAAATATAAAATATATTTGTAGATAATTGGTAGTTATTAGAAAAGTATAACATCGTGAAATAGTTTAGTCATAATAAGCATTTTATAACACATTATTTATAAGTCTGTTCTATCTCCATGGAAGGATATACGTATTTTAGATATTACTAAGCATAAACTTAAGAAAAATAATTGCCTGTGTAAGTCATAAACTCCAAACAACTTACTACTAATTGTTTTTAATGAATGTTACTGACATACAGGACAGATGTAGTAGAGTTCCGTAATCTACTGTTATATAAATATTCATTTTCTTAATATACATAATGTTTCCCTTATTATGACCAGTATATGAGCATAAACTCACTTTCCACGTGAAATATGCATATGAATGAAGTTTTATAATTTACGATATAATTATCTAATATTCACACAGCCTGAATAAAACAGTATAGACTGTCCTAAACTAAAAGCGTCTTATGATAAATTGCAGGATTTATGTACCATTAATCGGTAACGAGATTCTGTATGAGATATGTGCTTTGATCGATTTACTTAACACAATTTGAGTATATACACATGTCGAAGTAAATATGAAAGTTATGTACTGAATTAGATTTTCCATATGATTGCTTAACAACAGAGTAAATTCACATAGCATTCAAATTTAGACATTTATATTTTATTAATATGTATGGTAATACAATGTTTTTAATGCTTTCATATTAGTTCCCCATCATACTATAGGTATGGTAACTTAGGTAATCGTGAAAAATTTCGACCTCGATTTTTTGACTTTTTTATACGTTTTCAGGTGTGAATAATCCGAAAAGGACAAAATTTGTATGGTGTCTGTCTGTAGGGTGTCTGTTAGTGTGTCAATCCGTTAGTGTGTTAGTCCGTTAGTGTGTTAGTCCGTTAGTGTGTTAGTCTGTTTACACGATATCTCACGAACAAAGGTCAGATCAGTTTTAAAATATTATTTTCGATACTGGCCAGAACACTATTCATTTGCAACATTCAAATTAAAAAACTTCGTAAGTTATTAGAAATTTACGATTTTATTAACATGGGAGAATAGGACAAAAATTCACTTAAACGTTCATTAAATGGAACTTTTTTACTGTAAAAATGTCAGACCAGCTTTAAAATATCAGTTTTGATGCCGGAATGAACATCAGTAACAAAAAATATGCTACTTTGAAAATTTCGCAAGTTATTGGTAATTTACGAATTTCTTAACATGGCAGTATAGGGCAAAATTTCACATAAATGTCAATTTTGAGCGATATTTTCATCGTAAAGATGTCAGACTACTTTTGAAATATTATTTAGGACACTGGCATGAATAATAATGACTATGAATTTCCCAATATAAATATTTCGTAAGTTATTGGAAATTTACGAATTTCTTAACAAGGCAGAATAGAGCAAAATTTCACATAAATGTCAATCTTGAGGGATATTTTCATCGTAAAGATGTCAAACCACTTTCGAAATGTTATTTAGGATACTGGCATGAATATCATAGACTATAATTTTTCCAATTTAAAAAATTCGTAAGTTATTTTGAATTTACGATTTACTTAACATGTCAGAATAAGGCAAAATTGAGCATAAACTTCCATTTTGAGGATCGTAAATACATTAGACAACTTCAAAATTACATTTATGATATTTGTTTGAACATGATTGAATACAAATATTCTAATAGGAAAATTTCGTAAATTATTCGTAATTTACGATTTTATCAACATAGCGAAATTGTAAATTTTCCATATAAATAATTACTTTGAGGATTATTGCATTGGAAATAGTAGCATGAAAACTAAACAATGGAATTGACCCTGACAAAATAAATTAATAGATTAGAATAAGATAAATATATCGAAGTAAACGGTGGATAGCCTATTAGGCGGGAATTTCATTCTGTCACTGTATCAAGCTTTGGTCAAATTCATTTCTTTTAACATGATTATAATATGTCTCGCACTAGAAATTTATGAGAACATAAATATGATGGGGAACTTAGCAGAGTCCACCTATGCCAACTAGTTTTTTTTTTTTTTTTTTTTTTTTTTTTTATAGCTTTTAAATGGATCTTAAAATTTTTGTTTTTTTTTTCATTTTTCGTTTCTATAGAATTATTTTACTTCAAAAGCATGATGTGGCTATACTCTAAACTATTTTTGTGTCAGTTAGAGTAATAACTTTTACTACAACAGGTGTACAATAAGTATTTAAACATAAAAACTTCTTTACATACCACAAAATTAATGTAAGTACAACCGAGTAGAAAAAGACGTGGCCTTTCTTCTTCAGGTGCAAAAAATGCGTACTATTAGCCTGGTTACAAAAGCATGACTGGCAAGACTGACAGTCTTGCTTTGTAACTACAATATAATAAATGTAGCTCCAATAGAAGGTTGGTAATAACGATATTCCAGAGTAAATTATAAAGTTATCATCTCTGCATTATATCAAAATAATACTGAATGGATAGATGATGGCTAAGCCACATTCATATTAACTATCAAGTCATAGTGAACAACACACAGAGCCTGATTTACGCCGGGGCACTCTCTCACCGGAATATTTTTACAATTATTTTTTACTGCATATCATAGAAATTCCACCTTTTCTCTAGCAAATTATTTATATAAAAAATGAACGGTGTAAAACAATCGTATTTATTCATGGTTATTATACACCAGAATTCTTTTAAAATAATTTTTAATGAGAATTTTGTGTTTATTATAAGAGGAAAGTATTGCGTAAAAAATAATGGTGTAAGTGTAAATAATGTGTGCCCCGGTCTAAATCAGTCCCTGACAACACATTGTCATGACAATCCTCAACGATATGTTATTGATAAAATGATAAATTTTATATGATTTTCTAATATAAATTACAGTGGCTGTAAACTTTGATTAATTTAACGCCATTTTAGTAACCGACTTCTCAATTCAGACCCTTTTTTTTTTTTTTTTTTTTTTTTTTTTTTTGTTAGCTCATAATTTCTGGATGGATGTTTCAATTTTGATACGTTTTGTTTTGTTGTGAAGATCTTGTTCCGAAATAGGTCCCATTGTAATATATTTACGATCTAAAGAAAATAAAAGCGCCAACTGGTGGAAAACAGCGTTGTTAGTGTTCCTATCTCAAAAACTGCTCAAGATAGCGGAAACAAAGTTAATTACAAAGTTGTAAACATCAACGATTTAGTATGAAAAGATAGTTTTTAGAAATTAATGCTAAAAATAGAACACTTATAACGAGCAGTGGTTTCTACGCAATTTCTTACACTGTGCATACATGAACTATGTTGAACAATTTGCAACGTAGCAGGTGATACGTATGCTATGTAATTCAAAGTACGGCTACTGTAAGTGGTCACATTGTTTAACGCAAATCCGTTTTTAACCGTCTGCACAAAAAAAGGGTGGTCATGATTCGAATCATTTATTTATTTTTTTTTTGTTGTTGTTTATTAGCTTATAACTTCATAAGAGATATTCCGATATTAATGCTTATTTTTTGTTGCTGTTGTAAAGATTTTGGCCTGAAATAGATCCCACTATGATTTCATTATGATCTAAATAAGTTTCAGGGTGCTCACAAAAGTCCGTTATTACTCTTTTAACTGCTGAACAGCTGCAGCTACGCTCGTAAAAGTAGTATGCAAAATAGTAAAAAGGTTATGAGCTACGATATGTAACCGCGTACAGCGCCACCTGGTGGAAAATAGCTAAATTTGTGTTTAGATTTTGAAAACACTACGAGATAGTGTGAAATAATTACAAAGTTAGAGAACATTATTTATATAGTACATAAAGTAACCGTATAAATATAAATGCTATAAACAAAATGTTTAAACTTGCATCTGTTTTTTCACAGTTTCCTGTACTGTAACGTTCTGAAGCGATCTTGAAAATCAAAATGATTTTATTTCGATGTTTAAATTTCTATCCGTCAGCTGCAATGCATATTTAGCCCCATTTTGAAATATTGATTCTTTTACGCACATTCCATGGTAGCGGGGAACACGTTCGCTTAGTAAAATTCAATCAGAATCCACATGTGCATTGTCGTTGTGGATATTGTTATATCGTTTCTATGTCTGTTTTAAATTATTAAAGATATACGCTATATTTTTTTTTTCTAGAACCTCAATTGACAGCCTTATATGAATAACTAACAGTCTTCGATTCTTGTCTCACTGCTTCTCATTCGACTGTTTATATTTCATATAGTTATAGATATCGGTTACTTTTATACTAAGTGCCTAACAGGAATTTTTGGTTACGAATGCAGAGCCCTCATTCTTTACATTACTAAACCTTTTTAATTCAACGTATGAGGATTTAATAGATATTTAATTAAATTGCATAAAGGCAAGTAAAGTCACACAAATTAAAAATGCAGTATTTGAGAAAAATCAACTTAAGGATAAGGCATTGGCTAGAATCAAATTTACACAACTGCCTCTCGACTGGATAATTTTCGAGATAGAGGTGTGATATTTTTGCGCACATTTGGAGTGATTTTCAGTGTTTTTTTCAGTGACATAAACGCGAAATTGTCATTTTTTAATTTTAATTGTGTCAATTTTCTTGCGGGTTGCTATATGTGAAAGCACTATCGAACATCTTCCCATATTCTGCTATAAAAATATTTTCACAGAAAGGAAAAAAAAATAAAAGAAAAAATTATAAAGAAGTAGATCCGCCTACAAAAAACAACTGTTATTCAAACAACAAAAAATTAAATGAAATCGCAAACTGCGCCTAAAAGTATGAAATAAATTTCTTCGCTAAACAGCATAAACACTACAATTAATCATTCTATTTGAAGTCAGCGCGAAGTTCGTAGCTTGGTACGTATAAAGCTGTAGGGGTGGGCCATACTTTCATACCCATTGCTGCACTAGAACCTCTTCAACTGTGCATGCCTCTTAATCGGGAACGGGTAAGCCTCAAGCCACTTGGTCAAATAGTCCATCACAACGAAGATGTACTTATTGCATCTGGAGGTCCGTGGCAATAGACACAAGATGTCGACTGCGATCCGCTCAAATGGTGCTTCCACGTTTTAAAGATCTAATCTTTCTCGGCTTCGTTTTTTCAGGCCTTTACGTGCTGCACAAACATCGCAAGACATGCACCATTTACCCACGTCCTCCCTTGTCTTGCACCAGTAAAAGCGTTTTCGAACTATATGGAGTGTCTTTCAGGATACACTACAGAGTGAGCTCTTTAATTTCCAGCAACCTCTGCCCCGCGAGATGGCCTTCTATTAGTTTCCCTCCAGTGATCGTGAAGCCGGGTTATTTTTGTTAGATTGTCGTATGGGACAGTTTCTCTTTACATGTCCATCTTTTCCACATCCCTAGCACTGTATCTTCGGATTCTTTACTTCTTTATTACCTTCAAAACTACACAACCTTCTGGGTTTGTCTGCCAGATTTCTTTTCACTTCCTTCAGACCAGCTTGTGAATCAACTTGTGTAGAGAGATTGCTCTGACGGTGTGGCGGTCTTTACGGGAGTCTTGTCGGGCTGGCTCAATTTTTAATGCCCGACGTCTTTGACACTGACGACGTCTCTGACCCAACGTCTTTGACACTGAAGACGTCTCTGACACGACGCTTTTGACACTGGAGAGTCTATGTGCTTTTTGAGTCTCTGGATCTTACACGGCATAGATGAAGTATTGGAGGGCCAAATCATCTCAAGATTCAGCGGGGCAGTCTAAGAAGGCTAGGTGTGATAGTCTCTGAATATCCGATACCAGCTCTTTTAAACCTTCCCTTTCTTTTTTGGTAATGGTACTTTAACTGGAGACAACTGTATTCCTTAGAACATTTTTTCTCCAAAACGCAGTTCAAGCGCGCTTGTTAGGGCCTTGAAATCATATCACTCTTCCTTTGACAGAGTTTCCAGTATGTAGGCTGCGTCACCCCGTAATGCTGCTGCTAAATGGATTGTTTGGGCAGTAGAGACCCAGCTCATTGCTTCAGCTACGATATAAAACTGTGTCTTATATACTTGCCAGGATGATCTGCCATCGTGAATGCATAGACTAATTCAGTTCTTAATTATGTATTCTATTATCTCTGTTCCTCTTCCTGGGTGATTGATGTTAACTATTCCACTTTTCTGTCAAGACCTTCGTCTATTCTCTTTTAGCTTTCTACCTCTGAAAACCTTCCTTTAAGCTCTTGATTGAAATTTCCTTTTACTTTCTCTTCGAAACTCTGTTCTATCCTCGTAACACTCTCTTCTACCTTCAAAACATTTTCTTCATTCTTACGCTCCAGCCATTCTACATTTTACAACTGATAATCTACTCTCTGTAACTTCTTTCATAGTTACCATGTCATCCCTTACTGATGAAAGGTCTATCTTCATTTCGTCTTGACTTAATTCAACTTATTCTTGAAAGGACTTGATTTCTTCACTCAAACTGTCTTTCATTTGCTTTTTTTCTTCGGTCAGTCCAGTTTCTGTCTTTCCCTGTACTGCATTCATTTCTTTCTGTCTTTCTTTCATTCTTTTGATAAATCCGGTTTTCATCTTTTCCTGTCCTGTTTTCATTTCTCTTATCTAGGCAGCTACGCACTTCTAGAAGTTTCTTCATTTCTTTCTGGATACCTCTAGTTATCACCATTCACAGACAACCCCACTACTGACACCATGAATTTTGTGCATTCAGTGTTCGTAAGTAGACTCTTAATGAAAGGCGAAACTTCAAGAAGCGCAAAAGTTTATTTACAGAAAATTCGAGAACATTACCATTCTATAATCCAAGTATCAACTTCAGTTTCACCAGTAAACACAGCTTAAATAACAGCTGACAATATCAAATTCACAGTATAAAATGTACAGTCACCAAAAAAAAAATCGACACCCCTCCCCCCCACTTAATTTCGCCGTAAATTATCGTAGAAACATACGGCTGGTACATATCGATCTGTAATAATGTCTAGTTTTTGATGGTGTAGTTAGATTTTGCTTAAGGGGTCGTCTACATATTAAAAGAGGCGTAAACTTTTTTTCAATGACGACCCCTATTTTTATCTTCATATTCAGATTTCGGAGATCAAGGCGGTTCGGAAAACATACCTATTTATATACTTTAAATCAATTCTAAATAGAGTTGCACGTGAAAATGTATTAGGTTTCCGTCTATACATTTAGAAAATATAAATCGTGATCTACCACCCAGTATACATTATTTATTAAGTTTTACACCGGAAATAAATTTCACAAATGTTAATTATAAAATAAAAAATGACTCTAATTCACAGAACTCTCTGAGTTAGTTTACGAATTAAAAGATTTTTATTGGTTTCTATTGATTAAACATCAAATAGTTCACTCCATACGAAGAAAATTAAATAGCTTGAATCATATGAACCCTACAATGTTGAATAACAAAAATCTAGATACCGAGGTAAAAGAATAATATTAATACTTATAATAATATTAATAGCGGTTATAAAAAAAAAAAAAAAAAGTTTTAATATTTAAGAAAATAATTATCTACTTCTGTTGGGTATATTTTGTTTTATACAGTAAGCCCCGCACGAAAATATTACTATAAAGTTTTACATTTCATTTTAGGCGTACAAACCAACAATAAAAAATTAAACTAAAATCTGAGAAAGGATATTTAACATTTTCGTGACCGCTGACATAGATTCACGTCATTTGGAAATCTGTAACTCCTACAATGGGCGTTTCTTTCACAATTTGTGTGTTACGATATTTCTGAAGAATATTCCTTATCTTCATATTTATATAAACAAAATAGTATGAATACAAATACTTTCACTAGAAAGAGTATAGTTATTATGTATATTCATATGTAAAAAAAATATGGATATAGAAATAACGGTTTCTTATTGCCTAGAATGAATATTCCCCGTTCTGCAGTCGTCTACTGTACTTGAATTCTTAATTTTAAATGCTTAAAATCTATATCTTTAAAAGTAATAAGACATATTACTTTGTTTTAAATCCTTTTTCCATGATAAATGTGGCGCCAGTTTTACGCCGTGATTAGAATAATCGAGAATAAATAATATTGCGCTTTGTTTCAATAACAGATTTTAAAAACTTAAAAACAAAAAAATGCCACTATATTATTCAGTGTTAAAAAACCTTTAATAAAAATTTTATATTTTATTATATTACGTTATGCGATAAAATTTAAATAGCATAAACGGTAGAGTAAACAAATGCGAAAATGCCACAACAAGAAAATTTGTTTTAAAAATATCTGGTAAAAAAATAATAAATATTAATTATATTAATTTTAAAAAAGGAAAAATAAAAGTATTGTTCATTGCATATTGCTCTTTCAAATAATAATCTTCATCTTAACGTGAAAAAAAAAAAAAAAAAAAAACGACAACAGGGATAAAATAGAATTTTAGCAGTGAGAAACTAGGAAAAGTTTTGTAATATATAGAAACAAAGATATAAAGACATTTCAGAATCAAGTACACTCATTTTTGCAACGGAAGCCACGCCTTCCGTTACATTTTTTTCTAAAACTTTACATTATAAAACAAAATTATTTTACATACTTTCAATTAAATCATTTAAATTTTGTTGCATTCCATGTAGCAAATGCCATTGACATTTATGCATACCAGCGTCACATACGAATATGCAAACTAGTTTTTTTTTTAATACTGTTTCTGCAATATAGAGGCGGGGCTTCATTTCTTTTGAAATTCTTTCACATTCTATCGCTTGCATTGCGATTATTTTATAAAAAATAATCTAATTTATATCATAAACATCGAAATGCTGCTTAGAAAACAATTAGAATAACATAAAGGTAAATTAAAATAGTTTTTTGTCAAAATGTATACAGATATTTACTCACAGAGGATACAAATTATAATAAGTGACAGCCCCCTAAGAACAGTAAAAAATGAAATATCACTGTAACTCAAAAAATAATGTTAGGAACGAGCTGTAAATTTGGAAACCCATGTTTTTGATGATGCCCGTTCTATTCGTGCAAAAATGAACACAGGTCATAATTCATAATTTTTTCAAATATGAAATTATTAATAATTTTCATAATTCAAAAATGTTTTTTTATGAAAAATATGCATGGAATATGTTTGGGTCACTTCATTCTATCGTATAAAAAAAAACAGAATTTGAATATTGTAATTATTTTGGAAGATATGAATTATTGTTTGTCACATTCATTTAACATTAGCATCCCCATATTTTGTCAGCTTATAACTCTGTGAAAAATTGAGCAAAATATATAAACTATACCCTTTTCCGCGATGATTTGATCTATAGAATTTAAATAAATTATAAAAAGTGGGGGTTACCATTGAAAAAAATGAAGTTGATGCCAGTTTTAATATGTAGACGACCCCTTAAGCAAAATCAAACTATACCATTATAAACTAGACTTTATTACAAATCGATTGGTACCAACCACATGTTTCTACGACAATTTATGGCGAAATTAGGTGGGGGGGGCGATTTTTTTGTTGGTGACTGTACTATGGTACTAATACACTTATTTATCGCAAGGCTGTTACCGAGGGACTGGCTACTTGGCCTCAGTGGGCTTCCTTTTATAAACTTTTATAAAACCCATAATGTTCTTGTAACTCGTAGAAATCTAAGTTAAAGATTCCGTATTTGGTATATCGATAATAGGGATTTTCCCGCCAAGGAGCGAAAAAGTCGCCAAATTTGAGACCAAGGCCATTACCTGCATTGGTGTAGCTTTTTTGCGTGTTTTTAATGGAATATGAGCTATTTTAAGGACGAGACAGACTAGAAAGGCAGAAAATTAACGTTTTATAAGCTGACAAACCTTTTTGAATGAATTTACATAAAAATAACTACAATTATTTACAAATTCGTAACAATATATGTATATATTAAGTTATAAGTTGATTTAAATTAGATTTACTTATTTATATATTTTGTTGACGGGAATGTTATGTGAAGTTAAATGAAACAATTGACACTGGAAATTTATCCTGGACGACAATTTTTAAGAAAATATTACCGTCTTAAAAGGTACACTAATATTATTTAGGATAAATTTCTGGTGTCAGTTGCTTATTTAAAATTATATTTTGTTGTTTTTTAATGCAATTCTAAAAGCTCTGTGCAAGGTAAATGATGTAGATGTAACTAATACAGGTAATATGGCAATAATGTTCTTAATTTCAGTGAAATCCGAAAGATGGCGCATGAATCTAGTCACTCGAAGGCAGAAGAACATACTTTAGTATTGCGTTGACCGCAACCTTTGATCACGTGCGCGGAAGGACGGCCATTGTTGATTTGTTGTTAGTTGCATTGGCATTTTATAAATTTGTCTTTTGTAATATTGTTACTTTTTTTATTGAAACAAAGCATCCTTAATTAGTGTTATACATAATAGTTCAGCTGTTTTAATGGTCTTTTCAACTGTGTAAAGGAATTTTAATAGCTGAATTTTCAGACAAAATTACAAACGGTTTTTAAAACCCGTTATTGTTGATAAAATGCCCAGTGGGCATATTACCTGTACATACCAATATTTAAACCACAGGGACGCTGTCTTCTCACCTTTGATGGGGTCAAGTTCCATCTTGATTACTTATTTCTGGATAAAGCTGAAAAAGATAACATTCTTCTACCTTGTTTCGCTTCTAATACGACCCATGAAAAGCAGCATTTGGATGAATCCTCTTCTGGACCATTTCAGCAATTTTGGGACAAAGAAGTTCTTTTGCTTTTGGAACAAATTAGCCATGAAACATTACAAAAGTTCGATTTAGAAGAATTTTTTTTTTTTTTTTTTCATTTTAGGACAGAGCTATGACATTTACATTTCTAACGTTAAATGTTGCTTCAAAGGGCCAAGTATCTATAGTATCCTATCTGTCCTGCCGATGTAATTCCGGAGGAAGCTTTTGCTCTAAGTTCTGTATCTGAAAACTCGCCTACAACAAAAAATAGTGCCAAAGGTGGACAACAAATTTCTTCTCAGAGACATCTTCTAAAAACAGGTTCGTCATATTCCTTGTCCATCAAGTACAGTCGGTAACAAAAGTGTCCGAATACTAACAAAATTTCCTATGCAAAAATGTACACTTCATACAGTTTTGTTAAATAAATCTTTGTGGAATCCTGTTCTTAGTCAGTGTAAGAACATGATTCGATAAGGATTTATTTAGCAAAACCGTCTGAAGTGTACTTTTTTTACATAGGAATTTTTGCTAGTATTCGGACACTTTTGTTACCGACTGTACTGCTCTTATAAAACCTGCAATGAACTATAATGCTCTAAATTAAAGTAATACTGAATACACTCAAACATCACAACAGTGATATCAGAAAACTGTCAATGAATAATAGTAGAAAAGGTCCCCGAGCAAAGAAAATTGACACAGAAAGGTGGTTTAGTAGTATTTTCAAGAAGGAAAGAGTTGTGCATATGAGAATATTAGTTTATATGTCATAATTATGTGCATGAGGAATGTGTAGACTTTCCAAGAAAGATAAGGAAGTTTTTACTTGCCGTACATGTGAATTCGAAATTAATTAAAGACATTTTTGACCATAAAAAGAAGTTGCTTAAAAAATTGCTGAAAATTGTTTAAAATTACTTAATATTGTTTTCTAAATTTTGTTTTTGCTTATCTTTTCATTAGTTTTTGTAAAGTTTGAAAATTAAATTTTGTTTGGCAATAATTTAAGTGTTTTCATACGTTAAATATGAATCTCTTTATTATATTTTACCTATGGGCATGTGGTATGATTCCATATGGGTATATTACCTTCATCAACTAGTCTTTTAAATAAATAATTCTTGCAGGTTTAAATCTTCATTATTGTAAATAAAAAAATAATAAAAAAAAAAGTAGTTTTTTTTAGTTTTATCGATTACACAATATTCGCTGAAGATTCTATTCTTATTTTAGCCATATTATCTGAACTTACCTTATAAAGCAATTATAAAAATTTCAGGAAACTTTAATTTCATACATTTATTCAACAAAACCTCGGCAAAAATAATGACTTCCAGTAAATAATATATATATATATATATATATTACTTATCCCTCTGATATAAAACACAGATATATCAACCTTCTTTCCTCTAGGAATTATTACTAATCAGTATTTATTTCGTCATTATTTTACAATTTTCATTTGTCCAACTCCTTTATTAAAAAAGAAAAAAAGAAAAAAAAATGAAATGAAATGAAATGAAATACCTTTAAAAAAAAAGAAAGAAAAATACTATATTCAAGATTTATACAAATATTTTACTGCTTATTTATATTACTAATACATTTTTTTAGTTCCCCATCATACTATAAGTATGGGGAACTTAGGTAATCGTGAAAAAATTCGACCTCGGTTTTTTGACTTTCTTATACGTTTTAAGCTGTAAAGAATCCGAAAATGACAAAATTTGCATAGTGTCTGTCTGTAGGGTGTCTTTTAGTGTGAGTCCGTTAGTGTGTTAATCCGTAAGTGTGTAGCCCGTTAGTTTGCTAGACTGTTTACACGATATCTCACGAACAAATGATCGCAGAGAGGTCAAATTAGTTTTAAAATATTACTTTCGATACTGGCAAGAACCCTATTCATTTGGAACATTCTAATTAAAAAACGTCGTAAGTTATTAGAAATTTACGATTTTCTTAACGTGGGAGAATAGGACAAAAATTCACTTAAACTACCATTAAATGGAAACTTTTTACTGTAAAAATGTCATACCAGCTTTAAAATATCAGTTTTGATTCCGGAATGAACATCAGTAACTATAAATATGCTACTTTGAAAATTTCGCAAGTTAATGGAAATTTACTAATTTCTTAACATGGCATTATAGGGCAAAATTTCACATAAACGTCAATTTTGAGCGATATTTTCATCGTAAAGATGTCAGACTACTTTTGAAATATTAGTTAGGACACTGGCATAAATACTAATGACTATGAATTTTCCAATATAAAAATTTCGTAAGTTATTGGAAATTTACGAATTTCTTAACATGGTAGAATAGAGCAAAATTTCACATAAACGTCAATCTTGAGGGATATTTTCATCGTAAAGATGTCAAACCACTTTCGAAATATTATTTAGGATACTGGCATGAATATCATAGACTATGATTTTTCCAATTTAAAACATTCGTAAGTTATTTGGAATTTACGATTCACATAACATGTCAAAATAAGGCAAAATTGAGCATAAACTTCCATTTTTAGGTTCATAAAACATTAGACAACTTCAAAATTACATTTATGATATTTGTTTGAACATGATTGAATTCAAATATTCTAATAGGAAAATTTCGTAAATTATTCGCAATTTACGATTTTATCAACACAGCGAAATTGTAAATTTTTCATATAAATATGAATTTTGAGGATTATTGCATTGGAAATAGTAGCATGCAAACTAAACAACGGAATCGACCCTGATAAAATAAATAAATAGAAAAATGTAAAGATATAGAAGTGAACGGTGATAGCCTATTAGGTGGGGATTTCATTCTGTCACTGTATCAAGCGTTGGTCAAATTAATTTATTTTAACAGGATTATAATATGTCGCGCACTAGAAATATGTGAGAACCTATATATGATGGGGATCTGAACAGAGTCCACCTATGCCAACTAGTTTTTTTTTTTTTTTTTTTTTTTTAGCGTTACGTGGTCGGTAAATTTTTAAATGTTATTTTCTTTTATATTTTCTTTTAGATGATTGAAATTTATAAAAATTTAATAGATTTATTTCACGTGCATTCCATTTTTTTTTTTTTTTTTTTTTTTTTTTTTTTTTTTTTGTCAAAAATGCCTAATTTATCATAATATTTATTCTAAAATATAAATAGTTTTCAAATAGTTTTTAGAAACTTAAAATTCCTTGAAAATTTTAAACAAGAAAAAGAATTTATTTTTACGGGCCATTTTTCCCCCCTGTGTATTATATAAATTATTCAAAAAATATTTTTATGATAATTGAAACGTGCCTTAAAGTATAATTTTTATTTCTTTTTTCATTTATTCAAACGCATGCTTCACTGTTATTACTTAGTATTTATCGAACACAAACTTCGATTATTATTTTAGAAACGGAACAGAATGTTAACTTCGCTTTAATATCAAATAGAAACACTGAAAGTGATATGACATGAATGCCTTTCGTGCATTAGCTTGATCAAATAAAAGGAGTAGGTGTGTGTTTTATGTTGTGTGTGATATTGAGTTACAAAGACTTTGTCATTTATAATTTACTCCACCCACATAACAGCAAATGATTTATCCAATTGTGGAGCTTGTTTTCGTACAATTGTATACATTGCAGAAGACGTTTTATGGCATTTGCTATCGAATACTGTACAAATAGATAATATCGAAATAATTTACAATTGGTCTAACGTAATTATTATGCAAAATTATATATAGATTTTTTTTTAAATACAGGGATATTATGCTACATTGCATGTTAATGATCTAATATGTGTAATTATGTGAATGTGTCTGTGTGGAAAAAACTGTGAAGTATAAGATACCTGTGATTGCAAATAAAATCAGCTTCTATGTAATGGCAGGAAAATTGCATTGATTAATAATAGAAAAAGTAAAAATATATCTCTTAACATAATTTTTTATTTTTCATTCGTCTAAATTGCTTAGAAAACAAAAATGCTACTAAAATTTCTAAACCCTTTTTAAAAATTTAAAATACAATATTTCATTTTTGATCTGTCTTTATAAATATGTATATGTTACATGCATGTTAATTTTAAACTATATCGTATACATGCATATACTGTGTAAAACTTTTTAGACACTGCACAGGGAGAGACTAATAATAAACACATGAAGAACAGAAAAAAAAAGTTAAAAAAAATGAGGAAGTAAATTAGGAAAGCATGCAATAACAATACTTTATTCTTGAGATTAGACTGAATATTGCATGAAAAAAAAATCTTTTTAAATAATACATTATACTGCTGCCCTTTTGCGAAGTGGTATATACTGCATTATCGTTTAACAATTATTTTTCTTTATTATTGTATAATTGTTAGTTAATTTTAGTAGTAAAATTGCGTATTTAAGTGAAGTTATCATTCTATGGAAAAATCATTTTTTATTTGGGGGGGGGGGGGAGACGGGAAGGGTAAACATGCAGTTTTTTATAAGCCTTATTTTCCTTGAGAATCATGCATATTTTTATCTTAGTGGATTATTTTTTCTCTTTTTTGATATTATTACATATGATCTTTTTATTATTATTTTTTTTCATGTATATATTATATCATGCAAGTTTTTAATGCACAATAGAATCGTTAAGCATTTTACATTTTCTTTCCGTATAAACTTTAAGGGCACTGTAAAAGATTTTCAAAAAATATATATAAATTACTTTCCATAAAATAGTTTATTCATAAAGTTTAAGGAAAGAAAAGAGCACTTACCTTTGTAATGAAAGAATTTATAAATTACACTGAGATTTTCCTGAATGTGGTTATTTTTAAAAAGGAGTACAAACTTCAGTAAAAGTAGAATTTTTTCACAAGATATTCAATTTTTCTGAAGTACAGAAGGAGGCATTTTATGTAAGAGTGGCATAAAGTTTTATGGAAGCAATTTATGGTAAAATTTTGCATTGTTGGAGAATCAATTTTAAAGTAATAAATAAAACTTTTTAGTGTAAATTTCATAGTATATTTTTTTTCTAAGTTCATATTATTTTATTATAAACTGTTTTAACTTTTTTTAAATGTTTTTTTTTTTTTTATTATTATTTTTTTTTTTTATCTTGTTTCTGTGCTTGCGCGTGCACGCAAAGGTGAGCAATTTATTTTTCTTTTCCATAAAATATTACATACAAACAGCTACTGTGAATTATAAAACAATATTTCAAATTGCAATAGTTTATATACGTTTTATTCTTAATTCTATTTTATAATTAATATATATATTTATTTATTTATTTATTTATTTATTTATTTATATTTATATTTATATTTATAACCTTATTTTTGTATGAGTAAAACTTTTATTATTTAATATCATTTTTTTATCATATGTGTAAAACTGTAAGTACATTTTACTTTCATTTATCAACATTTAAAAAGTTACATTATGCAAACGTAAAAGTAACGTATATTGTGCATCACTTACTAAAATGCACCAATACGTATAACGGAAATCTGTCCATTCTATAACTCATAAATTGATTTTTCATATAAGTATCTCAATACCTTTGGCTATTAAACCATGCAAACGATTTTTTTTTTTTTTTTTTTTTAAGCTCACTCATACGCAGTTAAAATTTATTTTGTAAAAATGCTCGTACTTTGTAAGATTTTTAACATTTTGCATTCTGATTGCATAATGCTGTGTCTTATGCTGTGTGTCATGTTTCCTAAAAATGGCATTACACTGGGTCTAATACCTACATGTTATAAAAGAAAAAGAAAATGGTAATTTTATTCGCATTCTTTTTAAAGAAACCATTATATCTTCATGAATACGTGTGTTAGCATCATGGAAATTTATACAGATAATTACAAGAATCTCAATAATCATGTATTACAACCGAAACTCATTTTAAGCATTATTTTCTACAAGGTGATCCATAACATTTTGGTTTTTGTGTAATTTTTACTGGTCCCCCTTTCCTCCTTAGGACAAAACTTTTGCTGATATATATAAGGTTATAACATGTTCTTTCTTCTACTGAAGTTTCAAGATGACTCCTAAAAAATTTTCTAGATATTCGAGAAAACAACTAAATTCGAAAGTGTCCAGATTGGTAGATAATGTAATTTTAATTTTGTGAATTGGGATCCGGACATAATATCGCGGTTCGACTGGAAAAAATATCGCGTCAAAATAATTATGTGACCCATTTGAAAATTTGTATTTGTGTCATGTGTGATCTCTGGTGGGGGCCACGGGGTCTTATATATATAAATTAATTAATTAAAATAAATAAATAAATATATCATAGAATTGAATTTCATTATTTTATCTATATTGAATTTTAAATTATTTTATCATTTGCTTTTCGCCATTCAAATTACATTTTAAAAATATTGTACATCACTGTTGACATCAAAGCTGAACACTGTTCACAAATCTGAATTAAAAATTTTAAAATAGATATACACGTTTAAATTCATTATGACTCATCTTGACAAATTTTATAAATATAGTCTTTAAAATATTTTAAGCAAAATTTATAACAATTTGAGTTGTGGATTTGTCTGTATGTCAGCGCTCTGACTAAGGTATGTGCTGCCATGAAATTTGATACAACATTATTAGTAATTACAAACTCCTTTTTGCTTTCAATACATTTATGTAGGCGATATTTTGTCCTCGCGAGATTTTGTCCCCAACCTAATTTTAATTTTATGAATTTACAGAGAAAATCATTTTTCTGAGAGTCCAAAACAGACATATTCCATTATATTGGGATGTCTATCTAATCTTTATAAATATGGAGTTCCTCAATAAATTTTAGAAAAGACGTGCGGCGTTATGCTTTTCAATGTTTTTAACAAGTAAACCGTTTTCTCAAATTTATCAAACATTACTAAATTTAGAATATCATTGTACATTCCTGACAAAGTATTGTTTAAAAAAGTACAATGTTTATTAATTTTCTAGTATTTTTATTACTAAATTGTAAACATACTAATTATTGTTTTTTATTCAGATGTAGTATTTGAATTTATGGTTCATTTAAGATTTTTTTTTTTCGTCGATTTTTTGGTGCGTGCTTTAATGTATTTCATTATGCGCAAACAAAAGCAGAGGGATATTCTTGCATTTTATTTGATTAAAAAAAAATGATGTAAAAAGTATTTATATTATTTTATAATTACACACACAATAAATAAATAAATAAATAAATAAATAATAATGATAATAATAATCACATTTTTCAAACGAATGTTGTTTATTAAAATATTCCATTTCAATCGAAATTAATATTTTTGAATATGATTTTAATCATGCGTTAGGGGCATAGAAATTGTTTCATCACAAATTGCATTATTTATTTAAATAAATATATATACATATATATCAAACAGAATATTAATATATCACATATTTATAAAGTCATGTACAATATTCTATTTAAATACTTTAATTTATGTTGTTTTAAACTGTTAGTTTTTATATCAGCATTATTTTATATGTTTTTATTACAGAAAAGAAAGTAAAGATAAAGATAAATAGTATTTTATACACATACCAAATATATGTAAACAGATGCCGCCAGCGCTTTTACGTTCTAACGCTATCTATTAATACATTATATCTATTAATACTATCAATAATATTTACGTTTGTAAAATGTACAGTTTACTTAAGTAAATAAAAATAAAACTAAATAAAACTTCAAACAGATATATATATATATATATATATATATATATATATATATATATATATATATAAATATATATTAAAAATAAAAATATATTTTTCTCCTTTTCTGTACAAGCATATTTATTTTTCAATACGTAAATGTCAGGAAATATCGTTGCCAGAGAAAATATAATTAATGTATTACGAGATTAATTATTAAACGTATACAAAGATGTAATGTACAGGATATTATTATTATTTTTTTTTTTTTTTAAGCATGACTTTTCAAAAAGCATTTTGAAAATAAAAATAAATTTACATAAAACGGTGCAACAGAAATCATAAATCGCATAAACTGTATCACGATAGAATCTCATTTCTTTTCCCCGCACACATATATTGCAAACTACTGATATAAAATATTCATGTTGTAGTTCTTTTCGTTTTGTGAAGTATGTTCGTGATTGTTTTTTCGTGATGTAAAAGCAAAAATCTCTATGAATTAGACATTATCTGTAAGCATATTTGTTTTATTATAAATCAGTGTTATCTATTTTTTGTTTCGAAAATAAATAAATAAATAAATAAATAAATAATATAGCTTTTGTCCGTGATAACGCTTTGTTGAATGCGAGACATTAGCGAGAGTTGCGATACAATGCGAGAGTTGAATGCGAGATTATTCTGTGTTTGCGCATTTATTTTGATCAGAAAGTGAAACGAATGTTTAACACAGTCAATCTTTCTTCTTTTTTTTTTTTTTTTTTTCCTCCCCCCTTCCATTTTTTTTTTTTTTTTTTTTTTTTTTTTTTTACGAAATAACTTCTGCTATATTTGAAAATTATTTATTAAAATATCATTTGCGTATACATCCGCATACCTGCCAACTTCCTAATTAATATTCCGTAGTAGTTTTAGCCCTGCCTTATTTTTTTTTTTTTTAAGCCAGTATTCTTTTATTGCATTTTACTTCTTTAATCATGACTGAATTTGGAGAATATTACTCTTTAAATGTGAAGGTGTGAAAAAAAGGGCGGTGCTAACAACGTTATGAAATTTTAATCAGGTTGTCGACAGTTATGCACCAAATGTAATTTTATTACAATTTGATACAATGCATTAAAAAATGGCCTATCTTTTATAAGAATATGTTCATTAAAAAATATTTTTACTTCTAAGCAATTAAGTTTTTTTTTTTTTTTTTTTAGAGGGAGAGAGAGGAAAGGTCTTATTATGTTGCTAAATTTTATAATTCTTACTTACAAAATCAGTATAATAAATAACTTAAAAAAAGCAAAATATGTATTTATTTATTTATTTTTAAACTAATAATGAATTTGATGAATATAATGAGTAATGTGAATAAAAAAATCATTTATTTGAATAAACAAATAGAAATTAAAATATGAATAATAAATTACACTATTTAGGTTGTGAAAATACAATGGTACAAAAGATGACCTTTTTAAATACCTTTTTGACATTTCAAAACAAAATCATTTTGGAACATTTTCAGAAAACAAAACCCCACCCACCCCTTTAAAGAAAAAAAAAAAAAAAGAAAAAAAAACACCTTTCCTTTAAGTTAGTATATTTTTAAATATTCTTTACAGCACTCCTTTTGTAAAATCCTTCAATTTGGAAATCCAGATTATTTGTTGGTTCAATTTCAATAAAGCCCTTCCATAAATAGCGTAGAATCTAGACTAATGATAGTTAGATTAAAGAAAATATTCAGAAATAAAGCAAGTATAGGAAGAAAGATAATTGGTTTGATTTAGAAATTCTTCAAATGTATTTATAAAAAGTGCATTTTAACTGTTTTGTTAGATCTTTTCTTCTTGTGTAATATTGTCTATTAATACATGAAATACTTTAAAGTTGTTAATACTGCGTAATGTAGTGGATTATATGCATTAGTACTTTCTTCTATATTCAATAGAAGAAAGTATTGAATTCGTAAAAATTTTCGACCTCGGGCTTTTGATGGATTTACACGTTTTGAGAGTGCAGAACACAATTTGACCCTTTTTAGAAAATGTCTGTCTGTCTGTGTATGTGTGTGTGACAACATTTTGTGGCAACTGTATCTCAGATACTACTGCACAGGATTTCATACAAATTAGTTGTAGTTACACGTTGACATAAATTAGTACCTATCAACTCTTGGTAAAAGTTGTCCAACAGCTTGCGTTGCCCTCCCGCTTTTTCTAAATTTTTAACATGGTGGTATAAGACAAAATTTTGTATAAATGTGCAAAAAGAGGGTTTTTTTTTTTTGTTGTTGTTGTTTGTTTAATAATCATTATGAAATTTTTAAAAAAAATGTAATAGAGATAGTCAACTGAGGAAACAAAATGTTTATGTAGGAGCCTCGCTCCCTCCCTTGGGGAGAAGTTCCCCCTCGAGGAGAGTAAATTTTCATAATAGGTATCTTTCAAAAGAGCTCGCCAATACCTTTAAAACGAATGACTAAACCATTGATCTGCGGTAATGTAAAATAAAGTTATCATTTTTTTTCATTTCTAACTATAATAATAATGCAATATTGAGAATAAAATTTGCTTTTTTTTTATATATATATTTAGTGTTATACACTACTTCTCTCATATGGAAATCGTCTGCATTATCATGGAAGATAATTTTTTGAAATAATAATTTCAATAAATTATTTTTATTCAGTGAATTGTTATAGGAAAATATAGAATAAAGTCATGTGGTGGCCACAACATACTAGTTTTTAAATATGACTTGTTTCACATAATACACGTAAGGACATGTTTGTACTCTAGATTATAGTAAATAAAAATCCTAATTATGAACACATGTTAATAAATGCTTTATTTTGTACATTACAATTAATTTATATTTATAAAATAATTATTATATATCAAAACAAGCGATTTTAAACTTAACAAACTTAAACTACTAAAATTAATTATTTACTTATATGTCGTATCACTGCTTCTCTCTAATTGATCATCAATAAAAGAAAGTTCAAGATATTATATAAGCAGTACAAATATAATGTCTTTAAAATTTAAAATTCGGAAATTTATTTTAATGAACGCTCAAAATCAGATGATCTTTTTCGGAAACCAGTAACTACTAAAATACGTGAACGGAAAGATATAGATTACAGATTCGCTGGGTTGCTTAAATTGATTAGTTATCGATTAATGATTAGCATCCTTTGAGCAGCCGAATGAAATTTCTCAAGTTTAACAACTAAGATAAAATGATTCCAAAGACTTCAAACAGGGTTTGTAAGTTTAAAATTATAATAAAATATTTTTATCTAAATTAACAATACAATTTTCGTCTTATTCAGCGAAAAAAAAAATAATAATAGTAATGATGTTTTAAACAATTCTACGAGTTGAACTCATTAAAGATCAATTTGATTATGTTCCTTTAATGCTACCAGAATTTGCGTGCGAAATACAAAGAAAAGATATAATTGAATTTATTTAATAAAACTTGTAGATATTCTTTCATATATATAATCTTTATGGAGTACATGCCCACTGACGCGTTTTTTGTTGTGATATTTAATCTCAGAACTTTCTTTTATTAACTTTCGTTTTTCTTGATCCGGACTTTCTCCTTTTGTTTTTTATTTCCCGCCAACTGATTGTTTTTGTGCACCTGCCGTATCACGTGACGATATGTCGCGTCTCTCTACAAGTACATTGTAATACTTTTTTCAATCATGTAACTTTCGTTATTCGGAACTGACGTTCCATTTTCTTATTCTATTTAATCATAATTTTTTCTTTTTGTCTAAGATGAATAAATTAAAGTAAAAAACATCTAGGCTTTCTTTCATTACGCAGCAACGAGTGAATTATCCTAAATAACAATTGATCTACATATTATGTAAGAATTTCTCAGTCTAATCAAGATTCATTATAGGAAAAGTAGTTGCTGGTCTTTAATACAGAAGTCATATTAAGGAAATTTACTTACTCTTCACCAATGGAATAAACAATTACCTGTGACAACCCAGGTAAGCTAAACTTTATTTAATTATATGACTGTTATTTTAGCAAAGAATTATTAGTAAGAAATATTTGTTATAAATATATTTAAATAACTAATTTGAGGAAACTCCGAACTCATGCACTTATTTATAAAGTATTCTTCCTCCAGATTATGATTCTGATATTTTGAATTGAAAATTTAGATTTATTCTTGACAAAGTTCAAAAGTTTTTTTTTTCATTGCACATTGGAAGAAATTGCTACATTTAAAATAATAAAATAAAAAATGAAAATGTAAGCGAAAATATTTGTTTTTGTTTCTTCAAAACTGAAGTGACACTAAATCGAAAGTATTGAAAAGTGCTTATTTTCATGAAAACTATTTAATTTTATTTTCTTCTTCAAGTACTATTTATCCTAACTGTGTTGATTTAAAATATTAAATGAATATTTACGTAATGAACAAATATTAACAAAACTATTACAAAAATTTTGTTTAAGTATGTCAGCAACAAAAGATATACAAATTGAACCGCTGAACTCCACAAATTATAATGTGTGGAAGTTTCGTATCGAGATGTACTTGCAAAAAGAGGATCTTTTTACAGTCATTACTGACGATCCTCCCAACCCAATAACCGATCAGTGGCGTTCAAAAAATAGAAAGGCCAGAGCCATTATAAATCTACTTATTGATAACGAACAGATAGTGTACGTTATGAATCTAGATACAGCACGAGAGTGCTGGAATGCTCTGCGCCAAGTCCACGAAAGATCATCCCTTACGAGTAAGCTTTTCTTACTTAGGAAACTTTATTCCATAAAATTAATGGAAGGTGGTGATGTAAACCAACATATAGCTGATATATATAAAACACGCGACAGACTCACTGCTATAGGTGAAGTCATAGACGAATCGCACCTAGCTGCATTAATGCTATGCTCACTCCCTCCTTCGTATGACGTTCTCATAACAAGTCTCGAATCGAAAGACGAAGCGCAATTGACACCTGAGTATATACGAAACAAATTAGCTGATGAATATGCCAAAAGGCTTGAAAACAAAACTTATCAAAATTCAGCGTTAAAAGTCCAATACCATAACAAATCGGAGAAATTCTGCAAATACTGTAAGAAAAGTAACCACAATATAGAAGAATGTTATAAGTTAAAAAATAAAAATAATCCTGCTGTTAAAAGTCACAGTAAAAATTTCAACAAAAAACCCAACTTCAGATCCAACATATGCTCTCAGAACAATGAGAAGCCAGATAGCGCTCAAATTGCAGAGGGGAGCAATAAACCAAAAGCTGATAAATTGTATTCTTTTTATGTTGGAGATAAAACTGTAAATTGGGTGGTTGATTCAGGGTCGTCTTCACATATCTGCAATGATAAACTAAAATTTCGCGATCTTAAAAATAACGTTTCTAACGTCACTATCGCGAACGGCACGCAGCTAAAATCTTTGGGTTCCGGTACTGTGGATTTGTATACCGTAAATTCGGAAAACACACAGAACAAAATAACACTTAAAAATGTTCTTTATGTCCCTGAAATAGAAACTAATTTAATTTCTATAAAAAGAGCAACAGAGAATGGCTGTATCGCTGTATTTGATGATAAAACCTGTAAAATTGTAAATCAGGGTAATACATGCATTGAGGGATATGTGAAAAATAACTTATATGAATGTCAATTAAATTATTCTGAAAACAAACACACAGCGAACATTGTAATACAAACTTGTGATAACGAAAATTGCATAAACAAGTGGCATGTGAAACTTGGCCACAGAAATACTAACCACATTAAAGATTTAGTTAACAAGGACATGGCTGTGGGTATAAAATTAAATGATTGCAAACATAATACTGAATGTAAAACATGCATAATGTCAAAATTAACTGATTCACCTTACCCCAAAGCTGCACAATTTAGAGCCTCCGTACCACTCGAACTGGTCCACACAGACTTATGTGGCCCTATGAAAACCCCCACTGTAGGTGGAAAATATTACTTTCTTACATTCATAGACGACTACAGTCGTTATACTATTATATATTTGCTAAGAAATAAGTTTGAGGTATTTTCTAAGTTAAAGGAATATGTGGCTATGACCGCAAACAAATTTGGCCGAAAAGTGCAAGCAATTCGCTCCGATAACGGGGGTGAATACACTAGTATGGAAGTAAATGAATTTTTGAATAAAGAAGGAATTGAGCATCAGTTTACCGTTCCTTACTCTAGTGCTCAGAACGGCGTGGCAGAACGTAAAAATCGTACGCTGACCGAAATGGCTCGCTGTCTGCTTAAAGACAGTAATTTACCGAATTCCTTTTGGGGGGAAGCCGTAAATACTGCAAATTACATACAAAATAGGCTCCCGACCTCCTCATGCGACTCAACTCCTTGCGAAAAATGGACCGGCCGTAAACCCGATTTATCAAATATAAAAACATTCGGATGTCGCGCATACGCATATTTACATAAAATACATAGGGGAAAACTGGATAGCACCGCTCAAGAAGGAATTTTTGTGGGATATGATAATCGTAGCAAAGGCTACAGAATTTGCACAAATAATAAAAATGTAATAATTAGCAGAACTGTAAAATTTTTGGAAGATGAGAATAGAGAATCCCACAATAATGAAACATCACAAATCAAGAATGAAAATTCAAATGATGAAATTCCGGTGTCCAAATTACCAATATTAGATACTGATATAAATATAGATATAGTGGGCGATAACGATAGTCCGGATGACACGCAAACTCTGCCGCGACGATCACAACGATTAAATAAAGGTGTTCCGCCCGACAGATTTGCATTTGCAGTAAATGACAAAAGAATTGATGAGCCTAAGTGTTTTGATGATATACTAAAAATTCAAAACCCAGCTGAAAAAGAAAATTGGCTGAATGCCACACTCGACGAAATGAATTCACTCAGACAAAACAATACTTGGGAACTTGTTGACGCTCAACCAGGGACCAAAGTAGTAGGGTGTAAGTGGGCGTTCAAGGCCAAATACAATAGCCAAGGACAAGTCGAGAAATATAAAGCCAGGCTTGTTGCCAAGGGTTTTTCTCAAAAATACGGGGTGGACTATGACGAAACTTTTGCACCAGTTGCATCGCATACCACTCTAAGAAGTTTCTTGACCATGTCACTATATAAAAATTTGAATCTAAGGCATGTAGATATAAAAACTGCTTTCCTACATGGAAATTTGCAAGAAGATGTATACATGCATCAACCCGAGGGTTATGTTGTCCAGGGCGAAGAAAATAAAATATGTAAGTTAAAGAAAGCGATATATGGCTTGAAACAAGCCGCTAGAGCGTGGAATTTGAAAATTAATGAATCATTGTGTAAATTAGGATTTAAACAAAGTCAACACGACAAGTGTTTATATATACGTAACAAAGATAACACAGAAACTTACATTCTTGTGTATGTTGATGATCTACTTGTAGCTGGTAAAAATCACGATATTGACATACTAATTAATCAACTTAGGGAAGAATATCCATTAACCGACCTTGGGGAAGCCAAATATTACCTCGGCATAAATATAGAAAGACCTTGTAAAGGGGTAATTACGCTTGATCAAAATAATAAAATACGAGACATTGTAACCAAATTTGGGCTAGATAACGCACGGCCCTCTGACACACCAATGGAACCAGGGTATATAAAATTAACTGATAATGACAATCTCTTACCAAACAACACAATGTACAGACAGGCTATAGGCGCGTTACTTTATATTTCTACAGTATCGCGACCTGATATAAGTGTTGCCGTTGGCATCTTAAGCCGTAGAAACGAAAATCCTAGAGCGAAAGACTGGGAGGCAGTTAAAAGGGTTATTAGATATTTGAAAAATACCCAAGATATTCAATTAAAACTTTGTAACTCTGGTGAACCTGTTCTTAGAGCATATTCGGATTCGGATTGGGCCAATGATCCAAGTGATAGAAAGTCTATATCTGGAAATTTATTTAAGATAGAAAAAAAATCCAATATTTTGGACTTCGAAGAAACAGTCCTGTGTGTCCATGTCTTCAGCAGAGGCTGAGTACGTCGCAGCTGCGAGTGCTGCACTTGAAATACAGTGGCTCAACAAACTGCTGGATGATTTAAATTTGCCGCAACAATGTCCTATAGTGTTGTACCAGGACAACCAATCTACCATCAAGATTGCTGAAAATGAAAAATTCCAGTCAAAAACAAAACACTTACAGCTGAGATATCATCTTCTGCGAAACTTAATACAAGAAGGCCTAATCAAGCTTCAATACAAACCTACCAAAGAAATGAGCGCCGATACCCTCACAAAAGCTCTGCCAAAAACTGATTTTAATAGACATAGAAATGCATTAATGAACAATTGAAAAATTTCTGAGCTTAAGAGGGGGTGTTGTGATATTTAATCTCAGAACTTTCTTTTATTAACTTTCGTTTTTCTTGATCCGGACTTTCTCCTTTTGTTTTTTATTTCCCGCCAACTGATTGTTTTTGTGCACCTGCCGTATCACGTGACGATATGTCGCGTCTCTCTACAAGTACATTGTAATACTTTTTTCAATCATGTAACTTTCGTTATTCGGAACTGACGTTCCATTTTCTTATTCTATTTAATCATAATTTTTTCTTTTTGTCTAAGATGAATAAATTAAAGTAAAAAACATCTAGGCTTTCTTTCATTACGCAGCAACGAGTGAATTATCCTAAATAACAATTGATCTACATATTATGTAAGAATTTCTCAGTCTAATCAAGATTCATTATAGGAAAAGTAGTTGCTGGTCTTTAATACAGAAGTCATATTAAGGAAATTTACTTACTCTTCACCAATGGAATAAACAATTACCTGTGACAACCCAGGTAAGCTAAACTTTATTTAATTATATGACTGTTATTTTAGCAAAGAATTATTAGTAAGAAATATTTGTTATAAATATATTTAAATAACTAATTTGAGGAAACTCCGAACTCATGCACTTATTTATAAAGTATTCTTCCTTCATTCTTCCTTCTAATTTTAAGCATTTTTATCCAATTATTATTTCTGTGGTCCTTTATTTATTTTCTCTGTCATTAAGTTTAATGTTTTTTTTTTTATTATTATTATTATTATTATCATTCATGTCGGCGTAAGTAATTTAAATTGTTTTTGTCTATTTCTTATTGGTTCATAATCTGTATCGCAACATTTTTGTGTCAGTCTTACCTCTAAATTAAAATCAGCTCTATTTTTGTTGTGTTAGTACTGTTTTGTATCTATTAATTGCTAAATTTTAAGGTTAAATTTTGTTACGATATCTATCATTTATATGTATATATATATAAATGAATGGTTATAGAATGTAAGAAAACAAATTATTAAAAAAATAAAATAATAATTTTAATACAGATATTAAAATATAGCAATAATTTTAATATACACTGAATAAGCAAATTATTATGATACGTCGACAGTCTCCATTTGCAATATTTTCTGACATATATAGTCCCTTCAAATCATGGTACTGGGCATAGAGCACTCAGGAATAATTTGAAATAGTTCTTTGTTATGATCTACTTCAATTTTATGCAATGTTTTGTTCTGTTTTCTGATACAATGCAGGATGTACTCCGTTCCGCGTGATCATTCATAAATCGTTGAACTCACGTAAATATTCCTGGAAATCCTTGAAACTGATATATGTTATTCACGTTTACTATGGGAGGTTCCCTATTAAAAATTGAATAAATACCACCGATGGTTTATGTACAGGGTCACCGGAAAGAATTAAAAAGCATTGCGTTCTATGAGAAGTATTTCTATAAACCATATTTAGACACGTTTATTTTGCAAAAATAATTGAAAAAGAATTATTTGCAAAAGAAATTGATATTTTTCATTAGAATGGACAAAGTTTTATTTATTCTATCTAATGTTTAGCATTAAAGTTTAAAGGTCCACAGATAAAATACCATGCATTAAGGGCTATAACTGGAAAATGCATTATCGCTTGTGTTAATCTTTTTATTACTTCCCAACGATGTTTTAGAGTGATTATGTATTCAATTAAACTATCTCTCTGACTTGCTGTCATCATTTTGTTGGTACGCTCTGTAATCACTTAGGCGAAGTACATACATTGAAGGTTAAATGTGAAACGAGTACGTATAGTTGAAAATGTTAATAATCGAGGCGATCCACATAATTTTTCGTTCTTTTTTGAACGGCCTTAGCTCTCTACACTGTGATGCAGCAATGCCTTTTGTCACAGGTTTCATAACAGTTTGTCGACTCAGTATCTATCTATCTATATATATTATATATTTCGTTCTCTCTCTCTCTCTCTATATATATATATATAGAGAGAGAGAGAGACAAAACAATTGACATGAATTTATAAATATATAAGTTTTACAGATTAGAAAAACCAAAAGGAATTAAGGGCGATATTTAAGTACCGACGAGTAGGGCCGAAGTTAGTTTGTTTTCCAGATGAAGGGTTGTATTTTTATTTTATTTTATACTTTCTTGTTTACCTTCAGTAATTATTGTATTGTATATTTTTAAATGAATTGATGTAATTTTGTAACTTTTACAATTTGATAATTTTATAAAAAAATTTTAGTAGTTTTATACATTATATATATATGTTTGATTTCTCTTCAGTTATTGGTGGTTTTCTGTTTGGTGAGAAGTTGGGGACTTAGGATAGTTATTAGCTTATAGCTACTGTCCTTTCAGAAACTTCTCGTTCACCCCTACACTGAGGGGCCTTCCTTATGAAGATCTCAGTGTTTTTTGGGGTTTAATTTCATTCATTTGTTTATATATTTCTACATTTCTACATTTATATATTCCTATATTCCTATATATATATATATATCGTAAAATGTTTCCTTTATTGTCGTTTTAGTTATTTTTCTTTTTTAATTATACATCTAAAAATGTTCAAAACGTAAATATATATATATATATATATATATATATATATATTACTTGTGGTTTTAACTTAAATTTTAACTTATTTATGAAATATTTGCATTTGTTTATTGAAAAATATGCAAAAGAATTTTTACTGTCTTTCATTTTACAAAGCTTAAAAAAATGTATATATGTAGAATTTATATTTACATATACAAAGTTACAAAAGCTCTTTATATAATTGCTGAAAATTCATCTATATTGTGAATAGTTTTTTTTTTTTTTTTTTTTTTTTTTCAGAAAATTACTCAGTATATCACGAAGTTATTTACAATAGGGTGAACTATGTGAATTTTTATAATAACTGTAGTATAATTTAACTTGTATTCTCTGTCCAATTACATTTGTAGCTCCTTCATTTCCTGACGAAAAACCGCTTGCGTAAATACGGGCTAGGACCCCTTAGAAAGACCTCCACGGAAGGCCCTCCCCCTCAGGCCTAGGACCCCTGTGTTGTCAATCGGCCCTAATCCCTAACACCATCAACACACCTGACGAAAAACCTCTCTACAATAAGAATTTGGAAACTTCATATAAATAAATGCGCATATAAATAAATGCGCAACATTTCGCATGCATTTCATACTTTTAATAATGCAAAAATACAAAATGAAATAATGTTAAAAAAAAAAAAAATAAAGAAAAAAAATAAAGAAAAAAAAATACCAATTGCACTGTGTACTAACTATTAAAAAATTATTTTGTTTTTTGTTTTTAAATTAGAAATTAATTGTTAAATTTACCAGTTTTATATTAAATTTATTATGTTAACTTAATTGTTTTACACGCAAAACATTAAATATTTTAACGTTAATCATTAAAATAAAAATGTCTGATTAAAATCAAGCAGGGAACTTGGTGTTAAACAAAGTTTCAAAACATAGTTTAAAAATGCAGTAGAAGTTAAAGAAGTTATATAGAAATTTTAAATTTATATTTACTTTAAGTGTATTTATATTAGTCAGACGACTATTACATTAAATGCGTATATCATAGAATACACCAGTGTTGGGCATAATTGATTAAAAAGTAATTGAATTACAATTAAATTACAATTATAATTATTTTACTGGCAATCAATTAACAAGTAATTGATTACAAATAAATTAAATTACTTATTCAATTTATTTGTAATCAATTATTTGTTAATCGATTGACAGTAAAATAATTATAATTGTAATTTAATTGCAATTCAATTGTAATTCAATTGTAATTCAATTACTTCTTAATCAATTATGCCCAACACTGGAATACACGACGTTGCCTCTTTCAGACATAAATTTATAAAAGAGTATACCTTAAAACATATTTCCTTTCTAAACATTTATAGGATATTAATAACAAGTATCAAAAATTATTTTACTTGTAGTAATTTTATTGTAATTTTCAATAATTTTATGTGTAAAGACTGTAAAGTTAAAACAATAAATAAATAAAAGCATTCATTTGATATATATTGGAAATCAGAAACTGACGTTCAATGTTTTTCCAAATAAAAAACTACTGCTATGCATTTTCTGTGATAAGGTTGAATGACTTTTAAAAGTTCAATATTGGGGTTAATGAGACATTCATAGATGAAAATCTGCCTGAGAGGCCCCTTTATCTAAAAGCAATTTGTCTTGAATAGTGAACATTTATCTTTCCAACATTTATTCAAAAGAGGCTTTTTCGTGTCACGTAGCACCATTTGCGTATTAATTTTGTGCTTTAAAAATTCAATAGCCTATTTACGAATTCAGTAATTTAAAATTTTCCGTTAACTTTAAATAACACAAAGTTTATATTCCCTTTATAATTTGTTTTGGTATTACAAATTATAAACTTTGTTATTTAGGTTTAAGTTTTATTTATTACCAAAGCATAGCGTTAAATAATACTAATAATAATAATAATAATAATAATAATAATAATAATAATAATAATAATAAAATTCTACTTCCAGTTCCTCCCTTATAAGAATATTTCGAAAATTATTTAAAAAATTCGAAAATTAATATTCAGTTAAATTTCGAAAAGTGGATAAAAAGTAAGGTGTCTTTAAGTATATTGGATGCTGATATTTCTGATAATAATATTAATATAAAAAATAAATAAATAAATAATCTTTGAATATTCTCTAACCGTAAAAAATCAACAATCACACGCATATAAGGTAAAGTGCCCCAATTTCGTCCCCCAGTCAACTTTAGGACCATGGAACTTACAATTTTTAGATTTGGATGATACATTCAAATCTTAATGTTACATTCACTAATTATGCAAAAACATTTAAACACAGCCAAATTGACGAGAAAAATATTTTTACGAAGTCAAAAAATTGTGTTTCAAAAGTTAAATATATTTGGCAAAGGTAAACATGTGGCCGTAATTTCGTCCCCCTCAAAATATCCAATAATACGGCATTTTAATTATGAATCAAGCTTTATTTCAAAATGGATAAAGGTACAAAGAACTGTAGTAATAAATTGGAGAAAAACTGAAAGAAATATTCGGCATTAGTAACATACATATGCAGCTCATTTTCTTCTTTTAGAAGTTGATGATGTTATCACTGGCACTTTCTTAATGTCTTTAGGGTTGATAAAGCAGCAGCATAATAATAACAGGAGACTTCGCGTTGGAATATTAAAACCCGAATAAACTACTACGTCAGAAACGCCAAAGAAAATATTGGAAATGCATACAGCTGTTTCAGCAGCCTTAAGCGTGCCGTCTTCAGTACAAAAAGGATGACACTGAAGCACACAGTGCAAAAAGGATGACACTGACCTTTTTGCACTGAAGACGGCACGCTTAAGGCTGCCGAAACAGCTGTATGCATTTCCAATATTTTTCTTTGGCGTTTCTGACGTAGTAGTTTATTCGGGTCTTAAAGCAGCAGCATACTGAACAAGGCCATTTGATGATGATTGATCAGTCACCATGTTATTTTCGCCTACGGGGACGCGAAAAAGAGGGACGTAATTAAGAAATTCAAGGGGGAGGAAATTGGGACCATGCTATTTCCCAACATGGCAGAGCTATCAGTTTTCGTAAAATGAACTGAACACGCGAAGACTCACTATATGCTACTATTAGCATCTTACCAAAATAGAGTACATGCAATGTATAAGGAAAAAGGATTTACAGTACACTAAATACAGAGATCGTACTCTCCGCCCTTTTTTCAGGACACTCTCAGAAATAAGAAATTTCCACCTTTTTTGCCACCACAAATTTCATGCAGAAATACTTCTGGTACATTTATAGTAATATGTCAAGATTATAAAGGGAATAAATTATTTTATAAAAATAGTGGTAGCAATAAATTTAAAAATTCCTCCTTCATGAGAGTGTCCTGGAAAAAGGGCGGAGAGTACGATCCATGTAAATAACATTCTAAAAAAGGCATACTAAGAACTCATTTCTTCTAAAATCAAGAACTCCGACATATATAATAGATATGTGTGTATTGGTGGACGAAACTTTCACTACAGACACGTTATACCTCCCGCTTCTACTTCCTTGCATGTGACGCCATTCAGGGATAAGCAGAGAAGCAAAGAGGTTGAAATTAGGGCACTTTACTATAGATATATACATAATAAAGGAAAAAAATATGAAAAGCCAAAAAACTAAAAATAATAAACTAAATAATATTGAAACTAAATTTACATTCTGAATTCGATAGAAAATCAGTAAATAGAATACATATAATCTTAAATAAAATATAAAATGAAAAGCATTTTGAAAATAAATACTCGGCTTCAATGCAATCTGAAAAAAAAAGTAAGATGTTTCAAAAGCTTCTAGCAAAAACAAAAAGTAGCTTTAGCCCTTACATCTTACAAAAAAAAAAAAAAAAAAAAAAAAAAAAAAAAACTTAATCACTGTAGCCCGAAACGACAAAGGATAAATTATATAAACCCAAATGAAAATTACACAATAATATAAGCAAATTTAAAATCTTATCAAAAGTTTGTAAAAAACTTACCAAAAACGACAAAATTGCACGAATTACATTTAAAAGGAAAAACATTTACGGCATTTTAACAGTACGGACAGGGGTTAAAGTGGTTTGCTTTATCGCCACCACTATTCCTATTTATAAATATTAGTTGTATTTTTACATTGACGATTTGTGATTGAATAGGTTTGAAGTTATTGTTAATACTTTCGCGACTACATGCTTTTGTCTGTTTAACAGTAAGGTCCGCCTGTGGGCGTTATTCTCTCAAGTTACAATATTTCAGAACAAAATTTTCTGTATTCACAATTATATTACAAATGAGTATACGTTTACTTTTTCTAATCAAAATACTTTTATCCATAGTATATTGATTCTACAAATATGAATATTGGCTATATTCTTAAGAAATAAATAACATACAGATTGCGAAAGAAACGTCCACTGACGGAGTTACAAATTTTCAAAAGATGTGAATCTACGTCAGCGGTCGCGAAAGTGTTAAAAAATACCGGTGGAAGAGTTCCGTCAAAAGACGGAATACTTTAACCCCTAGTTACGGATAGCTCAGATATTATAAGAATATCCGTTTGAGTTCGTGGTGACGGACATATTGCGACAGGGTACTTCAAGATAATTGCAGTAGCTGCGAATTATTTTAATTCTAGTAATTTACAAATATATATATATATATATATATTTTTTTTTTTCAAAATTTCAATACTTGTACATGTAACCAAATAGTTAAACTTATAATCTTAAAATCAAAATCTAACTTTTTATTAAGACTAATAATGCAAAACACCTTAAATAACTTAACTAACAAAGAAATTATACCTTCATTACTAGTGTGTTTTTAAATAAAATCTTTAGAACAATTATTTGATAATCCTAGAAATTTGCGAAAATAAATATTTTCGAGAAAATGTTTTTATATTCGTAAAAAATAAAAGCTTCAATATAGGAATGTTTTTTATATTTCTATATATTTATCTGTAATTTCCCTTTGTATTTACATAATCTTTCCTTTGTCAATACGGGCTATAATGGTTATGGATTTTTTTTTTCTCTTCGTAAGATGTAAGGGGCCAAGGTTCCTTTTAATTTTTGCAAGAATCTCTTGAAACATCTTACTGTCTTTTCAACCCTGCGTTGAGAAGTCTCAACGAATTCCGTTGAGCAACGTTGAGAAGCCTCAACGAACGCCTTCAATGCATTTTGGGTTAATTATTATTATCTGTCTACTTTTATTTGGTTGTATTTAATTTTAATATATTTTTCATTTCCCATTATATATGTATATGCATATATATATATATATTTAAGGAAAAATATCGTATGGTTAAAGATATATGTGTATATGTATATATATATATATATATATATATATATATATATATATATATATATATATATATATATCTTTAACCGTACGCATAAAATGCAACATATTTTACCCCCCCCCCCACCACCACCACCACCAAAAAAAAAAAAAAAATGTCTATTTCTAAAGATTTGTTTGTAAACTCTTTGCATGAAATAAGAAAAATAAATCATATTTTTTTTTCTTATATTTTTTTATACCCATTATTAAATAATCCGATTTCCCAAATTTGTTTTGAAGTCTGAATGCACAATCTGAAAACTATATAAGATATTTGAACATTTACATTTGTACATTTACTTGAACATTTACATTTGATATTTACATTTGTACTTAAAAAAAAAAAAAAAAAAAAAAAAAAATGGAAATTTTAGAGTGGTTTTATTATGGGGAGAGAAAGGGGATATACGTGTTTCCTTCTTAATAGCCACACTCAGCAACTTCTAAAAATTCTGAATTCGATAACATATATTATTAAACGCCGCCCCCCTTAATACGGTGTGTTATATTTCCCATTTTTGGGTTTCGAAAACATCGCCAGGTTTTCAGGACCAAATAAAATTCTGACTGTTGAAAACTCAACACTCTCGATCGTCTGTGATACTATCTTTTTATAACAAACATAGGTAGTCAAAATAACTTCATTTTAAATAGTAAGTGAAATTATGTTTAATCCAACATATTCACCAACCTTTTGAAATGTAAGATTTGTTTTCACAGTCTTTCAATAAAAGTATGTCCAATTATTTTTTTTACTATTTAATACAGTAAAAAGTTTTTTAGAAAATTCCTGCTATGGTGTCTCCCGCAAAAATCGGGAGACTTGGCAACCATGCAGCCCATCAAGCTAGGGACGTCGTAAGTGTCAGTAATCGAGTTTTCGTACGGGGAACTTTCTTGAGGTAAGCGGAAATGTTGTGTTTGCTCCTGGGAAAGAATATTTGCGAACTTCATTTTGTCATGAGTAGCATTTCTTAGCGCATACATTGGTTTGTAATTGCCGTATTACGGTCTGAATTTTCAGGGGTCGCGAACAAACTGATCGATAAAGGTGGCTAATAAATAATATTTGTAACAAACAATTGCTGTTTTTATCCATAAAAATTATTGTTGTTTTAACCAATTGCAGGGGTGAAAATTTGACGCAGAATTTATATCGTTATTTATGAAACAAAGTTTTCTTATATTTAAACCAATGATTTTATGAATAGAGAAAATTTTTAAACAGGTATCGGTGTGAGTTTTGCACAAATTTTGCACCCCTTTAATTTAATTATCTTTATATATATATATATATATATATATATATATATATATATACATATATAGAAATTGTAAGATATATATAAATTAAATACTACTAGGTGTAGTATCAAATAAATGTTCTCTTCTGAACAATCCCTTTCAAATATAAAACGTTCTCATTACTGCTAACTTTTTTAATTTGTTCCCGGGGTGATCTTAGTTCCCATCCTTTTCACATCATATTCTTTGTATAGAGTACATTTCTTCGTATTTGATCGTAATTAAATATTGAAAAAAGTTATTTTACAACGAATACAGTGTGGAAATAAGGGCGGGTACTAACATCATTCCGGAATAAATTTAAAAAGTTGGCAGATATGCACATTTTTGTCTAATGGAATGTTATTAATCTCTAGTATATTTGTATAAGTGAAATAAAAAGAGAAGGATGTAATTCATCATTTTTGACTAAGTGTTTTTATCAGAATATTGCTAAATTTTCGGAAATTTTATTTACATCAAAGGATAAAATTGTGTAAATCAGTTATTATTATTATTATTATTATTATTATTATTTTAATACTTTTTAAAATTTTCATTATAAATCCCAATTCATGTAATAACCTTAAATGACATTATATTTATTCTTTAAATTTCTAGGTAGAAAAGAGAAAAAGTATTTAAAAAAAGATCTATTTAAGTTATTTAATTTTATTTAATTTTATTTGTACTTACAGATATAATTATTATTATTAGCATTATTATTTTTTCGGAGAAAAATCATTAAAATTAGTTTTTATGAAATATTTTTCCTAAATTTCTGTTAATCAATCAAACTTTAAGAATGAAATATTTGCTAAAATATTTTTCTGAGCTTAAATAAAAGCTATTGATATTCGCATTTTACATAAAGTAAAATCTCTTTTTTTTTTCGTTACATACATAAAATAATGTTTATGTAACAAAAATACAAGAACAAATTTTGCACGTTAGAATTTTCTGTTTAAAATTTCAAAAGAAATAGTTAGAATTCAGAATTTAGAGTAAAATAAAAACATACATTTTTTTTTAAATAACATTTTTGGAAATAACTTATCATTTCGTATCGCTTAATTTTTTACAATGAAGTTATGTTACAGGTAAAGTACTAAAAATATCACAACATTAAAAATATTACAAAATTTTTAATGATATTATTATTATTCATTAATTTTTCATTGAAGCTTGAATTTCAATTTCTGACAATAAGAGGCAACGAAAGCCGACATACGGTAAAGATATGATATGTCGCACTATGTATGGAAAATTTCGAGGAACTTCAACTGTCTTCAATATACAATTACGATTATATATGAAGAAAATTATTTTTCAAGAATAATGGTGCGTAGAAAAGGCGGATAGTAACAACATTATGGTATAAATTAAGAAATTGACAGCTAAACTTAAGTATAGGCTAGTGGTCAATCTGTGTTAATTAACGTCGTACTAGAGCTGCATGGTAAGTTATTACCGATAGCTCAGCAATTATCATAACGACACTTCATGAAATTAAGTAGGTTTTCTTTTTAATCGTCGAGTGTTGAATTAGTCTGTAAAGGAATTTAATTTCGGTAATAGATTTTAAAATTGTTTAGAAACTTTTAAAATAGATGTATTAAATTTTTGTGCAGACATTTCATATAAAAGCATTGGGAAAGTTAGGTAAGTGGAAAACTCTAAACTGGTTCTCTGGTACATAAGTAACGATTGATTTGCAAAGAAATCTGTTAGAAAGAATATGCACCGGACATTTGTAAGAAACAAGATTTTTCTCTTGGATAATATTCCAAACTATTTTTGTCACAAGATTATGAGCGTTCTTTTATGTTCTAGGACCACACAATAGTACATTTTTCCTTATAAATTATCTCTCTCTCTCTCTCTTCCTTTCTAATTTACAATAAATGAATCAGGCTAAATAGAGTCTCTTGTGTTTTGCATTCAGACTTTGATAAAGACGGTAACATGAATAAAATTAAAAATACCTCAACCAACAGTGCCCCCGAAATAATCGCATTCATTGAAAAATATTTACTTGTTGATGCAATATAAATGCCTCTAAATTCCTACCATAAGGTGACACTACATCTTTAACTCTACTATGTAGAGCATTCTGTGCCGCAATGCATTTTCAAGCGCTCTAATATGCGGAACAAAAATGGAGTTACTAAACAATAGAGCGCAATTTTGTACCCCGACTGAACATTTAAAAGATTTATTTTGAAATCCATTTAGTGAATCCCACTGTATACACTAACATACCTGTAAACATTCTAATTAATATTCCTTAAAATTTTTTAGTACCTGCTTTTTTTCAAGATTTTTCTTCTTATTTAATTCTAATTACATTTGGAGAAAATTGCTCTAAAAAAAGTGGTATAGGAAAAGAGGTGGATACTTAGAATTTTGCGAAATATTAATTAGAATGTTTACAAGTATCAGTCTTCCCAGACTAGCTAACTTTTTTATTCGTTAGACACCAATAATTTTGAGATGTGATATTCGATATAAATAATAGACGTTTAATCTTGGAATTAATTTGGCAACCGTTAAAATTAAAATTTTGTGGTAGCTATTAAATAAAAAATTCCCTTATTCTAGAAATACTGTAAATATGCACTAATTAGCAAGATTGAGAATTTGAAGCAGAACTTACACCGGTATTTGTTTAGAATTTTTATCTACGTATAAAATCGTTGGTTTAAGAAGAAAATTTTGTTTCATTAATACCGCTAAAAGTTCTGCGCTAAATTACCATCCCTGAAATAAACATGGGATATTAACGAAGGATATATTATTTCGCTTCAATTCTTAATCATTTAAAAAAATTATTTGTGCAAAACTTTTTACTTTCTTATACAAAGTGGATTTTATTGCTCGCAAAGCTCAAAAAAAAAAAAAAAAAAATCGTAGAATGTTGCAAATTTATATGTACGACTGCCATGGTGTTTAGTTGTACATCTGCAAGTTTCGTCTTAATACAAGCTCTCGCTTAAGAGATATCAGCGGCTTTATATGACTTTTTGAACCGTCTGCATGTGTGTGTGTATGTATGTTTGTATATGTATCTCGCAAAACTCAAAAACAGTTGGACGTAGAACGTTGCAAATTGGTAAAAAGGTTTGTTATAACATCTAGTTGTTCACCTCCCTTTTTGGTCATTCTGTGATTTTCCGTTTTGGAGATATTTAAGAAAATTATATTAGTAATGGCCAAATATATAAAGGGTTTGGGCATTTTATAAGACTTACCATCATAGCGATTTCAAAATAAGCTTATGATATAGCCCGTAATAATATTTTTATGAAACTTGTCGACATTTTTGCATGCATAAAGTAATTTGTAAAGACTTAAGTAGGTTCTAGTCGACGACTGCATTTTATTTAATGAATATTTAGCCCGTAAATAGAGCTCGTAATGATATTTTTACGAAAATTGCCGATATTTTTGCGTTTAGAATGTAATTCCTAAAGACATAAACATGTTCTAGTCGATTAATGCTCTTTAATGAATATTCAACTCGTAGACAGAGCATGTAATGATATTGTTATGAATGTTGCCGACATTTTTTAGTGTAGAAAGTAATTCTTAATAAATAAGCAGGTTCTAGTCGATTAAGGCATTTGTTTTGTTTTAGCCTTGTTTGCCATTTAAAGAATTTTCGAAGAATTTAGATCAGCGCTAGAAAAAAATTAATCTTACCGGGAAATTTCAGCATTCTGTTCTTCTCGAAGTTACAGCTTTCAATTTTTGGCAACCCTGTACTACAAATTTTCGTCAAATTCGGTAATCTAAGTCAGCAAAATCGACTCAAAATTGCCAAAATCCATGCCAAGACAAAAATCAGCGTTAGCTACAAACGTGGCGACTTGGCGAGATTAGCGGTTTAATTTTGCGGGAAATATTGTTTCAGGATAGCTAAATATAGTAAAACATTTCTCAATTTTAACTGAATTAACTGTTTCGGTAAAAAGCATAAGTTTTCACCCCTGATTTTCGGCAAAGAGAACAAAGTAGGCCATCTGTACTCGATTTATTTTCGTTAAACTGAGTTATGTATTTATCAATGAGATATTCTGTAATAAGCCAATCCTTAAAATTTTAGTATATTTGTTTAATCGTATACATAATCCTATTATCATGACTTTTGTGTTTAGAGTACTTTTTTTTTTTTGTCGTGGTTAAATCCTATCTATTTATTTAAGAATCAGTTGCCTCACACACTCACACAAAACTTTCAATATTTTATAACAATATGTATATTCCAATGAGTGTGTAAAGAACGTATGGTGTTCACATCACAGTTTTTTAGATGTAATATGAATACAGACAGTAAAAATATTAATTTCTGTATATATATATATATATATATATATATATATATTTATTTATTTATTTACAATATTCCATATAATATTGCCAAGTTATGGAAGAATGCCTGTAATCATCATACTAAAGATTTTGGTAGTATGCTTTTATAAAAATCTATTGAGAGTGAATAATTAAAAGATTGTTATCCCTGAATAGTAATATGAAATTTAACTACAGTTAATTGCAGCTTTCACCCTCTGTTTTATTGTTGAAATTCAAACGGAGTTCTGAACGCCGAATTTTAATGCTTAATTTTTATAAGTTTATAATAGACAAATACACATACATTGCAATTTAGATAATGGCTCTAAAATTAAATAAAATATAAATCCTTAATTATTATTTAAAACTGACCTTGCGTCAGAAATTAATGTGTTTATAATCTTGATTTTTAAAATAACTACTCTAAAGGTAATTCTTTCAAGTTTATTAAAATTCATCTCAATTTAATGAAATAGTTTAATTTATACAAAGATTAACGCGACTGATCTAACGAGATGTCTTAATTATTTAAATTACCGTGTTTTTAACAGATCTCTGATATGTTCTTGATTATTTTAATCCAGATTGAAAAATAAATGCATAATAAATGAACAAATATATAATAGCGGTTTTAAGTACGTAGAAAAATATAAAAATTTTACTATCAAATTATTAATAAAAATAGCTCTTAACATCACTAATTATGAAAGCCCTTTGATTTAAACAATTATTTCTGATATTTAATTCCACCATCTAATAACATGCTTAATATATAAGGAAAAAAATGATTAATATAGAAAATTTAATTGAAATAGTGAATTACTCTAATTACACTTTTAAGAAATGAATACTCCAATTTCAATAATATAGAGAAGAAGAAAAAAAAAAAAAAAAAAAGGAAAAAAACTATTATACTCAATTTAATATGCATTACGTTCAGCGATGGTTTGGGATAATGACAGTGGCTTACTTCCGATAAAAATTATTGGTTTCATTAACTTTCTAAACCGTCAGTTTTTGTATTATTTAAATGTAAAACTGAATTATTTTGCTTAAGTCCTTATTATATTTTTTCCTAAATTTCTTTAAACAGAAGAAATAAATATTGAGGCTCATTCTGGGTTTAAAAAGTAATATCAATAAAATATTCTTCGTTTTGTTGATTCAAATATAATAAAATTATACAGATATAGTAAGCTCGTGGATAATTCATCCATTTTCTTGATAAGATGCTTGAATGAAAAGGTTGCCTGTTGTCTTTTTATTACATTTCTTAGTGAATATATAAATATATATATATATGCTCAGACAAAAATAATTTTTCTTATATTTATTTTAGAAATTAATCAATGGATTGAAAATTATGGTAGTATATTTTCCTGTAAATAAAAAAAAGCAAAAAATATTTCGATATAAAATTTTATACATATATATATTAAAATTTTAATTTTTGATATAATTATTTATCACTGCAAGGTGTAAGATAAATATTAACTAAAACAACTACTAGGCAGTCTTTTTTTTTTTTTTTTTTTTTTTTTGATAACACTATTTTTATATAGTAATCTCCGTTTATTTATACGAAGATGACTGTTGCAAACGATTACTAAATTTTTCCTTTAAAAATGATGTATTCGAAACGTAATCGGGCCCTTAAATGTTAAAATTATACAATAAACAAAAGAAACATTTCCCTGTAAAAAAAAACAATGGTTTAGTTACAGTTACAGTTATATATATTAACTGAAGAATATATTCTATTTGTGAAAGACAAAGACTAATAAGGAAAGAGCTGATTACATGCATTTAAGAAGTACTAAAATGTGCTTTCAGTATTATTATTCATGTTACAATAAGCAACAATGTGTCTTTTGAATTTTTCAGTTGTGAAATTGCGTCTTTTTTTTTTTTTTTTTTTTTTTTTTTTTTTACTAGAATCATTTTATATGCAGCAAATGTACTTTTCACATTAACATACGCAACGGACAGTTCTGTAGGGACACGTCATCACCTCTATCGTTTGCCACCTTCATTATATTCGTTACTACAGGAAATCTTCAATTTCCTTTTTTTTTTTTTATTTTTTTATGGATTTCCGGTTTGTTTTCACTTTTCCTGCTACGGATATCGAATAGCACCAGTATGTTCCTAAACTTTATTAATTACACTATAATTACATCACTTAACGAACAGCCCTAAGAATCCATTTTTTTAAACATTAGCATAGGAAAGAAAAGTCGGTTTCTGTGATAGATAAACTTTTTCAGGTGAGATATCATGAAACTTTCCTTTAGCGTTGAAGATAGTGGGACGCATACAAACAGAAGAGTAATACGTGCAAAGGAGAAAATAATAAAAATTACGTGGAAAAGTAAAATTATAGGACTCCAAATGCTGGTTCTAAACAGGATATGGAATTTTTCCTTCAGAGATTCGTCGAAATATATATTTCAGAGTAAAAGTACAAAAGATAATTATTAAAATCCATGCAATTGAAAATATCTAGATAATTATTAGAGAGCTGTGTAATACTTTAAAAATAATATCATTCTACAGCTCATGAAATATTATTTAAAAATTTTAACAAAATTTTTAATTTTTAATTTATTTTTCTAGGATTCCAAATTTCGTAAATAATTAGTTACTTACAATATTCCTTACTAATTTGTTTTCATCTTGTCTTTTTATAATTTATATGATTGTTAATCAATGTAATTTACACAAAGCTATGCGTGTACATTCATTTTTTAATCAAGAAGACATTACATTAATTACGAACATTTAAATTCAGTTCTAAAACAAAAATTCATGAATATTTTAAGTTTTAAATTTAATTTTTCTAGGATTTCCAAATTTCGTAAGTTATTTGTTACTTATAATGCTCCTTACTAATCTGTTTTCATCTAGTGCTTTTTCTACAATTCGTGTGACTGTTAATCAATATACTTGTCACAAAATTGTGCATTCATTTTGAAATAAAGAAATTGTTACATTATTTACGAGCTCTTGAATTCAGTTGCATAACAAAACTTCATGAAGATTTGAGTTTTATTTATTTATTTACTTATTTTTTTTATTTATTTTTAATTGATGCTGTAATTGAGATACGAAAAAAAATCAAAGCACAGATCTGTTTAGTTTCATAAAGACATATATTTAAAAAAAATGGAGCTTTTAAATAACTCAGAATTAGCAGTGTGCATTTTGAAATTGGGCTTTATTACTTTCTTCTATATTCAATATAAGAAAGTATTGGATTCGTAAAAATTTTCGACTCCGGTTTCAACGGATTTACACGTTTTGAGAGGTCTAGAACACGATTTGACTATTTTTAGAAAATGTCTGTCTGTCCTTCTGTCTCTCTGTCTGTGTGTGTGCGAGAGAGAGAGAGAGAAATTTTTTCGCAACTGTATCTCCGGAACTTCTTCTCAGAATTGTATATGAATTTACATGTAGATGCACTTTGATCTAAATTATTACTTATTTACTTTTGGTGACAACTGCTCAACAGATAGTGCTGCTATAGAGTGATTTCCGCAATTGAAGAGAGGCTATATCTCAGGTCCTATTGCGTAAAATCAAACAAAACTTGATATGTGAGAAAGTCCTTATGAGACATTAAACTGATTCAATTTGAATGATTATCGGCCAGCAGGTGGCGTTGCTGTACAGCGAATTCTGCAATTTAACGGAAGGCTATATCTCAGAAACTACTGCACAGATTTTGCTTATAAGTTTATTGTCTTGACCCAAATTAGTGCCTATCAAATTTTGGTTTCAACTGCTAAACAGGTGGCGTTGCTACACAGCGATTTATAAACAGATAACTATTATAAAAACACATTTTTTTTTTTTTTTATGTAATTTATGAACAATAAAACTGTCTTTCTTTAGATATTTAGTGTTAGTGTTCCCTAAGATGAAACTGATTTGCATTTATCATGTTAGGTAATTTTAATAAATAATAGTTTTAATAAGTTATATGCACTTAGTGAATTTGTATAAAAAAAATATAGAAGAAAGTGTTGTGGTATCCACAACATACTAGTTTTATATTATTTTTCTCATAAAAGTGATATTTTCATCTCAAAAATTACTTTTTAATCATTTAAAACATGATATTTGCATAAAAATAGTACGTTTCATGGCAGTACTTGATTTAAGAATCAGTGGAATGAAAGTATAATAATAATAATAATTAATTAATTAATTAATTAATTAATTAATTTCAACGCCATTTGCCTCATTAAATATATATATATATATATATATATATATATATATACATACATATGTTTTATGCTTTTATATAGAAAAATTCGAAAACATGCTCAAATATGTAAATGCATATGCAGATATGCGTTGAATATAATCCGCTTTTCACTGATAATACATTTTTTTTTCTTAAATACTATGTGATCAAGATTATATAACCATATTTTTCAAGCAAAATATATGTGTTCTTAAATTAAATTGTTTTATACAGTAACATTTTAAGAAATAAATCTTTATTAGCAAATCCTTTTTGAATGCATAAAAACCCCACTGGAAATGAAAAACAAATAGTGATTTACTTATCCTGAGAATTTCTGGAATTCCGGATATGTATTGCGCCGGATTTGTTATGTTTGATAGCCAGTAATTTTGCGTAATAATAGAATTTTCGAAAGAAATATGTTTACCAAGAAAGTTTTTTATTCTTGAAGGAAATCGATAGTTGAATACTTACGATTAGTAAGGTAATTTAAAAAGTAATTTTATTTTTATTTATTTATTTTATTTTATTTTATTTATTTATTTATTTTTTTTTTTTTAGTTAGATATTAGCTTCAAATACAATATTCAATATTTAACTTTGGAATTTTTTGCTTAAAATAAAATTAAATAATTCTGTATTATATTCCTAATAAGATATTGTTTTTGTTGTAGTTAAATGTAAAATAGGCAGATTTTTTTTTTTCCTAACACCGACAGTTAAAAAACATGGAAAAAAAGAAAAACACGGTTAATGACTCTAAAATTTGTAAATAGTTCTCAAAAACGTTTTAAACTATTTTTCATATTAGAAATTTCTATATATATACACAGTAAAGTCTCGTACAATGCAGAAGCAGGGATAACAAATAAATAAAACAAGTTTTATTTTTTAACACCACTAAATTTTTAGAGTACCAATCTATTCGTTCATACACTCGATTTAGTTTTCTGTATAAAACAGTTGTTTTAATATAAAATTAGTGGTGTTAAAAAATAAAATTGTAATATTCATGAGGCAAATTTGCACCTGCGTTGTACGAGAATTTATTGTATATGCTTTGCTTACACAGTTGCCATTTTAGAATTATTGTCAACCGGTAAATTTCAATTGAAATATTTTTTTTTGCTGAGATGGCAACTGTATTTGCTTATTGAATGATTCTGGAGATATATTTAGCTGATTTTGGCGAAATGTAAAAGGCTTGACTTTGACATTTGCAGAACAAACTTTTTTTTGATTATTTTGATTTCTAAATTTTCAAATAATTTGGATGAATACGCTGATGTATTTTACTCTATCTCTCTTTCTCTCTCTCTCTCTCTCTCTCTCTCTCTCTTTATTTTTTATTTTATTTTATTTTATTTATTTTATTTTATTTTTATTTTTTTGTATGGAAGTACGTAATTACAAAGATACTACGAATATTTTAAAATCATAAATATCTTCAATTTTTTTTTTTTTTTTTTTTTAATATGCGTTTCATAGGTTTGGTTCCATTAACTGGAGTTTGAAGTTTGGCTTTCGAATGAAGTCAATGTCTTTATAATAAGTCGTTTATCCATAATACCATAATTTAGTAAAATATGTAAGAAAGAAACATTTGGTAGTAACACAAACAATAGTGAAACATTGCTCAGATTTAACGTGAACGCAAACTGAATTAAACATTCATGGTAAAAAACTGTTTTGATTACTTGAGCGGGTCTTATATTCTGAATGTGTCTTTCTCTTTCAAGTTTAAAAATTGTTGCTATAAAAATGGGCACTTTGAACTAAAACAATGTACGCAAGGAAGAAATAAGGCAATGTCAAAAGGGAATTTAAAAAAAAAAGTTATTGATTTAATTATTGTGAAAAAGGTTTTTTTTTTTCTTAATAGTCATCGGTACATTTTAACAATTTTCTTTCAATTATATAATTAATTATATTTTTATGAATTAGTTAAAATTATCAGTAATATATGAAATTGCAATAGTTCCAGATTTGGTATGGTACCGAATATTTTATTTTCGGAATAATTATAATTTTTCCAAATATTTTCATTTTTCCTAAATATTAATCATTTTTTATTAAATTCATAAACATTTTTCATGAAAACAAAACAAAAAAAAACAAAAAACAACAAAAAAAAAAAAAAAAAAATCAAATTTAGTTATGAATAGTGAAAAGGAAGGAATATACAAATCCTGATATTTAGAAAATATTGTGAATTTTACTTGTTTCATAAAATTCAAATTCAAGAAAAAATCTTATTTAAATACAGCTGTTTCTCAGTGCAGTATATCATTTATCAAAGTATCGGAAATGTGTCCTTCTTCCAGGTGAATTTATGGGTTACGAGTCATTCGCTGTGACCCTAAAATCGAGAAAAATGTCACCTTCCTTCCTACACTCAAAATCTCGGAATAATATAAAACTACAAAGTTTGCTAGATTTACATGCTACAAAAGTACAAAAACGTAATGGAGTAAAACTAGCGAACTTCCTTTAAATCTTTAACGATATATATATATATATATATATATATATATCTTGGAACTCAAAGGTAATTATTTTTTTTATACACACACAAAATAAGTATGCGGTTCACCAAAAAATATGGGTTGGATAGGCCTGGTTTATAGCATAATTGACAAGTTTTACGCTTTTTTGGTTACCGGAAAAATCTAATAGAGCTATTTATATAATAAAACTATAGAATCAGCGAAAAATGCGATATAAATATATATATATATAGTCTAGTAAAATTCTCCGGTAGCCAAAGAAGCGTAAAATTTGCCAACTATGGTTTATAGTTAAAGCGTGAGACGTGAAGAATAAAATAAAGAACGTACTGTTTTCGTAATTGGTTAGTCTAGTTTAACATTATAAGAAAGTCTTGAATTTTCTTATGATAAATTTTGTCAGCATTTATGTATTTTTAATAAAATAAAAGTAATGTGTAAATCAAGATTACATTAAATTATTTTTTTATTAACTGGCAGGCTTTTCCCACTTCGCTGGTCATTATATTGAAATGATTTCTCAAAATACCATAAATAGACAATAAGACTTCTTCACACACCATAAATTTTAAGCCAGCACAACCGGTTTCAAAAGGACGTAGCCTTCCTTCATCAGGTGCAAATGTCTGAATCTTGCTTTTGCCTCCAAGGCAGTAGCACGTGTTTTTTTGCACCTGATGAAGGAATGCTACGTCCTTTCGAAATCGGTTGTGCTGGCTTAAAATTTATGGTGTGTGAAGAAGTTTTATTGTCTTTTTATCGTTTGTACACCAGCTTTGCATTTAGTTTTGGTCAAAATACCATATCAAAATAATAATTAAAAAAGAAAAAAAAAAAAAAAAAAAAAAAAAAAAAAAAAAAAAACATTGAAATCAGTCACACTTTGAGCCTGGAGAAACAATACCTTCGGTAGCGACTTGCCTGCATTTTACTCTTCCTTCCTCGCGGGTAAAGTGATAAGGTTTGCAAAATCACATCAAAGTGCTTATTAAATACATTTAATCAAAACCCACACACCAAAATTTTCCATTCAAAAGTAATTTCGAGCACATTTCAGCTTTAAAACCGGTTTTTTGCCCCGCCTACCCCTAAGAGGGGGGGTTGGAGTAATTTCACAAAATCCTTTTATAATTCATGTTCCATACACGTACATAACCGACACATTAAAAAATTGTGATCTTGAGATTATTTGAGGCAGAGATATGTTTTAAAACATGTTTTTTAGCCCCACCCAAGTGTTTTTTTAGCCTCATTCTTAATGGAAAAAAGGGGAGGAAGATTTGCAAAATCACTTTATATTATCAGTTAGGTACATGTAACTGATCCACACAACAAAAAAATACTTCCTAAGATAATTTACTGCAGATTTACGCATGAATACATGTTTTTTATCTCCTCGTCCCTAAGGGGCGGAAGGGTGTAATTTCACAAAATCATTTCGTAGTGTGTGTTGAATACGCATAAGCACTCCACACATCAAAAATTGCCATTCTATGATAATTTTGAAAAAAGTTACGTGTGGAAACATGTTTTTTACCCCACAAACCTGAAAAGGAGGGGAGAGGGTCATAACACCAAATTTCAAATAATCCCTTTGTAGTTTATGTGTGTTGAGTACGCATAACCAATCGACATATAAAAAAATCACTTTCCTGAAATAATTTGGAGCAGAGTTACTTTTTAAAACGTGCCCCCCCCTGCCATTAATCTTTTGAAAGGGGCTGTGACAGCATCTGCCACGCTTCACCATAGGATTTCGTAAGAGCCCCTCTCAAAAGGTTAAAGGGAGGAAAGAAGAAATTTTACGAAATCCCTTTATAATGCGTGTTGGGAAAGCATAACCAGACCACGCATAAAAAATTGCCTAAGATAGTTCAGAGCAGAGTTGCGCAGGGGAAAATGATTTCCCCCAACCCACCCCCAAGGGGGGATATGGTGGAATTTTACAAAATCCCTTTGCAGTGTGTGACTTGAATACGCATAACTAATCTACAGATAAAAAAAATCGCTATCATGAGATATTTTGGAGCACAGTAACTCTTATAAGTGTGTTTTTCCCGCTCCTCGCCCTTAAAGGGGGAGAGGGAGAAATTTCGTAAAATCCCTTTATAGTGCGTGTTGAGAACGCATAAACAAACTACACATAAAATTTAATCTTACCAAGATAATTTGAAGCAAAGTTATGCTTAAAAACGTATTTATTAACCCCCTGCCCTTAAAGGTGGGGAGGGAGAAATTTCGTAAAATCCCTTTATAGTGCGTGTTGGGAATGCATAAACAACCCACACATAAAATTCAATCTTACCGAGATAATTTTAAGAAAAGTTATGCTTGGAAACATGTTTTTTTCCCCCCCTGCCCTTAAAGGGGGACGTTTGGCCTTTTTCTACTTTTTTTTTTTTTAATCTTTGAGCTAATACTGCAAGAATTTTACTCCAAAATCCATACATTGCTAAATTTCGACCCGGAAATTCTTTTTACCCCCTCTCCCCCCTTAAAAATACAAAATTCCGAAATCGCAGAAAATGATTTTTTTTGTACTTAAGTCTAATCTCCTATCTGCAATTGTTTCATCGTGAAGTAATTTGGAGCTGAGTTATGCTTATATAGGTGTTTTTGCCGCCTGCGCCCCCGAAAATCATTTTCACCCCTTTCTCCCCTTAAAAATCCCGAATTCCAAAATCGCAGAAATGATTTTTTTGTATTTAAGTCTAGTCTCCCCATCTGCAATTTCTTCACCGTGAAGTTACTTGGAGCCGAGTTACGCTTATAAAGTGTTTTTGCCTTCTGAACCTCCGAAAATCATTTTCACCCCCTTCCCCCTTAAAAATCCAAAACTCCAAAATTGCAGATTTTTTTTTTTTTTTTTTTTTTTTTTTTGTATTCAAGTCTAATCTCTCCATCTGCAATTTCTTCACCGTGAAGTAATTTGGAGCCGAGTTATGCTTATAAAGGTGTTTTTGCCTTCAGCACCTCCGAAAATCATTTTCACCCCTTCCCTCCTTAAAATTCCGAAATTCCAAAATCGCAGAATTTGATCTTTTCGTATTTAAGTCTAGTCTCCCCATCTGAAATTTCTCCACTAAGTAATTTGGAGCCGAGTTATACTTATAAATGTGCTTTTGCCTTATGCGCCTCTGAAAATCTCATTTTCACCCCCCCCCCCCACATAAAAATCCAAAATTCCAAAATCGCAGAAAATATTTTTTTTTTATTCAAGTCTAGTCTCCCCATCTGCAATTTCTTCACCGTGAAGTAATTTTGAACCGAGTTATGCTTATAAAGGTGGTATTTGCCTTCTGCCCCCCCGGGGGGGAACGGGGAGATATTTCGCAAAATCCCGTCTTAGTGAGCGTCAGGGTCCTAAAATCAACCAGCTCTCCAAAAATTGTGACTCTATCTCCCATACAATCACCACGGCTGTGTTGAATCTGTGAAACAGTGAATCAGTGAGTTTACTCTTGTATATATATAAATTATTAACTAATATTTGTACGATAAATTTTATTTTCTTCATCATAAATCTTTATAAATAAAATATATCAAACAACACGTGGTATACAACTGCCAATAAAATTAAAATTGCATATATATATATATTTTTTTTTGATAACATACTACACATGCGGTCGTTCATAATATTATTTTTAACCATATATCGTGTAATTTTATTTATTTATTTTATTAATTAATTTATTTTTTAATTAAAAATATATAAAGTTTTTTTTTTTTTTTTTTTTTTATGAAATAAAATCACAGAACAACTACAATATATTTCAAATATTTAAATATAACTAAAAAATTATAAATGGTTGGAAAATTTTGTGTGAATCATAACTGATAAAACTAAATCATGAAACTGGCTAATTATTTCGAGAAATAAATACAGAATAGTAATAATAAATAAATGCGTATATAATTTTTTTTTAAGTCTGTCATATGATATTAAAATTGATGATCTTACGTTTCCCCTCAACAGGGTAAATGGTGTCAAATTTTAAATTCCAAATAGGAAACTCCAATTTTAATCAAATATTTGGATCCAAAAGAATAAAACATACGATATCCACCTATAAATATCTCATTTCCCCCCTAGATAATACTAAGTAATTAAAGATGATATAATATGAACGTTAGAGAAAATAAAAAAGAATATCTGCAAAAATTCTCTTTGGATCAACAAAAAATATATTCGTTTAATGTTTTTGTAAATAAATAGTAAATAAATAAATAAATAAAATTCAGATTCGTAAATTAATAAACTATCCACTAAGAGAGAGCTTTGCTTTACCTGTCGTTGTTTAAGTGTAGGGCAGAGGTATGTATGTGTGATATATGCATATACAGCATATATTCCGCATTATGTTTTGATATTTACGTAGCACATTTGGCTCATTGTTATATTTTTATTATTATAATTACCGGAGCTTCTTGGTTATTTTTTATTAAATCTTCGAAAGTAGAAACACCTTTATTAAATAACCTAACAAAGTGTGTTTGCTATAGAAAATACAATCAAAATACATTTACCTCACAGGTTTTTCGAAGAAAAGACCTATTTATTTAAAGTTAGGATAGCTTATGGGCATTGTCCACTTGTCAGGCATGACCTCTCTCCTAGATTCTGAAGTTGCGGTTAAAATTGTGATTATTTTTCACAATTAAAAAAAAAAAAAAAAAAAAAAAAAAGAGAGAGTAACCTAATATAAAGAAATAAACATGTTTATTTAAAGTACAGCCTTCTATCCTTCAATCCCCCAGAGTGACGTTCCTTAAAGGCCGATATAAAAAAAGCTTTTTTCCTCATCCTTTTGAGTTTTATTTTTAAGCGCGATGAATTACTAGACATACCAATATTTTAATTTAATCCACATGTTTGATAATATCCGCCTCTTTTCACACTACTTTTCTTGAATGGAATTTTTCTCCTTATTTAATCTTAATTACATATTGGAGGAAATTTCACTACAGATAATGTGGTATCAAAATGGGCTGGTACTAACAAAGCTACAGATTAAATTAAAATGTTTGCATGTCTCAATTACATATAATGTATATTAACATCAAAATTAAATATGAAAAACAAAATGTAAGCATTAATTTGTTAAACATTAAGTACATTAAAGAAGCAACTACAGATTGTAACTACAGACATTTTTACTATTTCTTTCGCTCTCGAAAAAAAAAAAAAAAAAAAAAAATCAAAATGTCATAAATCTTGTTTTAACACATTTAAAAAATTTAATATAACGTTATACGCATGTTGTACTAACATTAAAATCTATGAATGATTGGTCAGAACAATTATTTTTAAAGCTATAAACAAATTCATGATATAACCAATGATCCACTGTATACATATAAATAATATATCCTCGAAAAGACGCGCGGATTTTCCATTGATCATATTGCGAACGTATTCTGACAATCAATCAATTTTCAATATTTTATGTAAAAGAGCTTCTACGTCCTCACCGAGAAAATCTTATTTTTCCCTTTACCCTGTGTCATTAAAATAATACAAAATAAAGATATTTTTAGATTGTAAAACACTGTTTTCGTTCAAGTATACATTATATTTATTGAATTATTTGCATATTTTGTAAATTATTTAAAATTGTTAATGATAATTTTAAATAATTAATTAATTATCTCTCAGACGCACATATATATGTATATAAGGCCCTGGGAAAATCCTAAGGCCGATTAAATGGACTGTTAAACTAGGATTTATGTATAGTTATTGGATGGGAAGCAACAAAAATAGAAAGTATGCAAAAGATTTGTTAAGTATAATACACTTCAATTAAAATCTAACTTAATTTAACCAAACTAATTACTATATTAGATATTAATCTCATTTGCTGATGGAAAAAAATAAAAGGTCGTCAAATATTTTTGAGGGATAAGCAAATTTTCTGCGGTCTGAGAAAGCACGAAATATAAAAGGCAACCTAACAACGCATTCAGAGTTACTTTAATTTTTCTTTTTGCTATTGACAGCAACGCTGAAGCAGAAACAATTATCCGATGTAAAATGCGAGAAAATCCTTGGAAGGAAAGCGATTGGAATGAGTGGTGCAGCTATTCTCAGGTCTATCGTAGGTCTAAAACAGTAGTTAACATATATATTTTTTAATTCTTCAAAATATGGTAAATGCAAACGTCCAGGAGGATTATGTGCACTTTCAAAGCTTCAAAAGTCGACTGTTTTTTGATGGACTTGCGACAAAACAAAAGTCTTCTTCTGAAATAGTACGTGCTTTAATCCTACCATGTAACCTAACGAACTGTCAACAATATTTTAAGTTTCAACCCGAGGGTACAGTTCGTAAAATTACAACCTCCATCACCCTTAACAAAGAAGCATAAATTAGCTCGCTTACAATTTCCTAAAAAATATATGTAGCTTGAAGATAAATGGAAAGATATAGTTTTTTTCGGGCGAGGAAAAAAATAATTTTGGTGGGCCAGGGGGTTTAAAAAATACTTGCATTATATTAAAAAATAATAATAATAAAACCTTACTTCCCGAGCAGTAATATAGAAGAGGATAAGTAATGGTATGGGAGCATTTGCTGCTAATGGTATGTTTCCAATTGGAATAATTAATACCAAAATGAATCTAGAAAATTATCAAGATACTTTGCTTCCCAATGTCTCACTAATTACATCAGAATAGGGCATTTCAGGAGGATGATGCCATCATCCATTCTGATCATTCAACAAAAGCTTGGTTTGAAGCAAATGAGGTCCGTATACTTAATAGGCCATCCTGCAGTCTGGATTTAAACCCAACGGAAAATATTTGGTGCATACTTGTGCAACCTCTTTATAAAAACATTCGAGAGCATCGAGAAAAAGGTTAACTTTCAATGCGATCAGGAATGCTTTGCAAAATATCGAAAAATAAATTTTATCTCGACTTGCTGTAAAGATGATTTATCAACTGATAACAATCATAAAAAATAATCTAATAAATAAATAAATAAAAATACGTGAATTTTTAAGATATTGACTTTTTATATTCATCCACAACATTTCGACTTTATATTTATTTCCACGATGAACTGCCATCAGATTTCTAAATTGTCATCTAATGTTTTGATTATATTTTACGTATGTCCATAATTTATGTTTATGTTTTTTTTTTTTTTTTTTTTTTTTTTTTTTCCATTTCTGAGAAAGACTGATATTAAAATTTTCGACTTTAACTAATTTTTATACTTTCCTTTTTGTTACTATGTATTGCAACATTATAATTTTTTCCAGGGCCTTATACATTCCATATCTCAATACAGCAAAGTGTACAAACCAGGATGCAAATCACAATAAAAAATATTAAGAATTAAAAATAGAACCAATTAACAATAGATAACTACACATTCGTCTAAAAGACTATCGACCCCAGCTAGTTTTGCGAATTCGAGACGTCCCTTTTGCTCTCACATCACTTCACTCATAGTACCTTCATAATAGTAAAATGAGTTATCTGAAGGTGATAACCACGGTTGTATACTTGTTACTTTTCGAGGTTTGCTGTAATCGTCACGTAACAGTCGAATGCTTAGTGATCATCAAAATAAATATTGAAGATATTTTAATTATTGAAAGGCCCACAGAAGACATGACGAAAAATACAGCGAACAAACGCAAAATTTATATTTTCTGTCCATCTAAGAAACGCAGAATGACAAAATACGTATCCAACTACTGCAACAAGATTATATGTAAAGAGTACACTCTTAACATATGTGAAGATTGTACAAAAGATAATTTTTTAATTTTTCTATTTTTTATTTGTAATATTATAATACTTTATTTAAGTTACACTAAATTAAGTGAAAATAAATAAAGTAAATATAAAAATATACTTGTTTTTAATTCGTAGTCTATGAGTCGAAAGATTAGTTACAGAGTAACACTGATTTAAGTTTAGTTATCTAGTGTTAAACTGACAATTAGGTATTAAAAAATGCATAATTTAACTAACAGACATCTTTTGTAATAGTTGTCTAATATTAAATAGAAGAGAGTCTGTTATCAGAGCCTGATTAAGGGGGAAGCACACATTATTTATACTTACACCATTATTTTTTAACAAATACTTTCCTCCTATAATAAACAAAAAGTTCTCATTAAAAAGAATTGTGGTGTCTAATAACGGTGAGTAAATTGGATTGTTTTACACCGTTCATTTTTTATAAAAAATATTTCCTCGTCAAAGCGTGGAATTTCTATGACATGAAGTAAAAAATAATAGTAAAAATATTCCGGAGAGAGCGGAGACAATGTGTGCTTCCCCCTTAATCAAGCTCTGTCTGTTATTCCTAAATAGTAGTATGAAACTTATTTTTAGTTAAAAGAAACTTGATGTACCTGTATATACAGAGTGTATATAATAAAACTTATCATTTTAGAGCGCACTATATCAAGAACTATGCTGCAGAATTTCATTAAAAAGGGATAACAGCATAATCAGATCATCGGGATTCCATTTCGTACAAAAATATTCCAAAAACTGCCACTAGAGGGCGTATTATAGTTTTATTGAGAATATTATAACAAGAATCTACAAAATTTAATCTTATTTATGAAATTTGCTCGATATGATGTCCATCATTGCCTGCTACCATCTGGAAGCGTAAAATGCATGTTGAATTGTAGGTAGCAGAGTACTCTAGGGAATGTTACGAGCATGGCGTGTTATGGCGTGTTGTACGAGCATGGCGTGTTATGAAAAATGTTAAGGAATCACAGTATGTCTAGTTTTTCAGGTATCCCTACAAGCAAAAGTCACAAAAATTCAAGTCTGTTGATCTCGGAATCCATATAGAAGGATTTTTTTTTTTTTTTTTTTTTTTTTACTAAATAAAATAATAAAATTCTTATTATCTGATTATGCTTTTACCCAATTTATGAATATTTTTAGCATATTTTTTTTATGCAGAGCAGTCTCAAATGCTAAGTTTAATTATGGAAACCGTGTACAAATATATACCCTATATATTACGTTGTGGAGTTTGCGTTCCTGCAAACTCCATCTTAAATATTTAATTAGATTACAAAGAGAACCAGAGACTTGAATTGAACAAACAATAAGAGTTTATTTGAACCAGATTAATGGGAGGGTGGCCTGGTAATAAAACTTAGCTCAGTCAGCGTATTACTTAATCAAAATATATGAATCAACAATTTAATTAGATAATCTTAAATATCTCACCCCAGCAGATAGTCGAAGGTGTAGAGACGGTTGCACTCGTTCTCCGCTACTACGACTTCACTATGGATCAAAGGATTCCCTTCAGACCCAACTTTACCTTTCCGAATGCTAGTAGATACGCACACCAACACTCATCAATACTTAACTTCACGCAACTAAATCTCCACAACTCTACTTCTCGATACTCGCCAAAATAAGATTCATCACCATCCACTATAATATCCTCCAACATCCACACCCATCTACTAAAACCATCGCCATTTTATACTTCTTCCTACACCCACCTTTCACTACATTTCAATCCGTCCTTTTAAAAGTCACTTCTAATTTATCTAACATTCAAAATCTAAGTATTTCATTGCAGCACCCTGCCGACACAAAACTAACTCGATCTCAACCTTCACCGAGTCACTGGCGACGAAGCGATTTTAACCGTCCCCACTTTCTACTTTGCTGGATCCAGCTTAATTAGAACAACTGTGGTGACGTTCTGACGTCTCAACCTCACAACGTACCGGAATTTATTTTCGTTTTGAATTAGTAAAATAAAATCGGGAATTTTGATTTTAATAATACTTATATGGTACTTAATTTTACCAAATACTTTCTTAATTGATACATAAACGTTGTCCAGGATAAATTTCCAGTATTAGTTTTTTATTCAAAATGACAGAACTTTCGGGCATCTGATTTGTGTATGTGTGTGTGTATAAGGTATATCCTTATTATTATATCGATATTCCTTTTAAAATATATCAGCAATGTCTATAATCAACTTTATTGAACAAAACGAAGATTTTAAAATGTTTAATGATTACAGTATTTCATTCAAAAAAAAAAAAAAAAAAAGTTAGATACATCTTTTTTAAGTGTAACTAAATTTTCCTTAATTGTATGCAGTAGGAATTCCAATTATATATATTTATATATTTATATTTATATTTATATATGAAAGGATAAAATAAGCAAGATTCTAAATTAGTATTTAAATTAATATTAAGTGATAACTTAATATTAATATCTCAGAATAAATCTTAATTTTAAGAACAATTTTATGAGAATTCTATTTGAGTGTCCAGGTAAAGTTTTTTTTTTTTTTTTTTTTTTTTTTTTCAACAGAACTTCATAGTGGGGGAATCTGATTTCAGAATAACTTTAAAATCAAAATTATGCAATCGTCTAAAATAAGCGACAAAACATTGCAAAATACTTAACCCTAGATATCCCGGTCAACCAATGATAGGTAGGCGGGTTTTAGATTACAAATTACTCAATAAGAATTCATACGAATAGTTTTAGTCCAGTCAATAAATACATTGTACCTTGCAAAAGGTGGGGTAGAAGATTTTGTTTTTTTAATTTGTACATATTAGTAGTAATATGCAAAAAACGAGTTATCCAACATGGTCGAACCCGGGAGAATTTTTGTCGACTGAAAAACCTCGAAAATTTACTAGTTTTTTGGCTTTTTTCGAAATATCTCAGAAATGGCTGAATTTAGCGATATTTTTCTATTGTAATGTTTAAAGAGGATTAAATTTCCTACAATTTCCTTCATTACACCTTTTTTGTAGTACTAATAGCAAGCGCGTAACAGCTTCTTGAAAATAAACAGTTTTCTCAACTTCGTAAAAAAAGTGCATTACTCCTTATAAATAATGTATAGTAATTATTAGAATTAGAAGCTTTATTTACAGAAAGCTTAAAAACTTTTAATGGTATAGCTCTGATATCTATCGTCCTTGGGATTTTTGGATTTGGTGATCAAAAACTTACAATATATATTGTAAGAAATACTGTTTTATGTTCTTTATTGTCCTCTTAACATATACATTGTTAAAATAATCGTGATTTTTGAAAGGAATTAAGTATGTTCGCCAGATAAATTGGTGATCATATCTTTTTTTTTTTCCCACTAAGGACGACAGATAACAAATCTGCTCCCTTTTAATTTTTCCCTTCCCCTTTTTACTAACCCCCCCCCCCGGCCACGCACTGACAATTCTGGCCTAACAACAGTAGTCATCATCAGACTCCAATAACTGCCGATGTATAGTATTCTATCACTGCAACACATACAAAGAACACATACAAAGAAAAATAAATAAAATAAAAAATATTTGTATATAAATGTAAATGAATAAATATTAGGGTGCTAATAAGCAAAAACTCAATGCATTGAAACATAAATATTTTAATTCTACTATTTATTAAATTATAAAATATTAATGATATTTAGATATAATACATAATGTTGTAATAAACATTATAATTACTGCTATATTAATATTGATGATAATAACAATATACAATCTTAATTTTAAATGAACTTCATATATAGGCAAACTTGTTTGAAGAACAATAGCAAATAATTGCAAAAGTAAATTGTAGAAATGTAACTTTATATATAAATTATAGGGAGATTCATTTAGCCTTGAAATAAATAAAGAAACGTACATCTTAATATATATAAATCTCGTGTCACAATGTTTGTCCTCAATGGACTCCTAAACCACTTAACCGATTATAATAAAATTCGCACACCATGTGCAGTTCGATCCAACTTGAGAGATAGGATAGTTTAAATATCAAATTATAGTCGCAATTTTAATTTATTGCTAATTATTTGTCTGTTATTATTTGACAGTCACAATTATCTGTTAACTCCAAATGATTCTAACAGATGTCGATACCTTTCGACTGGGTTGAAATGAAAGCTGAAATATATTTGGTGCTGCCATCTACACAAAGAATCTTCAACTTTTTAACCTATTAATAAATTTCGTATAATTCAATTATTTCCACTTTTTAAATTTTTGGTGTTAGCATAGCCGGCCACGTGTTACTTAGACTGAAGTGTAAATTGAATTCATATTATAATGAAGATAATACAGTGAAATTAATCCTGTTTTTTACTTATTTGTGCTTCATTGATCAAAACTTTATAATTTAATATATATATATATATATCTTTATATATAAAATTTATTATGTTTGTCCGCGATGAACTCCTAAACTAATGAGCCGATTTTAATGAAATTTGGACACTGTGTGCAATTTGGTCCAACTTGAGAGATAGGATAGTTTTTATTGCAAAATTCGCCTCCCAAAAGGGGGGGGAGGGGCCAAAACGTGATTTCACAAACAAACAAACAAACAACAACAACCAAAAAAAAAATAGAAATGCAGATAGACTGTTCAAAATTGGTATAGAGAGGTTTTAGAGGCCTGCAAATCGAATGAGGATATTTTCGAAAGTGTAAAGTTATTAGGAGGGGCGGGTAAGGGGGCGGAGGGGCAAAAAAATAAAAATAGAGTTACATCGCTAAAAATTGGTACATAGAAGTTTTTGATACGTACAAATCGATTGCAGATATTTTCGAATTTGTAAAATTATTAAGAGGAGCGGGAAAGGGGGGGGAAGAGGAGCAAAATATAAAAATGGAGTTAGATCATTCAAAATTGGTGCGTAGAATTTTTGATACCAACAAATCGATTGCGGATATTTTCGAATTTGTAAATTTATTAGGAGAGGCGGGAAGGGGGGCAGAGGGGCAAAAAATAAAAATATAGTTAGATCGTTCAAATTGGTGCATACAGGTTTTTGACACCTACAAATAAACTGTAGATATTTTCGAATTTGTAAAATTATTTAGAATAGTGGGAGGGGGGAGGGCAAAGGGGCAAAATAATAGAAATAAGAGTTAGAACTTTGAAAATTAGTATTATTAAGTTTTAAGGCCCGATAAATCGATTGCGGATATTTTCGAAAGTATAGAGTTATTAAGAAGGGCGGGAACGGTGGATGAAGAAACGGTGCGCATGGTTTGCGCAGGTATACACTGCCGCAGGCAGTGGGGGTCCGAACAGATTATTCCACCAATGAGAGAAGATTTTTTTGTATTTTATATCATTTTCCTTTCGATAATATATGGATTCATTATGAGTGTCGAACATTTTTCCCGATCAGATTTTTTTTTTCTCTTTTTTTTTTCACATGTTAAAAATTAATGCAATTTTGAGAATTCTTTAATTATAGTGAATCATTTAAAAATAGGGACCAGCGAAGCGGGCTAAGTCTGCTAAGATCAAGGATGTTATCAAGGATGGTCTTTATTCGTAAATAATAATTTTAATATATTGAATATTTTACTACATTATAATTCAACGTATAACATAGCCACAGCAACGCGTGGCCGGGTCTGCTAGTTAATATATAATATACATGTTCATTTTCTTTGTGGTTGTTTTGAAAGCCGCAGTTCTTAAATTTCAATAGTCATCAGAAGTAGAAGGAAGGTGTGTCGTCCTCAAATTGTTCCTCCCCGTCTTGTAGTAATTATATAAACTCTTAGAATAGCTTATCATCTTCTTCAGCCTCGTCCAATGATAAAATTAGTACGACATTTTCCTGTTGAGGATCAGAGTCCTTTTACTATACTAGTTTCGCTGAGTATTTTATAGTCAACCATTTTGGAAGCAAACTGCTTTCTTGGTGGCAGTTTCGGCTATTAAAACATCTTCACCATATTTTTTGCAAAGGCGATATGTAACCATTCTGATGCCAGGACGAAAATCACCCTCTATTTTATTCATCAAATACTTTATGAGACTGGCCCGTTTTCAGGGTAGGTGTAAATTGATCCCATTGCCTCATCAGTGTTACTTGCAGGGTAGTATCCTCGTTTCATCTCACTTTTAGGCCTCCAGTGCAGTTTTTGATGACAAAACCTGTGATACCCAGCATTTATAGCAACTAAACATTTTACATTTCCAATGCATTCAGGTACTTTTTTTCTTCTCTCATCCCCACAATTTCCGGCACCATTTACAATTGTTTCTTTCACACCCAGTTTCATAGTATGGTGTATAAAATTTCTTTCATGCTCAGGAAATCGTTCCTGTTTTTTAAAGAAATCTTCAAGTATCCCCTCTCCACACAAGAAACACTGATCTTTAAAACTTAAACCTTCAGTTCTTGATGGAATATAAGGAGCCGCGCTGTTTGGACCAGCTCCATCACCAGTTGTATGACGCCGTATATATGCTGCAACCATTCGCTCATTTATGTATCGTTTGTAACAGGCATTGTGAATTCTTACTTGTTTTAGGTTCTACAAAAAACACTAATGTTCTTCATTTTGACGTTTTGCATTGCACTTTTACAGATTTTTTGTATACCTTTCTCCTTTAGAATCTTTACTTCACCTTTATTCAAACTGATTTCAAAAATAAAACAAACACTCCGGTTATTGTAATGGAAAACGCTCACGAGTTGAAACAGTACGTTCGCACGTTTGAATTGAACTGAATAACATAGATAGATGTTCAGGGTCAGCCGAGGCAGCATACTACAGGATGAGAAGAAGCGGGAGGAAAAGGAGGGCTTTTTAATTGAATGGGGGGGGGGGCAGGCAGGTTTATTTTAATACCTTCTTTGCTACGAAGCAGATGTCATTTCCTAAGGTCAGACAGCTGAATATGCCCTTTCCTTTCTTTCCGTTTTCTAATAAACGTTTATGCACCGACCCATTTCTTTGAGTTGTATTTTATTAGCTTGAGAAAAAATGCCGACTTTCAAGAGGCTGTAACACGCTTGCTATTAGTACTACAAAAAAGTTGTAATGAAGAAAATTGTAGGAAATTTAATCTTTTTTAAACTTTACAATAGAAATATATCGCTAAATTTTGCCATTTCTAAGATATTTCAAAAAAAGCCAAAAAAGTAAAAAATTTTAGAGGTTTTTCAGCCGACAAAAATTCTCCCGGGGTCGATCATGTTGGATAACTCGTTTTTTTCATATTGACACTAATATATACAAATTAAAAAAGAAAAATCTTCTACCCCACCTTTTGCTAGGTAAGCCCTTTTTTACATACCTACTGACTGGACTATTTCGGTTCCCCCCGAAATAAGCAGTGCGGGAGCACACGAGAAATCGTGGCTTTTTACGATAATCACTTGCCTAATAAACTCACGTTTAATTAAGACTCCATCATGTAAAAGTTTACGAAATAGATTCGCGGCTCTTCGGGGTCTCGCGGCTGGATACCTGCCGGCCATCGGCACCGTAGCTTCTCGGTTGCCGGATCTAAGAGCGTATATACTGCTCAGGATGTCCGCGCAGCCGGCCCATGACTGCATCATCTCTATTGGGACTGCACCTTTAGAACTAAATAAAGGATATTCGTTTCTCAAATGCACTCCCTCTTTTTATTATAAGATGATCGTACACCATCCTTAAACCAGAACATATTTATATATAATTAAATTTAACAATATATGTATATACTATTTCATTAGTTAAAAATCTTTAAAAAATCTTTTATACTATAGAAATATCCAAATTTTTATTTATTTATTTTTTTGTTTATTTATTATATTTTCTGTTACGTTCAAAGGGAATTACGAATATCTTTAAACATCATTGATGTTTAGACTTAACTTTAAATATCAGGAAAAGAGGAAAATATAATCTTTTGAAATCATATTTAAATTTATTTATGTAAATGTGCCTTGATAATTAGATGTACAAATTACTAATTTTATTTAAAAATATTTATTACATTCTAATTTAATAATAATATATTTTATATATTTGTATAACTTTGAAAAATACATTTTTCCAATATTAAAATTTTAACAGTACGCATTTGATAATTTAAGAAAAAGGTGTTTTATTAAGGAGCATGTATAAAATTTCTATTATAAAATTAATCCTTCAGTTTATTGAACAAACATAATAAACATTATTTACTCGTAAAAATCCTTCGATATCATTTAAATAAAAGTTTATAAAAAGATCAGATATATTTCTGACAGATACAATATGTTTATAATAAAAAAAAACATAAAGATATTATTATTATTATCATTTTCTTCATTCGAAACATTATTGTTTAACTATATTTAATTTTCATCGCATAATATATATTTTAATAATTTCCATTCCTCTAAGGTATTTTTGATTGAATTGAAATTTATATTACAAATATTTTAAATTTTGTATAACATATTTCATTTTACTTCCATATACTTTATTTATTTCCTTTTATTTATGAACACTTAATTTTTGTATTACTCAAATATTTTATCTCTATTTAATATATACTTTCAGTTTGTAAAGCAATATTAAAAAAAAATATATATCTACTTAATTTTAAATACTATGAATCACACTACTTTAAAGAAAATGACAAAATATAATTAACGGAAGGAAAGCACAATTAGAAATGTTATAAACATATTATCTATATCGTTTATTTATGTATATTCTACGAGCTGTACTTCAGGATTTGTTATTTTGATTGAACATCTGTGATGTTTTGTATTTCTACTTAAAATACGTAACATTGTGAAACAAAATATTCCCCGCAGACTCAATAATCTTGTTTTCTACAGTTTTTTACAAAGTTACGATTGCTTTGAACGAATATGTACGAATATGTACACAGAACATAAATTCAATTTGAATATATTTGTATAGATTTTATTTCTTTATTTCTTTATTTATTTTAACTTTGTGTGTATGATGCTCTATTTACGATTTTTGTCAATAAACCAACACAACTATTTCGTTAAAAATTGAGAGATTCTAATTAATATAAACTACAATAATTTACTTTTTTCACGCTCAATTTTAAACGCCATTTAATATTTCATCTTTAGATTGCAAAGTCTCGATATTAAGATAAATAATAAATAAATACAATGGAGATATATATATAAACATTATACACTTAATAAAATTTTAATTGTAAGATCAAAAAAGATATATAAAGTAGTACAATGCTTTTATACTTCTATTTCTTTTTAAATGTTTAATTGCTTTTGCATATGATTAATGCAGAAATGGGAATTTAGTGCAGAACTCATACCAATATTTACAAAAGCAATTTTTTTTCTGGTTTATCTAAGATTTATTAATAATAATAATAAATAAATAAATAAATAAATAAAAAATTCATGAGTAGTGCATAGCTGCCAATTTTTTTTAATTTATTCCGGGATGTTATTGTTCCCATCCTATTTTCCCACCATAATCTTTTTAGAGTAATTCTCTTCATATTTAATTGTAATTATGTATTCAAGAAAAATTATCTAAATAAAACTGTGTAAAAAAAAAAAAAAAAAAAAAAAAGGCGGGTTTAACAACATTCAGGAATAAATTAAAATGAATTGGCAACTATGATAGCGATATAAAATCTGCACCAAATTCCCATCCCTGTTAAAGAGATACATTTTTATTGTGGTTAGTGTATAACATACATTCACAAATCTATGAAGAAAAAAAATGTATATATGATATTATTTTCAAATAGCATATACATATTCAAATAACATCCCAACATTTGAATTTAATTCGCAGCACTGTTAGTAGCCGCCCTTTTTTCACTTCACAAATTTTTGAAAAATTTTCTCCAATATCTAATTACGATTAAATAAGGAGAAATCCACTTTTCAAGAAAAGTGGTGTGGAGAAAAGCAGGTACTAAAATTTCTCCGGATTAAATTAAAATGTTGGCATGTTCAGGCAATTATTCAGGCAACAAGTCTTAAGGGTTTTCTTTTTTTTTTTTTCAGTTTTGAAATTTCGTTTTCAGAGCTGCCAACCAAATCAGGCAAACTGTTAGTACCACCCATTTTTCTTCACCACTTTATTTCTAGAATAATTCTCTTTAAATATACTTACGATGAACAAATCGTAACAAATACTCTAAAAATTAAGTGGTGTAGAAAATTGGGCGGTACAAACAATTTGCCCGATTAGGTTGGCAGCTCTGCGTTTTCTTAGTTTTTTTTTTTTTTTTTTTTTTAATGAATTCATGAAATACAAGAATCTAGACGTTCAACAGATGTTTAAAAAAAGGCGTAATGTTATTTTTTGTTATTTATTTAGTACCTATTTGAAAGAATTACGGATATATTTTGCAATATCTCAAAAAAATAAATAAATAAATAATGTTTAAAAAAAAAGTAACAAAAATCATGTTTTGTTGCAAATTTTTACAAATACATGCACTTTTTAATTTTCTTTCCGAAAACTTAATTAATAAATTTCAAAATCCGCCTCCAGTTCTTTTAAATAGGTTCTTTTTATCATCCAAAAAAATATATTAAGTCTTTTCTTAAATATCTATAGAAGTTTTAGCATTTTAAAAATCATGAATTCATGAAAAAATGCAAATTGAGAAAACGCAATATTTTATTGAACAAACCCATTATAGTTCAATAAGTAAATATTATATGGAAGTATGAGCTTTTATATGAAATCTTCAGTGGTGCCAAATAAAAGGTAATAACAACAGCCCTTTTAAAAAAGTAAAATATTTTATATTCTATTAAATAAAAACGCTTTTTTCCCCCCTCATTTTCGACTATTAAAATGATTTATTTTAAGAGTAATTTATTTTAAAATTAATGGAAATAAAATATGTAACATTAGAAAAGAAATCTTCTAATGTTTTGCATTTAGATAGAGGTTTTATTAACTTTTATCTTTTCATCAAAGATAAAATAAATTAAGAAGTAATGAATATGGAACTTTTTATTAATGAGTTAAAAATACTTAAAACTATTATCTTTCGAATACTAAATATTAATGCAGACCTGCCAACCATCTCATTATAAACCGTACAATTTTTAAACCCGCTTTTTTTTTTCCCACACCAGTCATATTTTAGAATAATATTATGCTTATTTAATCGTAACAACATTTGAAGAGAATTACTGTACAAATAAAGTGGTGTGAAAAAAGGGGAGGGGGGAGGTAACAATTGTACGGTTATTAATGCAGGGGTCGTACTCCCCGCACCTTTTTTCAGGACACTCTCGGAGATAAGAAATTCCCGCCTCATTTAACACCACTAATTTCATCCAGAAAATCTTATGGTACAGTCGGGGAAAAAAAAACGCAACACTCGCTGTAATTTCGTTATTAATTGACGCAGGAACACCTAATAGACATAATTCAACAGGAAATTAAAAGCACTTTCTGAATATGTCGTCAAATTTTGAATTAGAGGTCATCTACATATTAAAATGAGTGCCAACTTTGATTTTTTCAATAGCAACATCCACTTTTGACTTCATTTTCGAATTTCTGAGAGTCTGGCAGTGCGGAAAAGTATACTGTTTGTATACTTTATCTGTAGTATTTATAGAGTTATAATCAAAAATAAGTTAGGGGGTTATCTGTAAATGTAGAAAAATAAAATTAAGATCCTATAAGAAATAGACAAAATTTTGAAGTTTCACACCGGAAATCTTTCAGGGAAAAAATAATTTTGAAAATTAATAAAACATTGCGTCTCTTTCAGTTCCTTAATTATCCTGAATTCAATTTTTTAGATTTGTATATACTTCAGTACTGTTTTAGATAATTTTACGTCTATTTAAATACATTATACTTGCGATTAGTCCATACAGTACTCTTTGAAAAAAGTGCAATATTTTTCAAGTAAAAGTGTCTATTATGGCTGTACTCATCATGAATAAAGCTTAAATTTTCTTTCGTAGGTAACAGAATAGACGAAATGAAATAATATATATATATATATATATATATATATATATATACAACAACGCATAAACTAAACCTTTTCGGATAAATTATTGTAAGGGTTCATGAAGTAAATATTAAACAATTTTAATCGCACTTACCAGTTTTTGGTCAGTTGAACTCTTTAGAACTGTACGATTCGTTTTATAATTTCTATGAAAATATATTTTCTTAATTAACCCTTTCGCGAATACTGACGTAGATTCAAGCCATTTGAAAATCTGTAACTCTGTCAGTGGGCGTTTCTTTCGTAATTTGTGTGTTACATATTTCTTAAGTGTGTACCCAGCGTTCATATTTTTGCAATAAAATATACTACGGATAGAAATACATTGATTAGAAAGAATATAATTATAATGTATATCCATTTGTAATATAATCGTGAATACAGAAAATTTGTTTTAAAATATTATATTTTGAGAGTATAATGCCCGTAAGCGGGTCTTACTGTCAAAAAGACAAAATCCTGTGGTCGCAAAAAGTGTTAAAATATATTTATAAAAGTCAAAGTATGTTTTTAAAAATGTATAAAGTTAAAATATATTAATAAAATTTTAAAGACTGAAGTGTCCTTAAAATAATACCCCCCCCCCCTATAAAATAAATAAATAAGTAAATAAATAAAATAAAATAAAACAATATATGAAGCAAATGATTAAGCTTTTTATAACTATGACGGTAGTTAAGAAACGATTTTACAAGTCTGTCTTGCATTCCAATTCCATTCGTTATTTATATTTGACAGTTTCACATTAACCCTTTGCGGCGCAGGACAATTTGAAACATTTAAATTATACTGCCACCGGAATTCATGAACTAAATTAAACTAAAAGAAATTTAAAATTTTAAGGTTTAAAAAACCGGCCTTTTCTGATATGTTATAAACGTGAATTTTTGCTAAAATATTTCCGGGATGAATTTTTGCAGCTGGATCTTAAACTTTGCGTCCTCGTGGCGAGGACACCGCGCGTTAAGGGGTTAAACCTATTTTTTCTATTTACAACAGTAAACCCCGCCTATTTAGTTAATTTTTTTTTCTTTTAGTGTTCGTTTAAAAGATTCAAAATTTATCACCAATAAATCGATGAAATAAATACCACTTGTGCGTATTTTTGTCAACATAAAATAAGGTGTTTAACACGAATACTCAATGTCACATTTACTTTTTTTTCTGTATTGTTTTGTTTTGAAGAACGATGAAGGCGGGGATGGTCTTCTTTAGAAAACAGGAATTCTTAATGCTAACACTAATGTCTAAAAATCATCATTTTTGCTTCATTTCTTTGCGTTTGACGTTGTTTTTATATAATTTGACCCGTAAATAAAAAATAAAAATATTTTGTTTAATTTTCTTTGTTATTTTTAAAGATTTGATTCGTTATCTCATGCAAAACTTTATAAGAGACGGCCCCCTAAACCACTCCAAAAGAAAGATTTATTTATATCTCGAAAACTAATAACTGGAATGAGCTGCAAATTTGCACACCCATATTTTTCAGTATTAGGATTCATTTTATGTAAAAATTAATATAGGTCATAATTCATAATTTTTATGAATATGAATATATTAATATTTTTCAGAATTAAAAATATGTTTCAGAATCAAAATTAATGATGGATTATGTTTGGGTTTCTTCACTGTATCTCGTAAAAAAAAAAAAAAAAAAAAATATCGATCTAGTTACTTTTTGTGAAGATATTAATAAAAGTTTGAAATATGAATTTAACATTAGCACCTTCAAACATTGAACGCTTATAACTCTGTGAAAAAATAAGTAAAATATAAAACCAATATACTTTTTCGCGTTGTCGCGATCCCAGGAATTCAAATATAAAATAAAAATGGGGCATTATCATTGAAAAAATCAAAGTTGGTGCGCGTTTTAATATGTAGACGACCCCTAATTCAAAATTTCAGTTCATTTTCTGAAACTACTCACAATTCCCCGTCGAATGATACCTATTACATTTTTCTACATCGATTAGCAACGAAGTTACGTTGAGTGTTGCGTTTTTTTTTTTTTTCCCCGACTGTACATTTATAGTAACGGGCCATGATTTTAGAGGGTAGACATTATTTTATAAAAATAGTGGTAGAAATAAATTTACAAATTACTCATTCATAAAATTGTCCTGAAAAAAGGGCGGAGAGTACGACCCCTGTTAATGAGATGGTTGGCAAGTATGTTAATGCTTAACTTTAGTATGCTAATTTAAATGTAAATTTAATGTAAATTCAAATGCTTGAAATATTTAGGCGTCTGTTATATTTAAATGCATATTAAACTGGAAATTTAAGTTATATATATATATATATATATATATATATATATAATGAGTTATAATTTGTGTAATGCTTTACTTAATATTATTAAATAAAAACATTACATATGTTAGAAAAAATTTAAATAAATTATATATTTACATTGAGTGTGTTGTTAAAAGATTACATTTTGAATTTTACATGTATATTATTCCTAATTGTGAAATAGCATGTAGAATAATGTATTTTTGAAACTGTATGCATTATTTAAAAAGAAAAAAAAATTGGGAATCTTTTTTTTTTTTTTTTTTAAGTTTTAATGGTTTTCAGAGAATTTACATTATACGCCAGCATCTGTTTTTTCAAAGGCAGTTAGTATATTGTTTTGCATAATTTATTTTAAAATATCGTTTGTGAATACTTAAAAATTGCTCCTGAGTACTGTACTCTTAACAAATTTAGGGAATAAAAACTCCTAAAATGACTAATTTAGTTGAATAATATTTGAATAAATTCAATTTTTATTTTAAATGAATGTTTCGTCTGCTTGTAAGTACAGATAAAACATAAATTTTCAAGTTTTTAAAGAACGTTTTATATTGTGTTGTAGGGAAAAAAATCGTTTTATTTTCACGTTATACTTATTGCTGCTTTTTGAAATTAATAAATATTTGAAATTTAAATATATTAGTGTATAAAATAAATATATTTTATATAAAATATATCAGTCCTTGTAAAATATCGGGGTGCATATAAGTCTTTGACCATTGAATTATGAACAGTCATTTGTTACCCTTGTACTCCTCTTTATTTAACTGTCGTTTAATATTTCAAAGCAGATATCCTCAATATTTCCACATTTTCTTAGTCATAAAGAGAGAGAAATAGTTAGCAAATCTCGGTATGGGTATTGGGAATCCTTATTTTAATTCTCTATTAATAGTCTAATCAGACAACTTTTAATATACACAAAAGCTGTTTTGGTTATTTGTAAAGTAGCATTATCATACACAAACTTTTCCCAATGACATAGCTGTCAACATTTTAATTTATTCCAGAATACTTTTAGACCTGCCTTTATTTCGTACCACTTCTTTTAAGAGTTTACTTATTTATTTTTTTTTTTAATTAATTAATTGTTATTTTTTTTAATCGTAATTATATAATGGAGAGAAATGTTCTGTAAATAAAGTGGCGCGAAATAAAAGCGGGGCTAAAAATACTCCAGAATAAATTAAAATGCTACACTGAAAAAAAAAAAAAAAAAAAAAGACTGTTAAAAGTACACGAAAAATCTGGCAGCTGGATTGCCAGTATTTCTCCGTCAAATATGCAGTTTAAAACCGTAAAATTGTATCACTGACGTTTATTTTACACAGGAATCCTGTAAATCAAACAGGTTTTTTGTTAAAATTACAGTTTTGTTCTGTATATTTGACGGATAAATACTGGCACCCCAGCTCGCAGATTTTTCCTGTACTTTTAACAGATTCTTTTTTTTTTTTTTATTTATTTTTTTTTTTTAACAGTGTAGCAGATATGCAATAACATAAAATTCCTATGTACTATCATTTAAATTTTCTTCTAATAAATTTGAAATAATTTTTTACCCAAGTATAACTAGTAATTTTAAGAAAAGATAGAAATTACTTACACCAGTTACTGATGTTAAATAAATAAATAAATAAAGTGTTTTTTTTTTTGTTTTTTTTTTACTTTAATACAAAGCAAAAGATTTATGTAAATTTTATATGTCGTTTTAAAAAACAAAATTTGTTGAATAATATTTTATTTGGAATACTTTAATTATTATATGTCGCAATAACTAACATATGACTTAATGTATTCGTTAAATAGTTAGAATTCGCTTATAAAACAAATTTAAAGCTGCTTGCATAAATGCTTAAAATATTTAACCGTGTAAATTATTTCTTATTTAAGTTTGAGTAGAAATAACTCAAATTAAAATAAGTTGCATTTAAATATTTTATTCTACACGTTATTTTTCTTGAAAAAATTGTACCTGGAAAACCGAACTTCACAGGGGGATTATTATTTTCATTTTTACATTGTTTTGGCAGTTATTTCTAGAAGCCTATATTAATTACTAATTTATTTTATTTGGTCAGGATCAAATAAGTTAACACATTGTCGTCCGAGTACTTTCCTATTATTTTAGAAAATTCCGTTTTTGGTATTCCTCCAAAACCTAATATAATTTTACAAAATTAAAGTTAGTATCTCTATCGATTCTCTTTAAAATTGGGCTTTTTTTTTCAGATTTTGATCTCTAGTGTGTCCAAATCACGTACTTTTCTATTCGATAAAAAAAATAATTTTGAGTAGTGATATTTGATATATATATGTATATATATATATATATATATATATATATATATAACAGACCATTATTTTTCAAAGTGATATGGCAATATTTACAATTAAAATTTAGCGGTAATTATTGTGAATAAAAATTTTATTGTTAAAATTAAATTTCCAGCACTATTAATGACTGTCTCCCACCAACAAAGTGTTAATAAAATGTTTTAAGAAGCACGTTTAAATTATTTTCAAATTATAAATATGTCCTCCTTTGAACTGGTTGTTCTACTGCCTTAATTATAAACAATTTTATCAATGTATCGTATGCAGCAGGATATTTTTTTTCTTACGTCATTTAGTATAGACATGCCAATTTTTTTTTTATTATTACGGAGCACGATGAGTATCTGTCCTTTTTTACATCACATTATTTACAGTGCGATTCTCCCCATTATAAAGGGATCGTACTCTCCTTCCTTTTTACAGGACTTTCTCAAAGATGAGGAATTTCCTCCTTTATTGCTACCACTATTTTTATACAGGCAAAGTAAAAATTAGGGTATTCAGTAAACCTTAAAACGTGTAAATATATATAAAACCAAAAGTGATGGATATTTAGGTTAAAAAAATACATTACTTACCATATGTGTAGGAGAAATTAATTTTAATTTCTGAGCAGCTTTCCCGGACATGATAAGATATTACAGTAAAGCACTTCCGTTAACTATAAAAAAAGACTGTTATGGCTTAAATATTGGAATCCCTGTATATTTACTAAAAGTTGTGTACACACAAAATAGTGCACATAAAATATAATCCTATATTAATAACACAACCTGAAATACACTTCCATCAATCTTCAATTAGTTTCGCATTTTGATCGAATTCGTTTGTGTAGCCTTCTAAACGAACAGTGAATGATTTCCATACCATATTCTAAAAGAAACATGATTTTATGCCTATAAAAAATATTAATTTCATTTTGTTTAGTACATTCTATAGATGTTTAAATTCTTCTTACCTGCAATTTCCCACATAGGCGTAATGTATTTTGATTATCTTGGGTATCCCTCTACACGAACCGATTGTTTGATTTCAACGAAAGGTTTAGTGTAGCATCTTTATTTATATGATACTCATTTAAAATACCAAGTTTGTAATTTCTGCTATTATTTGTTATTGAGATATGCTGATAACAGTCACACACACAGGGAGACAGGCACACAGACATACACACCGACCAACCGCTAAATACAGGATTTTTGGATTCGGGGGAACTCAAAACGTGTAAATATAACAAAAACCAAATTTCGAAAATTTGACCAAAAAACAATACTTTCTCTACCATATACAGAGTGATTATAATGGAAGTTTCTATTTCAAAACGCTATAATTTTAAAACTACCCATCAGAGCGATTTGGTATTTTACCAGAGCAATCGTGAGGCAATGAAATTTTGTTTGGCAAAAGAAAAAATAAATAGTTCCAAAATGTGCCGTTAATTATCCGTAAAGTATTTGTTTCATGAATGTCCTCTTTTTCTCTTTTCATTTTGACTGTTTCCGCTGTAAACACGTATTCTTGTCTTTAAAAAAAAAAAAAAAAAAAAAAAGAAAGAAAGAAAGAAAAATAAGAAAAAAAATTGTAGTAAAACCTTAAAGTCTCTTGTTTCCAGTTATTGCATTGTGTTATTAACAACATTACTGTGTTTAATGAGTCCATTTAGGCGTTCCCCCTGACATTACGCTGAAAGTGCCATCTACAGGAACATGTTGGAACTACTTTTTTCCTCCCCCAAACAAAATTCCATTTCCTCACGATTGCTCTGGTAAAATATCAAATCGCTCTGATGGGTAGTTTAAAAATTATACCGTTTTAAAATCTTAACTTTAATTATAATATGTAAGAGAACGAAATTTTTAAAATTTCTTTAAAAAAAAAAAAAAAAAAAAAAAAAAAAGAGTTTTCGTGAATTTCATAATTTGTTTATCTGGATGAAATAATAATTCAGGATTATTTACAGAATTGTTGTTTTTAAAATCTCCGTACAATGACTCGATTAAAACTGTTTCTCAACTCACGCCTTTAATAATATTTTATTGATAGAAAAACAAACGCAAAACATTAAAACAAACTTTTTTGTGTATTATTCAATCTTTTGCTCAACTATCTTTGTAAACTTTTTTTTTTAAATATTGAACAAAAAAAGACTCAAATGAACTCTATTTCTAATTAGAGATATACTGGAGCAGAACTTACTTAACACGTTGAGCGCCACGCGAATTCTTAAAATTCATTAAAATTCCATAATAATTCCTTTTGTAATAAATAAAAAATAAGTAAATTTTTAATAAATTTTCAGTAATTACTTAAAACAATGTAATATTTTTAGTTTTATATCCTATTTTACACTGTCAACCACCGATAGTTGACGCGGCGTTATATCATATTTGACACTGTCAGCCACCGATGGCTGAAATGGCGCTCAACGTGTTAATTTTTTATTGGTACTGCTTTCACTTTCGGAGAAAAACTTTCACTGAAACGTTTGAAGTATAACATGTTCTGCGCACTCCTAAAATTTCAAGATGATTTCTTCAATACTTTTAGAGATATATGACAAAATGTCCAGAATCTAGAATGGCTGACATGACACTCAACGTGTTAACCCCTTAACGCGCGGTGTCCTCGCCACGAGGACGCAAAATTTAAGATCCAGCTGCAAAAATTCATCCCGGAAATATTTTAGCAAAAATTCACGTTTATAACATATCAGAAAAGGCCGGTTTTTTTAAACCTTAAAATTTAAAATTTCTTTTAGTTTAATTTAGTTCATGAATTCCGGTGGCAGTATAATTTAAATGTTTCAAATTGTCCTGCGCCGCAAAGGGTTAATTTATCTCATTTAATACATAAATAGTTTCGAATTTTAATTTAAAATATTTCTCATTTTTATTCTGTCATATACTATATACTATATTTTAAAATTCTGCATTATAGTGTTCCGCAATTTAAAATTTTAGGGTTACATAAATTTACAGTATTTTTAAACTATTAAATTTAGCTTAAACTTTCTTTTTCAAATATTTATTAATATTCATTTTTTTATTCTAGAACGCATTCCCTATGTTTGTAAAATAAAAAGGTGAAATTAATGTTAGTATATTATTTTTACAAGACATGCAAACACTAGATTTTTTATGATGCATTTCTGTGGTAGAAGACACTTACCTGTAAATTAACACGTTGGCGCCTTGTCAGCCATTCTAGATTCTAGACATTTTGTCATGGATCTCTAAGCATAGCTGCCAATATTTTAATTTATTCCGGAGTATTTTTAGCCCCGCCTTTATTTCGTATCACTTATTCTTTTAAAGTAATTTTGTCTTATTTTATCGAAGTTATGTATTGGAGATTTTTTTTCTATAAATAAAGTGGTGCGAAATAAAGGTGGGGCTAAAAGTACTCCGAAATAAATTAAAATATTGGCAGCTATGCTCTAAGTAATGAAGGAATCATCTTGAAACTTAAGGAGTGTGCATAACATGTTATATTTCAAACACATTTTAGTAAAAGTTTTACCCCGAAAGTAAAAGCAGTACCAATAAAAGATTAAAACGTTGCATCCCCTGTCAGCCATCGGTGACTGACAGTGTCAAATATGATATAAAGCCGTGTCAACCATCGGTGGCGGATATAAAATAGGATATAAAACTAAAAATATTGCATTTAATGATCGGAAATTTATTAAAAATTTGCTTGATTTTTATTTATTACAGGAGGAATCATTATGGAATTTTAAAGGATTTTAAGAATTTGCGTGGCGCTCAACGTGTTAATAATATGAATTTATTATTTATGTAAAATATATTTTAAATTATACCAAAAAATCTGTTTAAACGTAATTATGAATTTATCGTATATTTTGTTAAATTAACTAAGCTTTAAAGTACGTAATTATCAAAGTCTCTTTCAAAATACATATTAAATCTTCTACGTAGGAATTTTTATATAAAAATAGTATTTTTAAGTTAGCATACATCGTATATTTCTAACATTTTAACATAAACCAGATATCTTTTTTATTACTAAAATAGCATCAAATCATGAAAGAATTATTTTTATATTTTATTTTTTTTAAATATTTATTTAACTACTTTCAATGATTAATTGAAATAATCTTATTTTTCTTCTTCCAACTTTCGGAAAAACATATATTGCTTTTTGACATGTTTCTTCCATATCGAATTTGAAAAATATATTTAGGTAAGCAACAAAAGCAACTTCAAAGAATCTAATAAAAAAATTAAAAAGAATTCTTTTCTAAAGTAGATTGGAAAAAATATTCTTTGCTACAAATTTTGTTTTCTTTTTTATTAGAGTTTGATTTCCGATATTGGTTCTTTCCTTTCAATCAGTTCTTCATTTTTAAAAATCACAAGTAATAACAAATTTTAATATCTTCTGAAAAAGAATAATATTTCGATTCATATATATTACTTTTTAAAGTTATGAATTTTACAGAAAATCCTAAAAAAAAAAAAGATTCCTTTAAATAAAATGAATGTTACAGCTGATCTGTTTGACTCGTTCAATAATATTAAACCATGGCATATGTTATTTAAAAATATTTTATGTTTTCTATTTTTATGCATGGTAAATGTACATTGTTTTAAAAAATGTGTTGAAACTTAAATAGAAAAACGAAAAATTCTCCATGAAATTGTATTACACGGAATTACCTAAATGTCTAAATTTCGATATTGGGAAAAAAAAAAAAAAAAGCAAGAATGAGTACGAGGACGAGGCAGAAAAAAAAGAAAATTTGGAAATGTATAGGTATAAATCACTCCCTTTTGAAACATTTATATTAAATTAAAGAATGACAATTATAAAGATAAATGTCAAGATATGTCATAATTTCGGAATGCAGGGCCTTTTTTTATTATTTTCATACCACTATTTCCATAATATAAAATGTATAATAAATTTATACCAGAAAACTGTAGGTTTACCTACGTAAATATGTTAAATATATATATATATATACATATGTTTCTTTATATATTTGGAAAAAATGGTACAAAAAGAATTAAAAAAAAAAAAAAAAAAAAAAAAAAAAAGTCGTCTGTGGCAGCCCTGGAAATGTGTTATAAGGAAAAGACTATTTATTCAAATATTCATGGAAATATTTTGATGCAATACAAGTGAAAACGTTAGTGTACAATTGTTTCTCTAATGTGTTCTAGTTATTATCATTTAGTCTCACGGACCAACAATATCATAACAATACTGTTTATTTAAATTTTCTTGGATATATTTTCATTCAATACAAGTAAAAACGGGGTGTATAATCGTTTGATAAATCTGTCTAATATGTTCTGGTTATTATCATCTAGTCTCGCGACTAACAGCATTGTACAGTTAAGTGCTTTAAAACTGTTGCCGTATGTTTTCAAGGAAAACAAATCGTGCCAATAGTGTAGGACAGTAGAGACAGTGTTGCCGTATCCGGAGGATTTTTTATTCAATAATCACCGAAAATTTTCAGAAGTGATATTTGATATAAATAATGGGTTATCAGTCTTCAAAATGATTAGGTAAACGTTACAATTAAAAATTATTGGGGATCATCGAATAAAAAATACGTGAGATCTGGTAACACGTGTAGAGAATTTGTATGTACTATATCAATAACTTCGGGTTCAATTCTCGCGCGGGCCTTGGGTTTTTTTCCATTTCTTCGCATTGTAATTCTGTTATGTATTGTGATCTGTAATTATCTGACGAAGATTTACAAGCGGACTACGAGTCAAGCATACAAAACTCATGTATATGTAATCAATAAACAATAAACATAAATAGCTTAAAAACATTACAATATGTTTCTTTTGTTATTGAATTTACAGAACATAGATTCAAGCCTGCACTAAGGGATCATTACTTAATAGGAAACCATCCCAATAGTGTAATAATAGGAATCAATTAATTATGTTCATTCGAGAGGGCATAATCTAACGTGATTTTTGACGCATAAACTGTTAACACTCATAAGTCCGGTCTCGAGAAATTTAAATTTGAGTAAAACTGTAGTAACGAGAAAGGAAGGGAGGAGTTCCGTCAAAGCCTGCCAAAATCGTGACTTTTATCAAGATTTAGATTCTATTTTAGCGAATCTTTAGGCATTATGTATATCTCGATTGAATATATCGCAAAGGTGAATCAACAACCAACTTTTACGCTTTTTGGCTACAGCAAAAATTTAAACGATAATATACACAACATAAGTACAATTATATTGTTAATTTTTCGTCATGTTTACATCGCCCTACAACTAAATAAAAGTTTAGTTGCTATGGCTAGAATGTTACTAAGAATTATTAAGATTTATTCAAAAGCATGCCACATACTTGCCAACATCCATAAAATAGTTCTCTAACGTGGACCAGTTACGATTAAATTTTGTCGAAACTGTACGATAGTAAGATAGATGTTATCTGATTGGTACAACCCAGTTTTGACTGATCAAAATCAATCCATTTTCTCGGCTGTTATATACAGATTTCGTCTACAAAATTTTAATCTGATACACCTAAAATGCATATTTTCTTAAAGAATATTGAAAATTATTAACTTTTTGTGTTATAGGTGCTCAAAATCTCATATTTTGAAGTATATTTTGAAGTTTTTTAGCCACCATTTCGGTTAAATATTCAGAGGGAAGGTGGTATCGATATCTATTGTTCAAAATCGAAATTATCATATTAAGCTACATTTATAAGTGCGATTCTAAGTAAATTTTTAAAGCCAAAATTACACACACACACACACATATGTGTGTGTATATATATATATATATATATCAGGGTGGCCACAGACCACATTTTTCCCCTGATTCGTCCACCAATATTTTTCTTTAGGAAATTTCAATAGTATGTTTGCACCACTAATTAAGTAAAAATTATCATATAAATATTCTGGTGGAAGAATCAGGAAAAAAAAAAAGGAGGGTATGTAACCCGAATATATTTAATTTTTATATTTAATAAAATAAACGTTATTTTGTTTTACATTTTTTTTTATTTATTTTGTAAATACATTTATTAATTATGGAATTTCTTTTATGTATGTTTATATGATAATTGAATTTCTTTAAATTTTAGGAAATAATGGTTTTTTAATATAATAATAATTTAATTTATTTCTATGAATTTTAAACTTATGAGCAGAAAAACAATATATATATATATATAATCTATATTTGAAATTTAATGCAAATATCAAAGATTTTTATAAATACATTTTATTGGCGAAAAAGAGAAAGAGAGGAAAAGTAAAGAGGAAAACTGAAAATTTCCTGTGATTTTATTTATGATTTTTTTCTATAAATCGCATAGGTATGAACGTATTACCACAAAGATGTTCTGCGCGGGAAAAGATAGTTCTAATTAATATTCCCTAGCATAATTAGTATCCGTCTTTCTTTCACACCAGTTTTTTTTTTTTTTTTTTTTTTTTTTTTTTTATGTAATCTGAATTACATTTGTAAAAAAAATAATAATAAGAGAAGGTAGTGTGGGAAAAGTGGCGGGTGCTCACAATGTAAACGGGATTCTATTTAGAATGTTGGCAAGTATGAATTTCCCTTGACAGTTTTTATCATGTATCGATTAAACAAAAAAAAAAAAAAAAAAAACGACACTTAAAAAACCTGGGCGTAAACTCTAACACTTCATGATACAGCACAGATTACCTGAGACTAGATAAGCCCCTACCGCCAGTTCTTGTGTAATCAGGATACACATAATCCTCTCATGTAATGGGTGGAAACAGTTGGTGTCTTAATGGAAACTGGATTTAACTAATTAATCTACTGCGTAACTGTGAAATCATTGTAGAATAAGATACAATTGTAAGTCATGGTCTATGCAAGTTCAGATATCAATGTACAGAGCTGCCAACCTAATCCGGCAAATTGCTAGCACCGCCCCTTTTTCTACACCACTTGATTTTTAAAATAATTTTCTTCAAATATATCTGCGATGAATTAGGAAAAAAAAATCTAAAACATTCCTGGTGTAGAAAAAGGGGCGGTACTAACAATTTGCCGAATTAGGTTGGCAGCTCTGAATGTATAATGTCAACTTTTAACATGCTCTCCTATTTTTCTTAAGAAAATTGTCAAACCATATTCACAAATAGCTATTAGAAACATAGCTGTTGATCATAGATTCAAATTTTAGCACTCTTTGGCTACTGGAAATTTGAATTGATTAGATTTTTTTTTTTTTTTTTTTTTTTTTTTTTTTTGTATATTTCTGTAACAGCTTTTACTTATTAAATGCTACAACTATTCATATAAAAGATAAATATCCAGAGCTGCCAACCTAATCCGGCAAATTGTTAACGCCTATTGAAAAACGCCCCTTTTTCTACACCACTTAATTTTTACAGTATTTGTTTTCTTCATTCATCGTAAATATATTTGAAGAGAATTACTCTAAAAATTAAGTGGTGTAGAAAAAGGGGCGGAACTAACAATTTGCCGGATTTGGTTGGCAGCTCTGAATATCTATATAATATTTCTCTAACATCGACCAGTTACGATTATATTTTGTAGAAGCGATACGATAGTGACAATAAAATACGCGAGGATAAAATATATATACAAATAACGTTTAAGCACGAGGACTCAGTTCAGTGATATACATTGTTCCCAACTTTTGTAATTTATTCACGAGCATTTTTAGCCCCGCTTTTTTTTCATATCGGAAATTTTGAAAAATAATTTTCTTATTTAATTGTTGTCAAATATTAAAGAGAAATAATCTACAAAATCTCTGGTGCGAAAAGAAGGCGAGGCTAAAAATGCTCGTGGATAAATTATAAAAGTTGGGAACTCTGGTGATATAATAAAATTAAATAAAAAAGAAATGATGACATTTCACTGATTAGATCATTAAAAAAATAAAATTAATTAATTAAAAGTTGCATATTTACAATTCTTGCAAACGTCATTTTAAACCAAGCAATACTTTAAAGATTTTACAAAATATGAACTTTTTCATAAATTGAATGAAAAACGCTATAATAAAAAGTGTAATCAAAATAAGTACTAAGTGTTTTTAACAAAAAATTATGTCCAATTGAATACTTAATAAAATAAATAAAATAAAAGGGATCTCACCAACATGGCATCAAAATTTTAAAAGATGCCGTAGGGATCCTTTATTAAAACTGTCTTGCTTGGGGAAAAAGGAAAACTGGTTCGTCAAACATGAATTTTATTTTGAAACATTTCTTTGAATAATTTTGTTTAAATATCATTGGCGTTTCTTTTCGCAAAAACTAATAATAATTTGGCTTCTGTTGAATTAAAACTTTAATTGGATGGTAAAATTGGTACAAAACTTATAAGTTTCAAATTTTTATAAAGGTAAATAAACATAAAAATAAAATAAAATAATGGGTTTACTAGTAATAAATATTTCTCTTAAAATTTTCCGGTAGGCAAAAATTGCTGCAGTTGGCAACCGTGCTGATAATTAATATGTAAATAATAATAATTATAACATTTACAATTATCGAGAAAATTTCCTTATAAAAATTGATAAAAAATAAATAAATAAATAAATAAATATAATAAATAAATAAGTTACTTTACAAAGAAACTCTAAAAATTTCAAAAAAACTCACAACAACCGTTTCAGTTCCAAATAATAGTGCGGCACTTCATCCGGTTAACAAACTAGGTACGAGTGCATCATTAAAGCTGCAACTATGCAGTACCACATGCTAATAAATTTAAGTATCTTCTGCATTTGGCTCCCTTTGAAACATCCCTTTACAAATTTCAGATTAGTGCTGCTATCTACTGAAGAAATTAACCAAATGACTAAAACTCGAGGGAACGCTATTGGGATATTCCTGCTTATTTTTTTTTTAATGCTTGGTTTCAATGCAAAACTAATGAACATTAATAGATTAAAAAAAGGAAGAAAAGATACACATTGCAATAGGATTAATTAATTAACGCCATATTATATATATATTATCCTGAGAGTTTTAAAAAGTCTCCAAAATGTTCTAAAAAAAAAAAAAGATCTTATATATTTTATGTAATAATGTCAAGCCTCGCAGCGTTCTTAAAATTAAAATCGTATTTTATTACATTGTCACCACTAGCATGAAAAAGAAACTTTTCTTGAAACTTTTTGTATTAAAGTTCTAGCTTTATGTAATAAAGTATTGTTTTAAGTCAATGTTTACAATAATTTTAAATTTAAGTGTAAAATTTTAGGAACGTTGCGAAGTCTGGTAATACACAAATACCAATCCCGTTTCAATTTTAAACGAATAATACTATACTTTGTGTTAATTTAGATCCTAAATAATGCTAAGTAAAAACATTAACAATTTCTGGACAGCATGATATTGTCTTTTTGACAGTAAGGTCCACCTGTGGGCGTTATTTTACTAAGTTACAATATTTCAGCACACAATTTTCTATATTCAGATTCATATTACAAATGGATATACATTATAATTATACTCTTTATTATCAACGTATTTATATCCATAGTATATTAGTTGTACAAATATGAATATTGCGTATATTTTTAAGAAATAAATGACATACAAAGTGCGAAAGAAGCTCCCACTGGCGGAGTTACAGATTTTTAAATGACGTGAATCTACGTCAGTGGTCGCGAAAGTATTAAAGTAACTATTGTTTTCAAAGAAAAATGGGCTTTTGAATGCTGGTGATGAAGATCGCTACTGTTAAACTAATCAAAAAAAAAAAAAAAACTAAAATTTAATGTGTATTTATATATGTATATATATATATATATATATATATACTTAATAAAAACAGTGTTTGTTTTGTTTTTCTTTTAATAAATACATTATTAAATTAATTTTCTTAAAGCATATATACGTAGCTTCTTAAAGAAAAATACAAAATTATATAAAAATGTAATAATTACACAAAGACACAACAGCTAAATAATATTACTTATGATATATATATGAATAAATATAATTTATTGTATTAACAGAAAATAAAGTAGTATTTAAAATATCAAATATTTTAATAATAATTACAGAGGCCTCAGCAGACACTATTTTATATACTCCTTTTATTTTTATGGTAATCTTCATTAAAAATATGTAGTACAAATCTTCCTTTGAATAATACAAAGCTTGCTTTATAAAAAAAAAAAAAAAAAAAAAAAATTAGTTTTCAAAATAGTGTCTGCTGAAAATTCTTGAAATATTGAAGAGGTCGTATATGAATATTTTTTTCCTAATCTATTACTTAGTCAAATACGTAATTCAATAATGACACTGTTAATACACTTAATGCTTAATGCATTATTTCATGAAATGACATTTCAATATATATTTAAAAAAAATTTAAAAAAGGCTTTATTATCATAACTAAACCATTATTTAAAAGAATATCTTTTTTTTTTTCTAACACATTGCTGTTAGGTGAATAATTTCTGTCCACATAATACCCTTTATCAATATTGCTATTGTTATGATAACAATGGAAACTCTTATACGGTTGTTTTATTGGCGGTGCTTTGTTATTTTTATAACTTTAACAAATAGTTCAGAGTTTTAACAATATTTGAATTAGATTTTTTTATCAATGTTTAAAATGACCTATGTTTTAGCACATCTTATTTTAGTATATCTTAGCATGTTTATTTTATACACTATTTATCCTATTCATAAAAATAACTTTATATGATAAAATGAATATTTCAATTCTATGGGAACACTTAATAGAATAAAGCGAACAAATTAAAACAAACATAAAGGCGTTTAATTTTGAAGTAGTATCCACATAGAATTTTTTTTCACTTCTTCGGGTCTGTAAATTATTAGTGGCAATTTTGGTTACATTATAAAATGCTAGAATAGACATGTGTCTTTCATCTGATAACACTCAAAAAATTTTTATTCTATTCTTAAAAATAATTAAAAATAAGTACATAAATAATTAAATAAATAAATGCTTACACATTTTATTATACAGTATTTATTTATATAATAAAATTATTTTTTACATATGAAAAGATAAATATAGTTTTAGTCTGAAGCGGTTAAAAGAATAAAGCTTTTAAACGAATACTTCAAAAAATCATTATTTTCGTAATATTTTTTAATCGATTAATTTAGTTCTATATACAGATGTCAGACATGGCAATTTGATGTAGACATTATACAATTATTTATTAAGGAAACATTTCTTCTTAATAAATCCTAAACAAAAGGAGAATTTCTTTATAAAATCCCATAACAAAACAATACGGAGAATATTCGTACACAACTGATTTTTTCCACAGTTTACACATAAAAACACTCCTGTTTTACCAGCCAGGATTGAACCTGAGTCCAACACATCTTATGCGTGGTTTTTAATTCTTAATTATCTTTTGATACCAATTTTCCATTATGCAAAACAAAAACATTATAAAAAACACCTGCAGCACTATTTCATAGATTCAAATTACCAAGAATTATTTATTTATTACTTTTAAAAATTTCCTATTTATTTGATGTTTTGATTTTATTATTTATAATGTATTTATTACATGAGAGAAAGAAATATTTTTAGCATTTGTTAATCCTCTAACATATTATTCCACAATTTCTACTGGAAAACTAAATGTAGCAAAATTATATGAATGCACCTAAAACTGATCACATTTTCTTATGATAAAATGCTATATTTAAACGATTTTTTCATAAACATGCCTAATCTTTAAACACAACAAAATTTTTTTTCTAAATGTGTAATCCAGTTTATGCAATAATCTAAGGGATTGTGCTAAAAATAGAAGTTGGATTATTGATAACACATGATTGAGAAATCATACTTTACATGTTTACTTTCTTCTATATTCAATAGAAGAAAATATTGGATTCGTAAAAATTTTCAATCTCGGGTTTTTCGTAGATTTACACGTTTTGAGAGATGTAGAACACGATTTGACCATTTTTAGAAAACGTCTGTCAGTCTATCTGTGTGTGTGTGACAAAATTTTGTGGCGACTGTACTACAGCACACATAAAAAGTGGTATGTATTTACACATTGACATAAATTAGTGCCTATCAACTTTTGGTAAAAACTGTCAAACAGCTTGCGTTGCCATCCCGCTTTTTCTAAATTTTTAACGTGGTAGTATAGAACAAAATTGTGTATACATGTGCATAAAAAGAAGTATTTTTTAATAATCATTATGAAATTTAAAAGAATTATTTGTAATACAGATAGTCAACGGGGAAAAAAAAAATATGTATGTAAGAGCCTCGCCTCCCATTTGGGGGTAAGTCCCCCCCTCCCCGAGGGGAGTAAATTTTCATGATGGGTGTCTTTCAAAACAGCTAGCCAATAGCTTTAAAGGGAATGCTTGAATCATCGATCTACGATAATTTAAAATAAAGTTATCGATTTTTTTTTCATTTTAACTCTTTTTCTTTTTAAAATAGTATGTAATATTGAGAATAAAATTGACTTTTTTGGGATATTTAGTGTTATACTACTTCTCTAATTTGGAAATCGTCTACTTTATATTGGAAGATAATTTTTTTAAATAATAATTTTAATTATTTTTACTGAGTGAATTTGTATAGGAAAGTATAGAAGAAAGTCATGTGGTGGCCACAACATACTAGTTTTTTCACTGCTCTGGGTGTTTCTTATACTTTTTGATTCTCTGAATTCAGAAATGTTAGTGTTTTCTTCATATCATTTAAGAATTTTTCACAAAGTAAGCATTGAGGTCTGAAGAATTGACAAGACTAAATAGACTATAACTGAATTGAAGCTCTTTATATATAAAATACAATGAAATAGGCTATAATTTACACATTATCTTTTAAAATCTTCGTCTAACATATTAACGTTCCATCGGCGATGATGCCCCTTTCGTTTCTTTGATTTTCGATGATATCGTTATACTTGTTCTTGACTAGCATCACCTAGAATTGTCGGGAAATAATTCAGATGAGATATTGGAGTTTTAATTTGATTTCTGTCAAAAAATCTCACATTCTATCAAAACTATACATGATGGAAATTTTCGAATACTTTTCTTTTATCAGCATCTAAAAATACGTCAGTGAAATCTATCACATCAAAAAAAATAAAAAAATTCACCACAGACATTTGTCATTAACACATCGATGCAAAATATTTTCTCATTTTTAATTGTAAGTCCCACCTATGATGTTCTTTTAAAAATTAGATAATTAAACAAAAATGATATTTTGTAGTATTGTTTAAATAACGTAAATTTTATGCTCGATAATCGATGCGGTAATTGCCATTGAATAATATATACACTAATAGCACCCAATAAATTAAACATAAACGCATAAGATGTTTTTAAAAAGTAATGTATTGTTTTAAATGAACGGTCAAACGTGAGGGAGAGCTGGCTCTTTGAATGAAACGAGTTAACTCGTGAACGGACAACATTTATACTGAAAGGAAACTAAATATATACTGAAAATGAAATTTACGCATGACATATAAAGTTCTCTTTGCAACAAATATTTCTGAATAGAAGCATCGATTTAAATACTAATTAAAAATTTTAATTTCATTTACATTCACTTTAAAATATTTAATCTAATGATTCTATGTAATTTAATGATGACTTGAATTTTTGAAATAGAAGCCGTACTTTTATCATAAAATGCCAATTAAAAAAAAAAAATCATAAAAATGAGTTTTTTTTTTTTTTTTTTTTTTTTTTAAAGAGATTAAAAGTATTAGAGACTATTGCTAAAGACTATTGCTCTACAACTATTCTGGTGTGAAAAAAAAGCGGGGCTTAATACCATTACGGATAAATTAACATTGTTAGCAGGTCTAGTAATAGAACAAAAATCCATTAATTAGTATTAACTATCTATATTATTTTTAATATAATAAATATGCATATGCAATTCGGATAGCTTATTACACAATAATTAGGTGTTGAATATGATCACTAAACTAAATAGATATGGTGAGAAAATTAAACGTTAAGTACTTCAAAAATGAATGTAAAAGCCCATTGATCCGTTCTATTATTAAAATTTCCTTAAAATTAATCTCCAAACGTTCACATATATTTCTGTCTTTAAAAAAGAAAAAAGTTTTCCCCGTCCAATTAAGGATAGATTCGGTACCTTTTAAAATTATATTATTTTAAAGGACTGATTTTATGGATATTTAACTGATTATTTAAATTTCAACGCAGTATTAGAGTTAATGTATTGGATGCAAAGAAGATTAGAATATTTCAGTGAACTTTATTATCTTCAAACCGTAGAATAATTTTAAGCGTATCGATCTGGATTACGAAATTTCCCATTCGAAGTTATAGAAATGAGTTTTAGCCTAAGCCATGCGTGTGAAGCAAATTATAAATATTAAATTTGCTCTTTACGTTTGTTTTAATATACTTTCATAATACACGTTTGTATGTAGTATTCAATTTATTAAAAGTTTAATTTTTCAACAAAAATATGCAGTTTAAAACAATAGTTTGGTTTAAAATACAGATAGTTTATAATAAAAAAAAATTATAATTTAAGTAAAACATTTCTTAAAACTTATAAGATATTTTAAAAGTATTATAAGTCTTGTGATTATATTAATATTTTACTATTATTCCTATATTTTCTGTGTTGGAACTTGTATTTTTTACGAAATTTTCTCAAATATATTATTGAAAATTTGTACAAAAATTTGAGACCTTTATTTAAATTTTAAAGAAACGTTTTCAGTTCACCAAAGTCGTGAAAATGTTAACATGAAGCAAAACAAATTTAAAGTTTTCATTTGTGGAAATACCCATTTAAGAGTATACATGTGTTTTAAAATCAATTTATAATCACATCGTATATTTATAAATGTAAGTACTTTTTAGTATTTTTTAAATATCTGATGCATTCTACTCCAACAGAAACATATGGCTGACATATTTTTATTTTATTTATTTATTAATTTATTTTATTTTATGTAATGCTGTCCTTAAACTTTCTACTCATTTTTATTATTGTGTTTTCTTTTCCCATAAGCTCTAAACTTCCTTTTTTATTGTTTTTTGTTCATTTTATGTCCCCTTCTCCCCCCCTTCCATTTCAGAGAAGTTGTTTTTCGGGACTCACACTCCGTTAGCTTTCATTCCTAGGTACCGGAGGGTGCGTGACTCTGTCATAGGTACCTCCAACCCCCATCATCCAGATATCCAAAGATTTGGCTATCCCTGATTTCAGTTTTTTAAATACGTATATATTTAAATACTTCTTTAGAGATTTAGATTGGTCAGACAGCGTTCTTTGAAAAAATGTCCGATATTTTTCAATTCAAAAATGTCATCATGGCTATACTCCTCACCAAGAAAACTAAATTTTCCTTCACTTTATTTTGTATTTGTGATATAATATACGAACGGAAATAATTTATATATATATATATATATATACATACCAATGCATAAACTAAATCTTTTCCGATAAATTATTGTAAGATATCATGAAGTAAACATTAAACAATTTTTATTCGTACTTACAACTTTTGGTCAGTTTAACTCTTTGAAACTGTACTATTTGTTTTATAATTTTTATAAAAATATAGTTTCTTAATTAAAATATATTTATAAAAGTAATTTTTATAGAATAAAGAAACCTTAAAATAATAATCCCCCCATACACGCACACAAAATGAAAAAGTAATTAAATAAATGTAAAAAATAAAGCTATATATAAACTAAATGATTAACCTTTTGACTATGCCGGTAGTTAAGAAGCGACTTAACAAGTCTGCATTGCATTCCAATACCATTATTATTATTTTTTTTTTTTTTCAAATGACAAATTTTATGTTCCACTTATTTCTCTATTTTAAACAGTAAGCCCCAGTAAATTTATCACCAGTAATGGATGAGGCAAATGCAACTTGTGGATATTTTTGCCAACGTAAAATTAGGCGTTTAATGCGAATACGTATGGTTACATTTCTTTTTCTTTTCTTCGTTCTGTTCTTATAGAAGAACGATGAAAGGTGGTCGGGATTATTTTCTTTCGAAAACAAGAATTCGTTTGCTAACATTAATGACTAAAATTGTATTTTCTGTTTCATTTCTTCGCTTTTGACATTGTTGTTATACAGTTTAACCAACCAGTGAATAAAAATTAAAAATATTTTGTTAAATTTTCTCTGTTATTTTTTAAGGTTTTCTTCGTTATTTCATGCAAAATTTTATAAGAGATAGCCCCCCTAATCCTCTTTAAAAGAAAGATTTATTTATATCTCGAAAACCAATAACTGCAATGAGCAGCAAATTTGCACACCTGTATTTTTCAGCATTAGGATTCATTTTATGTAAAAATTAATATTGGTCATAATTCATATTTTTTTTAATATGAATTTATTAATATATTTTAAAATTAAAAATATTTTTCAGAATCAAAAGTGATAATGGATTTTGTTTGGATTTTTTCACTGTATCTCGTATATATATATATATATATATATATATATATATATATTATTTATTTATTTATTTATATTTATATATGTATATATATATACAGTCAACACCGGTTATAACGTACTGTCAGGGGACCAGAAAATATGATACGTTATAGCCGAAGTACGTTATAAGCAATATTTCCAATATAATTTAGTGCCTAACGAAAGAAAAAGGGGCATAATAGCACTCGCAATAATAGAGATTTTAAATAGAAAGTTTATGATTTTCTCAAAATAAAATAAGAAAAAAGAAAAAAAAAAAAAAAAAAAAAAACATTTTACAACTTACATGTTTATTTGGAAAAATAATCGGTTATTTTTCGTTGTTTTCTTTGATTAGATGACACAGTAAAAATTACATTTTCAATATTTATAATGGAAATTTGCACAGTCTCTGAATAGTCAGTATGGAATTCAACGAACCACGATAAAGTTTTAAAAGTATAAAGGAGATATAAGGCGATAAAGGAGACATCAAAAGACGGTATCCAAGAAAATATACCGATTTCCAAACCAGAAATACAAGGTTGACATCCAATTTTGGCTTTTCATTCCAGTCTAAAAAGTACGTTATAACCAGATTAAGGCTTTTGCATAGTCCGTTATAGATGAAGATGTAAACCATTACATTATATAGGGTTTCATTCGGGACCAAGCATCTGAGTACGTTATAAGCGAAAGTACGCTATATCCCAGGTACGTTGTAACCGGTGTCGACTGTATATATATATACCGATCAAGTTATTTCTTGTAAAGATATTAATAAAAGTTTAAAATATGAATTTAACATTAGCACCTTCAAACTTTAAATGCTTATAACTATATAAACAAATAAGTAAATTATGCAACCAATATACTTTTTTCGCATCGTCGGGACACCAGTAATTCAAATATAAAATAAAAACAAGGTATTACCATTGAAAAGATATACGTTTTTGATCGTTTCAATATATACATGACCACCAATTAAAAATTTTACTTCATTTTCTAAATGTACCCACAATTCTCAGTCAAATGATACCTATTATATTTTTATGCATGGGTTAGTCATGAAGTTACATCGAGTATTGCGTATTTCTTTTTTTTTTTTCTTTCCCCGACTGTGCATACCTATCTATCTATCAACCTATCTACCTGTCTATATATATGTGTGTGTGTGTGTGTGTGTGTGTGTGTGTGTGTGTGTGTGTGTATACAATGTGTTCCAAATGTCCTCCCCACTCCTAACTCGAAAATGAGTCGGAATTTTGAAAAATGGCGAAACACGTATTTAATGAATTTGATAGGGACCTCTTTTGTTGAAAAGAGTTTGGGCCAGGGGGGGGGGGGGTAAGGGGGCCGTTAGGAAGGGCAACTCTAAAATTTCAAATAGGAATGTATGTTTTGTGATACATCCCTGGAAACGTTTCTTCAAAACAATAAATTTGATATAAATAGTTTTGCCCTACTATGATTATTAAAGGAGATACGTGAGTTTTTAGATTTTTGAAATGCGGAATTTATACTTATGCATCCCCTTTAATAATCACTGCAGGATAAAACTATTTATACTTAATTCATTGTCTTATAGAGACGTTTCCAGGGATGTATCGCAGACATACTTTACCCAAAAAAGATTAGGCCCCGGCAAGGGGGTGTTAGAAGTGCCGCTAGGGAATGCAACTTTAAAATTTCTAATAGGAAGGTATGTCTTGTGATACATCCCGGGAAACTTTTTTTCAAAAGAATGAATTTAGTATAAATGCTTTTGCCCTGCAGAGTTTATTACAGGGGATACATAAGTATAAATTCCACATTTCAAAAGTCTAAAAACTCATGTAGCTCCTTTAATAATCATCGTAGGGCGAAACTATATCAAAGTCATTGTCTTGAAGAGACGTATCCAGGGATGTATTACAAGACATACCTTCCCATTTGAAATTTGAAATTTGCTTTCCCTAGCGCCCCCCCCCCTCCAGCTTCCCCGTGCACAAACTTTTTTCAACGAAAGAGGTCCCTCTCGAATTCATTAAATACGTGTTTCGCCATTTTTCAAAATTTCGATTCATTTTCGTGTTAGGAGGGGGATGGGACTTTTGGAACACCCTGTATAATGTATGCATGTGTGATAAGCGGAGCTGCAAAATCCGGGAAAAACAGTTTTTTTCCGCTTTTTTTTTTTTTTTTTTGCAACCACTGTCTAATAATATTGATTCTCTTAATCACAAAGAAAAAGCTTAAATATACAATTTTTTTTTTTAAATATAAATATAAATTTATAGAGATAGAACCCATAAATTTTACTTTAATCTCACTTTAAGACGCTGGTCGCTAAATAAAACATTTTCTTGAAAGGAAGTATTTTCTAGTTTGCTATCGCATGCCAGCAAATGCCGGAGTCATGCCAATTTTATTGAATTCAAATTTTCTGTAAACATCGCAATATAAACAGTTAGAGAGTTAAATTAAAACAAAAGTTGTACACTTTTTAAAAACTTTACATATGTAAATAATTTTATTGTTGAAAATTTTTATAGTTGCATATGTATTGTGGTTTATATTCGGTAAAAAGTTTATTTATTTATTTTTTTTTTTAACATGAAATAATAATTTAAATTATACAGTTTTTAATAAAAGGCTAGATCAATGTTAAATAATTGTGGTTATGTAATAAATGAAATTTTTATAAACAAATAAGTGATTATGTTTCAAATTAATAAGTAAGAAAATATATATTGATATTATTAACATTGATTTTTTCAAATAGTTTCTAAAAATTTAAAGTATATCTCATAATTTCATATTTCTCTCATGAATATTTATGAATATTTATTTCTTGAATATTTATGAAATGGATATTATTAAAATTAGGCAGAATCTATACATTCTATACATTAAAGAGTGCATATCTAATATTGCACAGGAAATTAGTGCAACAAGCTTTAAATAAATCTGCATATCTGAATGCCACTTGCAATTTAAACAATCGAGTGTGTGGAGAAGGGTAGCACTTTATATTGATTACGTAATGAACAAAATTTAAATATGTCAAGTTAAAATATATATAATTGGAAAAGTTTCAGTTCCAGTTATAATGCAAATAGAATTTGTTGAATTTTATTCTTAAAAAAAGAAATTTTAACTATAGTCATATTATATATATACTTAAATAGACTTTAAAATTTCTAAATAAAATGTAAATATCTGTAATAAAAAATTAAAAATCTGTAGTATTCTTCCCGAATAAAGATAAAAATAGGAATCGAACTAAATCTTTATTAAAAATACTTCTTATTTTCCTCCAAAAATATTTTTATAAGAATCTCCATTTTATTATTATTATTATTATATCAATTTTAAGAATTCGAAGTAATATTTTTTGCAATACAGAAAATGCTTTTCTGTGCAGGTATGCATAGAAAATACAATTGTATGTATTCGATTTCAAGCAGATATCATAAAAGGGTTGGGGATAAAATCTCGCGTGGACAAATAACACCTAAATAAATGAATGGAAAGCAAAAAGGAGTTGGTAATTATTAATAATGTTGTATAAAATTTCATGCCAACACAAACCTTAGTCAGAGCACTAGCATACATACAAACACACCACAAAAATTATTATAAATTTTGCTTAAAAGAGTTTAAAGGCTATTTATTAACATTTTTTAAAGATTAGTCATAAGGAATTCAATTGTGCTTATCTTTTTTTTTAATTTGTGAACTTTGATGTCAGCAGTAATGTACAATATTTTTTAAATGTATTTTGAATGGTGAAAAGCAAATGATAAGAAAACTTAAAATTAAATATAGATAAAATAATAAAATTCCATTCTATAATGTATTTATTTAGTTTAATTATTATTAATTTATAAGGCCCTGTAGTCTTCATCTTTCATCACACGTGACAGAAATACTTATTTTCCAATATATTATATTATTTTTTTGACGCGATATTTTGTCCGGCGATATTTTGTCCCGCGATATTATGCCCGGATCCCCTCATGAAACATAACTTTAACTAATGTTTTATTATTTACATAAATAAAAGTAAAATACAGTTTTTTTTTTTTTTTTTTTTTTTTTTTTTTTTTTTTTTTTTAATATATGTCTGCTTAGCTATTTTTTTTTTATGTTTATTTGTGTAAAATTGAAATGTGTTTGTGTGTGTGTTTAAATTATTGGCCATTTTGAAAAGAAATTTACTTGAGTTATAGACATAAATATCATAGCTGACAATCGTTCCTTATTTTGAAAACCATGTATTTTTTATAGAAAATTTTAACTCATTTAATGATAAAAAATTGAAGAACCTGTCTAAATGAGTCTGATAAAAGTTTTTTTTATCAATTTCAGGTCAAGATCTGAGGCGCAGAATTTCACAAAATTTTAAAATTAATTGTACCTTGATAAAAAAGAGGTGTTTATTTTTCCTTAGTGCATATATCTCAATGTTTGGCGCTGTCAAAAAGTACTTAATTTATTTTATTTTATTTTATTTTTTAGTTATTTTTTATTTTTAATTAATTTTAAAAATTCTTTTATTATGTTATTTGCTATTCTAAAACAATATTCATATACATACACACATACACTTGCATACACCTCGGCAAAAACATACACACAGAAGCTAATATACATTATTTTTTTTCTTTAATAATTATTTAAATAAAGCTAAAATGTTAAAATATTATTTAAAAAATAGATCCACATAGCTATACACAAACGAAAATATACGTAAACTATTTTGAAAATTTCCTAATAATAAACCTGAATTCTCCGTTTCTGATATTATAAATCGGGATTTATCTCATGTACTGATTATAGGACGCATTCATAATCTGCTGCAACTATTGATTTGTGTGTTCCCATATAGTCATAATTTACTATTTTATCACCGAAATGGCTATTAGTAATATTAAGTAAATTTCATGGTTTAATAAAACTGACACACAAAAACATTAACTTCATATATATATATATATATATATATATATATATATATATATATATATATATATATATATATATATACACTCCTTTTCATATTTATAAGGACACTTTATATTTTTAAATAACTAACGTAAAAATAATTGTAAACAAGATTATACTAAGTGTAGTTAATATATCTAGTATTCTAAAAACCAAAACTGTTATAATTTTTTAATATATAAAAGAAAATTAATAAAAAATAACGCAAAATGTGTTTTTCTCCACGTTTTTAGATGTTCATATTTATAGGGACAATCCAGATTTTTTCGTTTTATTTAACTTACTAGCGGATAAATTACAGTTGGCATGCGAATTTGTTAACTACTGGGCTAGATTAATTCATATATAAGCCTTCAATTTTTCTTGAACGGACATTACTGATAATTCCTCGAAAAAAGGAACGTTCAAGTAGTGAAGTATCATAAATGTGTTTTTTAAGTGGAAGGATAATTTCAATCCGCCGAATTTCTAATGAAATTCGAAGGTCTAAAATTGCTGAAGGAAATGTGATCAAACATTGAACTGCTGGTTCGATAGGAGAGAGATCTGATGCAAAATCCGAGTTGTTTTACAGAGATCGAAGACTCATAATTCCTCTTACTGTTCTACTCATAATGATTGCTGCCGAATTTGTTCATAATTTTTAACGAAAGGTTATGGTCCACATTTATGCATGTTTAAAATAATTAATAATATGTTAAAATGAATAAAAAACCTGTAATAATCAATCAGCATTTAATGGGGGAAAGAACGTCTGTGTTAAAGTTGAATAAAGACAATATTAAATGGTAAAATGTTACATTTTCGGATGAAAAACATCTTATTCTTGATTAACCAAATGGTTTTAATAGTTACTGGCATGATCTGAAGATAGCGAAAGACAGAGCAGATTTTTTAAAGGTAGATATGAATCGGGGCGTTTAAAGGTGGATCTATGGTGCTCTGGGGAGCTGCTTCTACTGAAGGCAGAATAAATTTAGTAATTTTTTCTATTATTATGAACATCAAGAGAATATCCGCAAATTTTAAACGTGGAATTATCAGATTTTTGTTAGATTTTGGGGGGTAATAATATTTTTTTCAACAAGACTTACATTTTTGCTCTACTTCTACAACAATAGGAACTAGTTTGAGGAAAGAAACTTCTGTATTATTGCCTTTCCCATGGCCTAAAAGCTGAAAAAACATTAACTTATGATATTAGAAAAGTGCATGCAAGTGGAAAGCAATTTTAAATAGTTTAAATGTATTAAGAATATCGTATATGCTATATGAAATGGTATTGAAACTGAATATATATATAAAAAAAAAAAAATGTGTATATATATACCAGAGAGAACGTCAGACTGTTTAACCCTAAAAAGAGACCCCATAAAATATTAATCCAAAGAATAACTGAAAAAAATTATTAAAATTCGAGCTGTCCTTATAATTGTGAACACCTGAAAAATCACCTTTTTATCATATTTAACCCGTTAGTAGTCGCTATCAACAGCGCCACCTATTACAGATTTCGAACTTTTTATTTAACTGTCACCAATAATTTTAAGAAGTGATGTGATCGACGTTAAATCGATTTTATTCGCGTTTTATGTATATCAAATGCCACTTCTAAAAACTTTTGGGGGCTATTGAATAAAAAAATCTGGAAAAACTGAAGGATGGGCGGCAAATCGACCAACTAGCGACTACTAACGGGTTAATGTTTTTTAAGATAGAAAAACGATAAAACTTTTTAAATATAGTCTATTAATGAAATTCAAATTAATTAAAAATATATTTGTTTAAATAATAGTATGCAGTGTTTAGTTAATATAGAAAAACGGGTGTCCTTATAATTATGAGAAGGAGTGTATATATATATATATATATTATGCAAAAATTAATTTGATAATTAATTAGAATTTAAAGACTATATTAATATTGAACATAAACGGAAGAAAAGTTCTGTGAAAATTATATAATTAAATAAAACTCAAATAAAAAAATGCAACGATTTTTTTTTTTTTTTTTACTTTGTATGTGGGTTTTAAAATTGTTAGATTCATAAAAATTGTCAAGTCCTGGTTTGCTAAGGATTTTTATGTTTTAGATGTCCTCAACAGGATTTGGCCATTTTCAAAAAATGTTTATTTATCTTTCTCTCTCTGTGTGTGTATCACAAAATTTTTATAGACACTCTATCTCATGAATCAATAGACGGAATTCAATATACATTTGTATTACGTTAGACATTGATTTAATTTGGGGTTTATTAGCCTTTGGTATATTTACTCAACAAATAGCGCTGTCGTGCCGTATTTCAAAGTTTTTATTATGGCAGCTTAGGAAAAATTTTCGTATATAGGTAAGGGAAAATAGTTGAATATAGAATCAATACAAAAACCCTTCACGGGTTAAAATTTTGTGACACAGCTACTTTATGGCTATAAGAATTTTAAATAGGGGTCTTAAAAATAATAAAATCAAATTTTAAGTGATGCTTTCTATTAGTTAAAATATACATAGATTTTCTCATTTGCTTTTTTTCTTCTATTTATATTTACAATGCAAACGTAATATTTTTAACTTCAACATAGATAGATATATAAAATATACTCACTGATGCTTTTTATTCGCATTTCAAATTCAAAATAAAAGGTTTTAAAAGGAATAATATCAAAATTCCAGTGACGTTTCGATGTTACTTTAAAAGATTTGGTTTTAGATTCCTTTAAAATTACTTTTGATGGTCTAACAAAGTATATTTACACATTGAAACAGTGCTTTTAATTTTCAAGTATACTGTCACATAATCACGTTTCCACTGAGTTTGCATTATAAATTAAAATTATTTTTTTCAATAAATTGGTTTGTCTTTTGCGTCACGCTATCCAAAACTGCAAGTAAAATTTGTACAAACGTTTTCTTTGCATCGCAGTATGTCTTTGCTTAAATTCTTACTTAGTTGGATACTATAATACAAAATGTCATTTACATAAATTTTACATAAGTTTTGGATAGCGTGACGCAAAAGACAAATCAATTTATTGAAATAAATAATTTTAATTTATAATGCAAACTCGGTGAAAACGTGATTATGTACAGTATATTTGAAAATTAAAAGCACTGTTTTAATATGTAAATATACTTTGTTAGACCATCAAAAGTAATTTTAAAGGAATGTAAAACCAAATCTTTTAAAGTAACATCGAAGCGTCACTGGAATTTTGATATCACTCCTTTTAAAACCTTTTATTTTGAATTTGAAATGCGAATGAATAAGCATCAGTGAGTATATTATATATATATATATATATATGTTAAAGTTAAAAATATTACGTTTGCATTGTAAACATAAATAGAAGAAAAAAAGCAAATGAGAAAATCTATGTATATTTTAACTAATAGTAAAGCGTCACTTAAAATTTGATATAATTATTTTTAAGACCCCTATTTCGAATTCTTATAGCCATAAAGTAGCTGCGTCACAAACTTTTAACCCGTGAAGGGTTTTTGTATTGATATCATTACTTTTAAAAGGTTATTGATTTAGATTTTTTTGTATGTGCGTGCATGTGGGTAAAAAAATTTGTAAATGCATTTATTTATTTAGAATCTTATAAAAATCACCTTATTATGCATATTTATACATGTAAGTGCACAAAAGAAACATGTTATTCACTTTAACTAAACACATTATGAAAAGTAATTTACTGTATATTTACAAAAAAAAACCCCAAGAAAATCCTAATCAAACTCCAATTTATATCTATTTAATACTTTCGGTTATTTTCTATTATCTATCTATTATTTTCTTCAAAATGGAGTAAAAAAAAAGGGGGGGGGGATTCAAACTCATAAATTTTCTTATATGAGCTCGTACCAGTTTTAGTGTTCTAGCAAAGCGACATAGTACCTTGAAATCTAAAAAATATTTTCTTATAAATTCACATAAAAAGCACCTTATTATGCTTATTTATACTTCGATGCACAAAATTAATATATTACTCACCTCAAATTAGCACATTTTTAAACTTTTTGCAGAATATTTACAATAAAACATACCAACAATTGCTAATTTGGTGAAATGCTAAAAGGGATTTTTTTTTTTTTTTTTTTTTTTTTTTTTTTTTTTTTTACATTTATTTCACATAAAAAAATTAAATAAATAAAATATATATTTTATATCTACTTTATACTTTTATGCAATATTTCTTTAAAATGGAGAAAAAAAAAAAAAAAAAAAAGCTTTTAAATACATAAGTTTTTGGATATGAACTCATACCAGTTTCAGCATTCGAGCGACATCGTACCCCGAAATTTGAAAATGATTTTCTTAAAACTTTTCATGTAAAGCACCGTATTATGCCTATTTATACTTGATTGCACAAAAGTAATATGTTCTTTATAAAAAATGAGCACATTTTCAAAATTTTTACTGTATATTTACAATAAGACATAACAATAATTGCTAATTTGGCGAAATCCTAAAAGGAATTTTTTTTTCTTTTCACATTTATGTCCGAAAAAGCAAAAAAATCATAATCAAAATGCAATTTACATCTACTTCATGTTTTTATCTATTATTTTCTTCAAAATGGAGCAAACAAAAAGTTTTTAAACACATCAACTTTTGAAATATGAGATCATAAGAATTTCAGCATTCGAGCGACATTGTACCTCAAAATCTGAAACCTAATTTCTTAAAAATTTCCATAAAAAGCACTTCATTATGCTTATTTATATTTCATTGCACAAAAAGAGTACGTTAATTACCTCAAATGAATAAATTTTTACACTTTTTACTGTGTATTTGCAATAAAACATAACAATAATTGCGATTTTGGCAAAACGTTAATAGGATTTTTTTTTTTTTTTTTTTTTTTTGCGATTATTTCACAAAAAATAAAAAAATCATTATCAAAATGCTATTTATATCTAAATTATGCTTTTATCTATTGTATTCTTCAAAATGGAGAGAACAAAGAGTTTTTAAACACATCATTTTTTTAAATATGAGCCCACAGCAATTTTAGCGTTCGAGTGACATCATACCTCGAAATCTGAAACCTAATTTTTTAAAACTTTTCATGAACAGCACCTTATTATGCTTATTCCTACTTCAATGCACAAAAGAATCATGATGTTCACCTCAAATAAATACATTTTAAACTTTTTACTGTGTATTTACAATAAAACATAACAAAAAATGCTAATTTGGAGAAACGCTAAAAGAAAAAAAAAATTCACATTAATTTTACAAAAAAAAAAAAAAAAAATAAATAAATAAATAATAATCAAAATGCAATTCATAACTACTATAAGCCTTTACCTATTATTTTCTTGAAAATGGAGCAAACCAAAATTTTTTAAACACATCATTTTTTTTAAGTATGAGCTCATAAGAGTTTTAGCATTCGAGTGACATCGTACCTCGAAATCTGAAACCTAATTTCTTAAAACTTTTCACGAAAAGCACCTTATTACGTTTATTCCTACTTCAATGCATAAAAGAAACATGATATTCACCTCAAATAAACACAATTTAAATTTTTTACTGTGTATTTACAGTAAAACATAACAATAATTGAGATTTTGGCGAAACGCGAAAAATATTTTTTTTTTTTGCATTTATTTCACTAAAAACAAAAAAAATCATTATCAAAATGCAATTTATATCTAATTTATGCTTTTATCTATTATATTCTTCAAAATGGAGCGAACAAAAAGTTTTTGAACACATCAATTTTTTAAATATGAACTCATAGCAGTTTTTAGCGTTCGAGTGACATCGTACCTCGAGATCTGAAACCTAATTTCTTAAAATTTTCATGAAAAGCACCTTATTATCCTTATTCCTAGTTCAATGCACAAAAGACACATGATATTCACCTCAAATAAACATATTTTAAACTTTTTACTGTGTATTTGCAATAAAACATAACAATAATTACGATTTTGGCGAAACGCTAAAAGGAAAATTTTTTTCGCATTTATTTCACAAAAAAAAAAAATCATTATCAAAATACAATTTATATCTAAATTATGCTTTTATCTATTATATTCTTCAAAATGGAGCGAATAAAAAGTTTTTAAACACATAATTTTTTTAAATATGAACTCATAGCAGTTTTTAGCGTTCGAGTGACATCGTACCTCGAAATCTGAAACCTAATTTCTTAAAACTTTTCATGAAAAGCGCCTTATTATGCTTATTCCGATTAGAATGCACAAAAGAAACATGCTATTCACCTCAAATAAACACATTTTAAACTGTTTACTGTGTATTTACATTAAAACATAACAATAATTGCGATTTTGGCGAAACGCTAAAAGGAAATTTTTTTTACATTTATTTTACAAAAAAAAAAAAAAAATCATTATCAAAATACAATTTATATCTAAATTATGCTTTTATCTATTATATTCTTCAAAATGGAGCAGACAAAAAGTTTTTAAACTCATCATTTTTTTAAATATGAGCTCATAGCAGTTCAAGGACTCTGTACCTCGAAATCTGGTTATTTATGAACAGAAATGTGAATTGTGAATATATAAGAAAATACAGAATATTTCATAGGATCACTTTTATAATATTTACATTAATACAAATATTAAAATATATATCTTGAATTAATTGCATAATAAAAATAAATCACTCTATCATGCAGTTAATTCGTAAGTACCAAAAAATAAATACTGCATCATTTTGGTAATTTATAAAATTTGAGTAAAGGGAGAAATCTGAATTTTAAAGGGCTTATATAATAAATCTTACATCGGAAAAATACGTAAATTAAAATTTCCACCTAAAAGTTAATAGCTAAAACTAATAATAAAATAATTGTAAAATATAGATGAACTTACAGGGTGACTGGAGGACAGGATATGGCCTGTCTTCAATATTCTGATTTGAGTAATAAATATTTTCAAATGACTGAAATAATATTGCCTTAGTAGGTGATAAAATATTTAATAAGCAGATGCTTAAAGCAATAATTTTTCAGTCTGCAAAATATTAAGATTTAAAATAATAATAATAGCCTACGGATCAAGCGAGCCGAACGAAAACGATACTCGAAAAATTTGCAGATCACATGATCACAATATTTGTTTAGTAGTTTTCCGGCTGTATGTCGTCTCCGTATGAAGAGAAAAACAGTGCGGATGAATACATAGAAATGTTATTTTCGCCTAAAAATATTATAAATTCATCCTAAATAACGATTAAATAGAATACATAAAAGTATAAAACACTTTCTTCATTTAAAAAATGAATAAAAATATTTTTTGAATAAATCCATGAATATAAAATATTGAATTTTCTTTATAAACAAATAGGAAAAATATATAAACAGAAATTTGATTTAATATATGTACAATAAATATTTAAAACATGTAATAAAGTACTTTTGCGTTAAAAAAAACTAAATAATTCATTGGCTGCATTCAAGTCGGTTAACCAACCAACCCACATACCTCACAAGTAAGAACCGCGTAACAGCGTTTTCACCCGAAGAAACACATGTAATTGGCGGAGTAATATATTTCCATATTTAAAGCGATTTATATAAAAATCAAGACTTTTCCTGGAAAAAAAACGAAAACGTTACTAGATTCAGAAAGATCCTAATAAAAACATATATTAATTATATGAAAATCCTTCGAGCCGTTTTAGAAATATTTTTCAGAATTTCAGTACATTACACCAACCGTTTAATCTTTTTGGCTTTAAATTAGAGTTAGATCTCAAAACATATTGCATGTAGAAATGTAAAATTTTCAGGATTAGACCGATTCCAGATTAGACCGGAGTTAAATGTCTATTTTGAAAAGATCAGAACAAAATATGGCATATTTGCTGAGATATTAAGTGTCGGCTTTTACAAATCGCTTTGGTGTCAAACTAGCCGTATATATGAGTTCGCAGCGGTCAGTTTGTGCTTCCGCCTGCGTCACTCGAAAAACTGCCGTTTTTCATGATACCAATTCCATTTGAACCTACCACAATAAACTGAAGTATTTTCAATCATTGTCGATTCTGCTCAGTGGCGAAGTGCTCATGGAAGCGATGGAAGCAGCGCTTCCCTTATTTAAGATTTTAAAATGTAATCAAGTAACGTCGCCTCGTCGAAAGACTGAATTGATTCTTCCTCTGCTTTTGGAAGCGCTTCGCTTCGGCGCTTCCATAGTTTTCCATACTTGCCAACCATCTCATTATGAACCGTACAATTTTTAGTACCCGCCTTCTTGTTCACACCAATAATTTTTTAGAGTAATTTTAGTCTTATTTAATCGTAACAACATTTGGAGAAAATAATTCTAAAAATATAGTGGTGTGAGAAAAGGGGCGTTTTTTTAGGAGGCGTTAACAATTGTACGGTTATTAATGAGATGGTTGGCAAGTATGGTTTTCTAAACCACGCCTCACCCCTGATTCTGCTGTTATTAAATTTCAAGTGTTGTTAAAGTGTTTTGATGTGTTTTTTTTTTTTTTTGTTTTTTTTTTTTGTTTTTTTTTTACAAAAAATAGAATTTACATGCAAAATTTTAATTAAGAAAAAAAAAGAAATTTTTCTCTTGTAATATGGAACAAGCGGGTAACATAGAATATTTATGAAGCGAAATATTGAAATACCCATTTCCTTATTTTATTGTATATATATATATATATATATATATATAAATTTATTTATTCTTAACTTTTTACTGAAAAGTTTAACGTGTTATATTTAGAATAGTACTCTCAATACTCAAATTGAAAATTTTAACTTTTCGCAAGTGATTCCATTCACAGTTTCAACCAACTTAAACTTTCACTGAAATATTTATTCTCTATACAAAAGTCTCCAGCACGCAAAACTGAACGTTTTCTTTTAATCTGCTTTACCGTATGAATTGAAATACCTTAATTTTCACTCAAATAAGATAATTATTTACAGTTGCAATAGATTTTGTAATCTCTTTTAAGACGCTTTTCCCTTGGTAGCTACGATTGTATGGAACAATTTCCCTGGAACTCTACTACACGGAAAATACTAAACCCCTTTTGATTCTCTCACTCCCTTACGAAAACCAATTACTTTCACGTTGATAAAGAAGTCGTAAAAGGTGGAAGGGGGGGGGGATATTTTTCGGGCGTTTCGGTAATTTGAAGACAGTGTTCAGCTGAAGCTTTGGTAAAGAATGGGTTAAATAGAGAGCAATAAAATAACTGGTTTTATGTATCCCTTAATTCCTCTAAATTCTGCATGCGCATTATATGATGTAGTAAAAAAAAAAAAAAAAAATCTTTAAAACTGAAAATTTACGTTGAACAATTTTATTTTTTTATCATGATGAATCAGAACAACATAGTGGGGGCATGTAAACCAACCAATTTTCACACACATTTTTTTAGAGGAAAGATGATTTTGAACAGACGGGGAAAAAAGAAAGGCAGATAGATAGATTATTCGAATTTATACCCGTTTAAAATATTTGTGAATAAACGCTTACCAAATCAGAAATGCAATTCTAAAAATTCACAATTGTAGCCCTTATTGTATCTGAATACTTTAGTGGACACTGTAAATCTTAGCAGTAAAATACCATACTCGGTAGAAAACATTTTAAAGTTAATTAAATATTGTTTATAAAACCCAATAAAATATATTTTTTAAATAAATTTTAAAGTCGTTTACTCTCTACCATCTTCAAAATGTTTCACATTAAAAATTTTTAATTGCTTAGAATTTAATTTTTTGAGAAGTTTTTATTTATTTATTTTTTTTTTTTTATTTAGATTATTAGCGCTGATCGCGAAAATATTGCATTTAATATTATGGTATAAAAAAATCTAATTTTTTTCTCCAATCGAACCCCCCCCCTCCCCTGCCAAACTTACAATAGGAAAAAAATTCAACATTTAACAAAAAAATTAAATTAAATTAATTAATTAACTAATTAAAATACAGATTGTTTAACTAGCCTTAATTGTTCATAAAGACAAAAAAACGTCTTCAGTATTATTGATAAACCCTTTTACACCAATAAGATGGTCCTACATACATTATTTCCACTTTAAAAAAAGTATTTCATGCCTTCTCAGAAATCAGAAGAAAGTATTAAAAGTATAAACAAAATTTAGGAAAGAGGACACTTCATAAAGCCCTTTTCTCCAATTGCGTAATATTATGCAATTTTATCCGATTCTGAAATAAAATTGTATGTTGTATAGTAGGCAAATCTTGATTAAATGAAGGATTAATGCATTTAATCATCATTTATAATTATGAAACATTAGTAAAGATAAATTTAATCGCTTGTGTTATGTTGTTTATATAGTTATTTCCATATGCTGTGCAACTGGGCAATATTTCCGTCTGTAATATTCCGAAGCATTCGAATAAAATCCCTTATGTTGAGTAATTACTTGGAGAGAATAGATTAATTTAGCTTAATATCTTCTGTTTGGCGTTTAGTGTATACAAACATTAATGCGACATATTATGTAATTGTATATTATATTACTTTACATAAAAATATGCTATATATAAATGAATATAATAAACGATTAAATAGAAATCCTATGCAATTGAATGAACTTATTTTACATTTTATATAGTATATTAACATTTGTGATGGAAAAATCCTCTTTTTTTTTTTTTTTTTTTTTTTTACTATCTCTTACAGAAAAGGTAGAGAAAAATTGTTTTGTGTCAAATTTTCGAAATTCAGTTTTTGTTATATTTACACGTTTTGAGGAATATTCTAAAAATTTTGTTTTTAGCGATTGGTCTGTATGTGTGTCTGTCTGGTATAAGCATATCTGAAAAACAAATTATAGCAGAAAGTCCAAACTTACTACTCTAAATGTGTATCATATGGGGATGCTACACCAAATTTTTCGTTGATATCAAGCAAATGGTTCGTATATAGGGACATCCAAGAGTATTCAAATACATTTCGTTTATGGGGCAACTGCTGGTAAGTACAATGTAACATCTATCAGCTGACATAAAAAAAATGGAAACAACAAAATTTATAACACGCATAAAGGCATGTTTTGTAAAGATTGCTGTACGGAAACAATTCATCATTCATTTACAAAGTATTTTGATATATTGCGGCTATACTTGAAAATTGTTGGAATTGTAGTTTCTTTTGTATTAGACGTTTTTCAAATAAGACTAAACTTAAGTACACAATATGATTTACAATGCATGTTGATTCTGGATAATATGCAAAGCCACCCAAAATTAAGCTAAATGTTCTTTTCTATTGAATTTAACTGTTGGAAGTGCTTTGCTATATTTTACTATGTCGACGGGCACTGCTCAGGAAGCAAAATAAATTTTTCCTACGCATACTGTAAATAAAGTACTTTTGAATTTTCAAATCTAGTATTTTGTATAAAATCACGTTTTGGGGTGCCCTTATTACGAAAGTCCAATTTCTAGCGGTCGATCCTTATGAATATCTTTTATAAGCATAACTTAAAAACAAATAGCTGCAAGAAATTAAAATCTGGTATTTTGATGTCTGTGTTAGGTTACCACTTATGTTTAAAGGTAAATTAATAAAATATATATATATATATATATATATATATATATATTTTTTTTTTTTTTTTTTTTTTTTTGCGGTAACTCCCGCCCTTCCCACCCCACCCGCACACAGAGAATTACATGTCATATACAACTGTTCCTAAAACTATTTTAGATTATTTTAAAAGTATATTGAACTTTATTATCATACGCTATTTTTCTTAAGACTTAAGGACCCGCTTCACTCACCGCCGCCAGAAGCCGAAGCTAATGTTATACTATGGGAAAGCTTTCTTTACTAATAATTTATTAACTAATACATATTTTTAAATTCTGTTTTCACATTCTGAAAATTCCCTGCTGTTAAATTGACGGACCTTCTTTTAAAAAAACATTTTTTTAATTTTTTATATTTTATTTTGAATCTGCAAAATACAAGTTTTCAATATGTGATTTTTTTTCATTTTGCAATTTGAAAATAAAATATTAAAAAAAAAAAAAAAAAAAAAAAAAAAAAAATACATTTTTATAAAAGGTCCGTCAATTTAACAGTTGGGAATTTTCTGAAAGTGAAAACAGAATTTAAAAATATGTATTTGTTAATAAGTTATTTGTAAAGAAAATTTCCCCATAGAATAACATTGGCTCGGGCTTCCGGCAACCGTAAGTGAAGAGGGCCGTTAATATGCAATCAATCTTTATATCAAAGTATTGAAATGCCGGGTATGCAAAAGTCGTATGATTGACACACCAGATTATTTATTTTCTTTTACCCATACATATGGTAGAGAAAGTATTGTTTTGGGGGTGAATTTTCGAAAGTGAATTTCTGTTATTTTACACGTTTTGAGGTTCCCTAAATCCGAAAATCCGAAAATCATGTTTTTAGCGTTGGTCTCTGTGTGTGCGTGTGGGTGGGTGTCTGTGTGTCTGTATTTAATCAGCATATTTGTAGAACAAATATCAGCAGAAAATCCAAACTCGGTATACTAAATGTGTATCATATAGGGATGTTACACTAATTTTTTCGTTGAGATCAAGCAAATAGTTCCTGTACAGGGGCATCCAAGAGAATTCAAATACATTACGCTATGTGGGAATTTATGGTAAGTATAATGTAACATCTATAGACTGACTTAAACGAAACAGAATGAATAAATTTATCATACACATAAAAGCATGTTTTGTACAGATTGCGGTATGGAAGCCATTCATAATTCGTTTACAGGGCTACCAAAGTATGTTTATATATTGGGACTATACTTGGAAATTGCAGGAATCCTAATTCCTTTTGTGTTAGATGTTTTTCATGTAAAACTAATTTTAAATACACAGTATTTTTAATAGTCCATAGTAATTATATACAATATACATGACTATCCAGAATTAAGCTAAACTTTAATTTCTATTGAATGTATTTTATGGAAATGCTTTGAACATTTAACAATGTCGGCAAATACTGGGAAATTAATTTTTCATTCTCATACTCCAAACAAAGTACTTTTTAAAGTTTTATTTTCAACTCTGTTTTTTGCATAATATCATGTTTTGAGATGCCCTGATTGGGAAAGTCCAATTTGAAGCAGTTCATCTGTATGCATATCTGTTATCAGCATTTTATTTATTTTTTTTTAACAGACTTCAAAAAAGAAGGAAGGTTCTCAATTCAAACCGTATGTTTTTTTTTTTTTTTTTTTTTTTTTTTTTTATGTTTGTTAGCTCATAACTTCTGAACGGATGCTCCGAATTTGATACTTTTTGTTTTGTTAAAAAGGTCTTGGTCTGAAATAAGTCCCATTGTAATATCTTTACAATCTAAAGAAAACACAGTGTGCCCAAAAAAATCAGTCCCAACTCTTTTAACTGCTAAACGGCTGCAGCTATAGTGATAAAAATGGTATGTAAGTATAGCAAAGTGGCCATACAGTACAAGGTTAAACCGCTTGCAGCGCCATAGGGTGGGAAATAGTGGAGTTAGTGTTCCTATCTCGAAAACGGTTCTAGAGAAAAAAGTGAATTACAAAGTTGAAGAGTATCACCGATTAAATACAAAAAGATAGTTTAGACAATCATGCTAGCGTTCCTATCTCGGAAACAGTTCAAGACAGAGGGAAAAATTGTATTATAAAATTGCTGAGCATCATCGATTTAGTACGAAAAGATAGTTTAGACATTGATGCTAAAAATACAATGCTAAAAACGTGCATTTGTTTGTTTGCAATTTCTTACACTATGCAGACTTGAGCTACATAGCACACGTTGTAGCGTAGCTGGAGAGGCATACGCTGTATAGTTCAAAATACGGTTACTTGATACTTTTTGTTTTGTTGTAAAGATCTTGGTCTGAAGTAGATCCTATTGTAATATCTTTACAATCTAAAGAAAATAAAGCGCCATCTGGTGAAAAACAGCGGAATTATTTGTTCGCAATTTCCTACACTGTGCACACTTGAACTACGTTAAACACTTTGCAGCGTAGCGGATGACACGTATATTCTGTGGTTCAAAGTACTGTTACTGTAAGCGGTCACATCAATTAGCGCAAAATCGTTTTCAACCAACTTCATAAAGGAGGGTGTTCTTAATTCGAACTATTTGTTGTTGCTGCTGTTTGTAAGCTTATAACTTCGTAAGAGATGCTCTAATTAACCGACTTGAAAAAGGAGGTGCTTCTCAATTCAAAGCGTATGTTTTTTGTTTTTTGTTTTTGTTTGTTAGCTCATAACTTCTGAACGGATGATCCGATTTTGATACTTTTTATTTTATTGTAAAGATCTTGGTCTAAAATAGGTCCCATTGTCATATATTTATGATCAAAAGATAATACAGGGTGCCCAAAAGAGTCAGTCCCGACTCTTTTACTTGCTGAACAGCTGCAGTTATAGTCATAAAAGTGGTATGTAGGTAGTAAAGTGGACATGTGCTACGCGATTCAACCGCATACATAGCCACCTGGTAGTAAACAGTGGAGTTAGCGTTCCTATCTCGGAAACTGTTCAAGACAGGAGAAAAAAGTTAATTATAAAGTTGCAGAGCATCATCGATTGAGTACGAAGAGATAGTTTAAACATTAATGCTAAAACAGAATGCTTAAAATGTGCATTTGTTTGTTCACAATTTCCTATTTTGTGCACACTTGAATGACATTGCATATGTTGTAGCGTAGCGGGTGACATTTATGCTATGTAAAATTCAAAGTTTGGTTATTGTAAGCGGTCACATCGATTAACGCATAGACGTTTTAAACCGACTTCATAAAGGAAGAGGTTCTCAATACAAACCATGTCTCTCGTTGTTGTTGTTGAAATTTGTTAGTTTATAGCTTCGTAAGAGATGTTTAAATTTTAATATTTTTTTTGTTGTCGTAATGATCTTGGCCTGAAATAGGTTTCATTATGATTTCATTAAGATATAAATAAATCACAGGATACTCACAAAAGTATGTTCTAACTCTAACTGCTGAACACATGCAGCTACACTTGTAAAAGCAGTATGTAAGTATCGATGTTGAAACTTCTGTTGTTAGCTGTAATGCATATTTTGCTCTTTGTTTGAACTTTACGCTGCGCAATTTACAGTGCAGCGGGTGACACGTATTCACTGTAAAGTTCAATATATATGCCTAACAGAATTTTTGGTTACGAATACAGCGTATCCGTTTTTTACGTTTCTAAAGACTTTTTAATTTAACGTATGTTCATTCAATAGATAGATTTTTGTTCATATCAAATAAATGCAAGAAAAGTGGCACATCTTAAAAATGCAGCATTTGAGAAAAATCAACTTAAAAATAACTTGACTAGAATAAAACTGACACAACTCTCTCTCGAGGGGATAGTTTTCTAGATGGAGATGTAACTTTTTTGTTCACATTGGGTGCATTTCATGTATTTTTAAGTGACATGAACCATTTTTTGAGTAATGTCACTTTCCTTGGAAGTTATGATTTGTGAAACTGCCGTCGAACGTCTTCTGATGTTCTGCTACATGAAAAAATTTTCACTGAAAAGAAAAAAATAAAACTTTTTTGTAAAAAAATAATAGAACCGACTCCAAAATGCAACTACTATTCAAACATCTTAAAAAAAAAAAAAAAAGCATAAAATTAAACCAAATTGCGCCTAAAAGTATAAAATAATTTCCTTCGCCAAACAACCTATAACACTGCAATTAATCATAAATTTTGAAGTCGGCGCAAAATTAAATAAAAATTGATACCTTCATTCAACACAAAAATCAAATACTATTCAAAATAAACATCTTACATTGTCATCTGTAAAACGCAGCCGAACACTTCTTTGATTCAAGAAAACAAAACAAGATTTCGTAAGCAGCAAAAGTTTGCAAAGATGCTGATATCTGACGTCCTTGGTGAAAGAAAAATCACAAAATTATCTGGCAAACATATTTTATTTCTTGGGGTATCATGACTATTTTGATAAGGTATATTAAGAGAGTAATCAAGAATATGAAACAGTACTTCGTGCAATATATATTATGAAAATATACATCTTGCGTGTATATTTTTGCATTACGTTTTGATCGCCAAATCCAAAAGCCACCAAGGATAATAGTTATTAAAGTTATACCGAATTTGCAAAGGAAACTCTAACTTCGTAGAAACATAAACACCGCATTGTGAAGAATATTCACGTTCTATGTAGATGCTACTAATGGACCAATTGTATACAGTGATAAAATAATAAAGGAAACATGAAAATGGATCATTCGAGGTAACAGCATTTGTTGCTACCGATCTAAAAACAAAACTTTAAAAACTAATTAAATTATATTTAATTTTGCGCCGACTTCAAAAGTTATGATGAATTGCAGTGTTATAGGTTGTTTGGCGAAGGAAATTATTTTATACTTTTAGGCGCAATTTAGTTTAATTTTATGCTTTTTTTTTTTTTTTTTTTTAAGATGTTTCAATAGTAGTTGCATTTTGGAGTCGGTTCTATTTTTTTTTTTTTTACAAAAAAGTTTTATTTTAAAACAAATAACTGCAGAGATTCAAATTTGGCATTTTGAATTTCGTATTAGGTTGCCTCTTAAAATTTGATCAAGACTGGCAAGTTTGAAGGCAAATTAATAACAATCCGGATTTTTCATTATTTATTTATTTATTTTAATTTATTTTATTTAATGTATTTATTTATTTATATTTTATTTATTTATTTGTTTTATTTTATTTTATTTTATTATTTTATTAATTTATTAATTTATATTTTATTTATTTATTTATTTATTTTTGTAATTTTATGCACTGTAATTTAACAGGGGGGGGTGTAGTCGCCCTTACATGTCAAATTACATGTCAAATAAAACTGTTCCTAAACATATTTTAGATTATTTTAAAAGTACATTGAACTTTATTACCTTACGCTATTTATCTTAAGACTTAATATATATCATTATATTATTGAAATGCAGGGTAAGAGAAAGTCGCGTGAATGGCACAACAGATTATTATTATTATTATTATTACTATTTTGGAAAACTAATTAGAAAGCATTTTAAAAAAACATTTCATAATCATATTTGTAATTCCTTGGGAAAATGTAGCTTATCCATCATCATTAATATTTTAACTAGACAGATATTTAATAGGTGCTTTCCGACATTTTTTTTTTAATACTTAAATTTAAAAAGAAATTGAAGGTATTATTTCGAAATGTATATTCAATTAAGATAAATAACTGATATCATAAATAAAGATTGTATTAATCATATCAAAAACAGAAATACTGTTTTATTTTTTTTATTTATTTTTTTTTTTTAAGAAAGCTTGTCATCAATAAGTGATTTCCATATATGACAACATTCCAATTTATTCACAAACGTTGTCAGTCCCCGCCCTTTTATTCACACCACTTTCGTTGTTCAGTAAATTTATTCAATATATTTATTAATAAATAAGTAAAAACTTCTCTTCAAAAATCTTGGCGTGGGAAGAGATCTGATACTTACTTTACTATAAGATTAATAAGGTAAGATTTTTGATATGGTAAGACTATGTAAGATTTCAAGCGGCTGCCACTTAAAACAAAACGGTGGAACAACTTTGTTAAAAAACGCGTCGAAGATATCTGTAAGATAAGTTCATTGTCCAACTTTGGTTCAATTTCAATCTTTTCGGAAGTTATCGTGATAACAAATTTCCTTCGTATATAGATTGATAAACGAAGTGATTACAATACATCGATTTCTAAAGAAATAATCCTAAAACATATAATAAACAATAATGATAAGATTTTATACATAGTATTTATTATTTTTTTTTTTAAATGTAAACTTTTAACCACAACTGTATGCAAAAAATGTAAACATTTGAAGCATAACATTTGTTTTATCATCTATTTTAGGCATATAACAATGCGTATCTCGATAATCCATATTAGAAATTACAAAATCGGAAATGTAAATCAATTGATGTATTTAATATGATGCATTTCCAACTCCCTCAATTACGTCCAATTCTGCTGCTTGTATTAATCAAGTGTATGTGTATCCATGCCAAAGCACAAACATGTCTAATATTTCTGTGAATGTTAATAAACAAACAGTGCTTAAGTACTTCCGTAGAAAGCATTAGGTTATGCAATAATGCCATTGTTAATGTTATAATCAAATATTAGTTCTGAAATATATGTTGGTTAATTATACATTGAGTTTAAAATTAAATTATTGAAATGTTTAAGTACAAATCTTTTTTTTTTTTTTTTTTAATCTTTTTTTTTTTTTTTTTTTTTTTAGTTTATTCTATTTATAAACTTATTAATAATAATTAATTTATACAGAGCAAAACATTAATAAACAATTGGATACAAGAACGCACATTATGTCTTTCTATCTGGTATCAGTACTAACATACTTATTTATGTGACGCATAAGTAAGTATAATTTTACGTATGTGTATGTAATTAATAGCATTAATCGATCAAAGGAAAATATATAAACTAAAATAATTACGCAAACAATAAACAACAATTATTGTGTAAAAAAATATATGTATGCGTACATGTTTATGCATAAAAACAAAAATTAATGAAGAAATAGTTCATGTACAATAAAAAAAGTAATAATAATAATAATAATGTTAGTTAAAGAAGTTTCATAGAGCAGAACGTATATTTTCAATATTAATAAATTTATTTATAGTCGATATCTTAATTTATATTTATTTTGAATGTTTTGCAACCTTCAAGTATGTAAATGTGTGACAATTTTATTTTCAGGACTAGATTTGCTATAAATTGGCAAGATAAACAAAATATAAAGAAAACAAAAAATCAAAAGGAACATTTATGCATTTTTAATACCTGAAGATAAATATTTATTGATATAAAGAAAACTAGGAAAAACTAGTCATCATAATGCAAGTTGAAATTAAAACAACTAAATATTAAAATTTGAAAGTTATTTCTTTTCAAAAAAAAAAAAAAAAAAAAAAAATTGTGTTTAAAACTACATACACATACTTGCCAACTTGCTAATTAATACTCAGTAAAATTGTTAGAATGCGCCCCTTTAACCACATCACTTTATTTTTAAAGAAATTTTCTTCAAATGTAATTATGTTTAAATAAGAAGAAATATACTCTAAAAAAAAAAAAAAAAAAAAAAAAAGACTGATGTAAGAAAAAGGGCAGGTACTAACAAATTTACAGAATATTAATTAGTAAGATCTCAGGTATGTATGTATACATGTATCGTCAATATTTAAATGTGAAAAAAAAAAAAAAAAAAAAAAAAAAAGACAAGAAAAAATATGTAAAATGCATTGTGTAAAAACCAATCGATTTGTTTTAATTTATTTTTTATCTTGTTATCGTTTTATGACTATTGCATTAGCAATAGCTAAGTTTTTTTTCTTCTAAATGTATTTTATATAATTATTTTTTATTAAGTAATACCATTTGTTATATAAATTTCGTTTTTCGGTTAATGGTAATTTTTTCATTTTATCTTAACCAGTGTCGCCAAATTTGACGAAATTTTTATTCAATAATTATCAGTAATTTTGATGAGTGATATTTTATATACATGATAGACGATTAATCTTTGATAAGATTAGGTAAACATTACGATTAAAAATTACTGAATGATGTTGAATAAAAAAGTCCTTAAAATTGGCAAAACCGATCTTATCAGAAAGTTTGCAGATTAGGAAATTTTGAAAATTTAGTAGCGCTTAACGAAATGCTATTTTTTTACATATACATGTAAAATACATGTATATACATGTGTATATAGAAAGATATTAAAACAGGAATAAACTACTACGTCAGAAACGCCAAAGAAAAATTATTGAGGTGCATACAGCTGTTTCGGTAGCCTAAAGCGTACCGTCATCAGTGCAAAGAGAATTCTGAAACTTGAGAAGTGCTCGTATATATAGGAGAGGGACCAGATTTAGTTCAACCAATAGGATTACGGAAGAGGTGGGGAGTGTGGCCAATAGGAATTAAGGAATGTGTAGCTGTGTAAACAGTAGAAAAATTAAGGAAATGTGGACTGAATGTAAAATTTCCAACAATCAGACAAATAGGGAACAGCGAAATCACAATTAACAAGGTTTTTAAAATTTTTATAAATATGAAAAGCTTCAAAGAAATCGAGTTCATGAATGGATTTAGGTTTGCAAATCCATTCATGAACTCGATTTCTTTGAAGCTTTTCATATTTATAAAAATTTTAAAAACCTTGTTAATTGTGATTTCGCTGTTCCCTATTTGTCTGATTGTTGGAAATTTTACATTCAGTCCACATTTCCTTAATTTTTCTACTGTTTACACAGCTACACATTCCTTAATTCCTATTGGCCACACTCCCCACCTCTTCCGTAATCCTATTGGTTGAACTAAATCTGGTCCCTCTCCTATATATACGAGCACTTCTCAAGTTTCAGAATTCTCTTTGCACTGATGACGGTACGCTTTAGGCTACCGAAACAGCTGTATGCACCTCAATAATTTTTCTTTGGTGTTTCTGACGTAGTAGTTTATTCCTGTTTTAATATTCCAACGCCAAGTCTCCTGCTATTATATAGAAAGATAGTTTCTTAGCTATAATAATAATAATATCTTCATTGTAATAAGGGGGTTCTTAATGTGTTCTATAATTTATATTTAATGTTTTCAAATCTATATACATCATTACACTTTTGTTTCATTTCATAATGAAAAGTAATCTTACCTCAGGGATAAAACATGAATTATTTGAAAATAATTGTTTATTGGTAAATAATCTAAAGTTATTTGTGATACAGTTCATAGCTGCTCAACCTCTTTTATCAATACTCTGAGGTATCGGATTATTATTTTTTTTATTATTTATTTATTTTTTTTAATCATTATTACATATCATTATTTATTTTAAAAAAAATCTATATGTGTTTTATATATATATATATATTATTTAATGTTTTAGATAAAACAAAATTTGTTTATGATGTTCAGGCAGGCGATTTTTTTTCATAACAGCAAACAATAGTTGTATTCTGAAATGATTGCATAGCTGCCTTTTTTTTGGAAGCCGATATAGTTTTATAGAAAATTTTTGTAAGTTTTGCAGCAGTTTTCGTTGATATAAAACGATGAAAATTTTTCTGAAATTACACCGAAATCCAGAAAACGGAACACTTGGAAGCTACGACATTATTTCAAAACAATGTGTTAACAAATATACGCACATTTATAAATCAAAGTACAATTAAATTATTATATATCTTGTTCATTTTAAATATTCTTTTATAATGTACATTTAATTAAAAAAAAAGTAGACTTAAAAAAAAAAAAAAAAAAAAAAAAAAAAATTATAATTCCATTAATGCCAAGGACCATTTGAAACATTTGTCTGATACTCTAAAGATGATGATATCTCAAATTGCCAGTCATATTAACAAAATCACAAGCATTTCTTTTTATTACTAATTGCATTTCTGAATGAAAGCGTAATATGTCTGTAGAAGAAAACATTGTTAGGAAATTGTCTTCATTATTGAGTGTAGAAAGTAACCATAAATAAGCAGGCAATTTCTGGATGACGACAAAACAATGCAATATAACTATTACTAAATATGCCAATTACTGAATTCATTCTGGAGCATTGTTAGTGACCGCCCTTTTTTCACGCAACTTTTCCTAAAATGTACATTTCTTCTAATTTACTCGTAACTGTATATTTGAGTAAATTTTGCCACAAATGAGTTGGAATGAAAAAAATGCGGTTATTATCTCCGGAATAAATATTTCTCCGGAATAAACTTATATATTGTCGTCGGGTATGTTTACTCTTCTGAAAAGTAGCTTTCATCTAAAATATTGTATTATTTAAGAAAATTATTTTACGTACTTGGGGTTAAATTATTTGATTTTTATCCTTATCATTCGACGACGTAAATACAGCTGGCTTATATATACGCTTGAGGCATATTAAGTATTAAACACGAATGCGTAACATCGTTTTATAAAATAAAGTACAGTTTTTGAGGAACGCTTAAAGGCGGTCCTCGTTTTACTTAAAAAACGTATTTTTACGTGACTCGCAAACAATGTGTTAACACAGTTGCCAACATTTTAATTTATTACGGAACATTTTTAGCCCCGTCTTTATTTCATACCACTTTTTTTATTTTAAGAGTATTTTTTTATTATTTTATTGCAGTTATATACTGGAGAAAATTATTCTTTAATTTAGTTGGTGAGAATTAAAGGCGGAACTAAAAATGCTCTGGAATAAATTAAAATGTTGGCGGCAACCATCTGATAAAAAGTTTGTGCAAAAAGCTTACTTTGAAGTTCGAACACAAAATGGTATCTCGAGTGTGAACCTTTCGCTTTTACAACTATGCCGTTGGTTTCAGACATGGCGGTTTCAGAAAGCTCTTAAAAGTACGTTCCTAATCGAGGAAAAACTTTGCCAGTAATGAATGTTGTGTTAGCATAGCTGCAAACCTTTGTGATTTTTAAACCATATTTATTACCACTATTTTATATTTCAAAGGGAATCTGTTACAATAAAGTCTCCCTTGAAAAATGGGATACTTGGCATGACGCATATAATTTTGTATATAATATTACAAAATAAGAGACGAGATCATATCTGCCCTCTTAAAACTACCTGAAAATTTTAATATATATATATATATATATATATATATATATATATATATATATTACTTAATCTGGGAAAACTGTTACAGTTTACTGATTAAATAAAATAGATGTTTCAATTAAAATTCCCCGGTAACCAAAAGGTACACTTTAATGCAATGCCATTTCGTCATGTTTATCACCAACGCCAACATTCTATGATGCAAACATGCCAATTTTTTTATTTTTCATGGCGCATTGTTATCACCATCCCTTTTTTCACGCTAATTTTGCTGATAATGATTTATCATGATTTATCATTATCAATTTATTTTATTTAATCTTAGTTACATATTTCAGAGGTGCTCCGTAATAAATTAAAATGTTGTCATATCTGTAGATGTCAAGAGAATGTTTCTATTCTCCTTACGTATTATCATTATTATTATTATTGTTATTATTATTATTATTATTATTTTGCCTCTAAAAGACATTAAAGTTTCGCAAAAAAAAAAAAAAAAAAAAAAAGAATATTGTATATTAATTCTGCATCATAACAATTGATTAACGAAACAATGTATAAACTATAAGATCATATACAATGTTTTGCCTTAAAAAAAAAAAATAATAATAATAATATAAAATAAATCTAACGATGAATTAAATATAGTAATAGGGATAAAGAAGATAAAATGCAAATCCTGCGCTCAGCAATCTGATATCATTTTTGTAGACTTTTTTTTAAGTATATTTTTGGAAAAAAAAGAAAAAAAAATCTGATTTGTTTTTAATGGCTTAATCAAATCAGAAAAGAAAAGAATTTTCATATATATTTTTAAATTGACGCTCTGAAAATTAAAAATATACACATTTCAGAAAAATTCTTAGCTCTTAACAATAGCAAATAATGCGAAGATCAATAAAGCGGGAAAAAAAGTGCTTTATGTATTTACAAAAGGGAGTTTTTTCCCTTCAATAATTTCCATACTATCGTAATTAACTTAAAGAAAAATTAAAAATAAAATATTTTTTCAGGAAGAAAAAAATAAAACAAATAAAATTACAAAATACTTTTCGGACTTTTATAAATATTAAGACATATTTAATGTACGAAAATAAACAAAATATGTTTGGATAAAATATAATGGAGTAACATAAAAATGTGATTAGTTAAAAATAACAACATTAAATTTATTTTTTGTTCAAATTGACTAAAATTAATTGCATGCTTCATTGTAAAAAATGCATTTTTGTTTTTCGATGATTAATAACCATAAAGAATCTAGTACTTACCGCAAAGGATGAAGTTGTCATTCACATTTTTTTTTTCTTGTTAAATATTCTCTTCGTTTCTTCTAATATATTTTTAGAACGGATAACTTAATAAGTACAGAAGAAATGTGAATAAGTTTCTTTCTTTCTTTCTTTTTTTTCTTTTTTTCTTTTTTAGCTTTTTACATTTTGAAATTATGTGACGGTATATATATATATATATGAGTATTTTTTGAATCTGTGCATATTCCCAACTAAATATTTTAAAAAGAACTTTAGCATTAATCATTCTTTTTTTTTTCTTTAAATTCGCACATAGATTTAAAAAAAGAAAAAGAAAAAGAAAAGAAAGAAAGAAAGAAAAGAAAGAAAGAAAGGAAAAATAAATAAAAATAAAGTTGTTATTTTTTATCATTTTATAGTTCACTAAAATTTCATATAATGCATAAAATAAGGAAACTTTTCTACAATTACATAGGTGCCAAGTTCCTTAACCCTTTGCTGACGCTAAATCTTTCATAGCAGCCAATATTTTTATCTATTCCGGAGTACTTTTAGCCACGCCTTTATTTCTCACCTTTTTTTTTTTTTTTTTTTTTTTTTTTAAGAGAACTTATTTTTCTAATTTTGTCATAGTTATGTATTGAAGAGAATTATTCTATAAATAAAGTCGTGCGAAATAAGGGCGGGGATAAAAATACCCCGGAAAAAAATTTAAAATGTTGGCAGCTAAGGACTTTAAATATTGTTGGTAAATTTAGTGGCATTCTCATTCAACTATCAACAATAATTTTGAAGAGTAATATTTGATAAATATACTGGACGAAAAATCTTCACAGCAACTAGGCAATCTTTCCAGTTAAAATGTAGTAATGGATTTCAAAATAAGCAAGTCCTTCCGGCTTATTCGGAAGGCTGGGTTGCTTTCTTTTTCCGTATCAAGTAGCCGTCATTTTGTTTCAAAATGGCGGCTACAAATTATTAATGAACTTAGTAGAAATATTGATGTTGGCTATCTACATATGGAGTTTTAAGCAAATTGGTTCATAAATACCTTTTTATGTGAATTTAAAATTTTCAAGTGGCGGACGCTTGGAAACAAGATGGTGGGCCAAGTTGGCAAATATATCAAATTCATTTGCGAGATAAGACTACTGTACAAATATAGTTGGAAATAATTCAGAATCTCAAAAGTCATATTGTGGAAAAATTAAGTGGCTGCCACTTGGATCAAAATGGCAGAGAAAGTTGCTCAGTGAACTAATTAATCTAAAATAATGTAGCAAATTTAAAAATAATTCTTTTTTTTTTTTTTTTTTTTTTTTTTTTTTTTGTAGAATTTTTTTTAAAGAGGCTTAGTAAGTTAATAAAATGTTAATTTTCTGCATTTCTAATTTGTTTTCGCGTTAAAACAGCCTAAATTGCCCTTATAAACGCATTAAAAGCTCCAATAAGGCAGGTAATGGATTTGGTGCCCAAAAGTGGCAACTTTTCCCCCTTTTGGAGACTTTTTGCGAGAAAATCCTTATTATCGATATACCAAAGATGGACGCTGTAACTTGATTGGTTCACCAGTTAGGTGAAATTTCTAGATTTTTCCGGTTTCGATAAAGAGGTATAAAAGGTAGCCGAACGCGCCAAGTCAGTCAGTCGCAGTTGAGTTTCGCCAAACGCTTGCATTGCTACTGAAGAAGTTCTGAGCCTCTTTGAATGAGACTTGCTTTATGTTAATGCTTTGATACTGTTTGCACTGTGAATTTGTTGTTAACAGCTGTTATTTAAGCTGTGTTTACTGGTGAAATTGAAGTTGATACCTGGTTTATAGACCTGCATTCTTCTGGAATTTTCTGTAAATAAGCTACTGAACTTTCGTTATTTTCGCCTTTCATTCTCGGAAAACTTAAGAACCCGCAAGTACGTACCAATATTTGTAAAATAAATCCACTGTCCAACTTTGGTTCAAATAAACTCAGTATTTCAAAAGTTATTGCGATAACAAAGTCTCAAGTGACAGCGTTCAAGTGGACGCAACTTGGAAATAAACTTTCCAACCGAAATCATAGTTGTTTGAGTGATAAATCCATTTTTCAACTTTGGTTTGAATTGATTAAGTATTTCAAAAGTTACCGTGAGAACAAATTTTCAAGTGGCCGCCATCTGGAAACAATAGAGTGGAGCAAGTTGCCGAGCAAACATATCCAAGATATTTAAAGCATAGGTTTACTGTCCAATTGTGGTTCAAATCAGTGCAGTGTTTCAAAAGTTATTGTTCTGGCAAATATTTAAGTGACAGTCTAAGTGGCTGCAACTTCGAAACAAAATGGCGAAACAACTTGCCCAGTTAAATCACCAATATATTTATACGATAAGTTCACTGTCCAGTTCTAGTTCAAATTAAATCAGTATTTCAAAAGTTATCGTCATAAGAAATTTTCAAGTGGCATCACTTGAAAAAAAGTCGGAGTGACATGACCAGCGAACTTATCTGAGATATTTGAATGATAAATCCATTACCCAAATTTGATTCGAATTCATTCAGTACTACTAAAGTTACCATATTGACAAATTTTCAAGTGGTCACCACTTGGAAATAAAATTGCGGATCAAGTCACCACAAGTGAACTTATCCAAGATATTTGTACCATAAGTTCACTATCCAACTTTTATTTGAATCCGTTTTGTACTTTTAAAGTTATCCTGACGGCATATTTTCAAGTGACAGTGTGATTTCAAGTGGCTGCAATTTGGAAACAAGATGTTGGAACAAATTGTCCAGTGAACTTACCAAGATAATTATATGTTAAGATCACTATTCATCTTTGGTTCGAATTGAATTAGAATTTTAAAAGTTATCATGTTTATAACTTTTCAAGTGGTAGACTAATTTAAAGTTGTCTCGCTAAGTTTATAACATCCGCACTTTGTTAAAAATGACAGATAAAATTTATTAATAAAGTTGATTGAGACACTTATATGGTCTATATGTACATCAAAATTCAAATAAATTCGGAATATGCTTTTTACAAATTGAATTTGAAATTTTCAAGTGGTCGCCACTTAAAAATAAAATGTTGGAGCAACTTGGTTAAGAAACTCATCCAAGATATTTATAAGATAAGTTAACGCATTGTCCAAATTTCGTTTGATTTGGAGTATTATTTCGAAAGTCATCATGATTTTAAATTTTCAAGCGGTAGCCTGATTTCAAGTGGACTCGCTTAACATAAGGTATCCGCCACTTTATTAAAAATGGCGGATAAAGTTCATCGAGACACTCATGTAATCAAATACATCAAAATTCAAACAAATTCTAAATATGTTTTTTACTGTTTGAATTTGAAATTTTCAAGTGGTCTCCACTTGAAATGAAAATGGCGAAGCAACTTGGTTAGAAAACTCATCTAAGATATTTATAAGATAAGTTAAGATACTGTCCAAATTTGGTTCGATTTGGAGTATTATTTCAGAAGTTATTATGATTTTAAATTTTCAAATGGTAGCCTGATTTCAAGTGGCCCCGCTTAATTTAAGAAAACACTTTATTAAAAATGGCGGATATAGTTCATTAATAAACTTCATTGAGATCCTTATGTGGTCTTCATTTACATCAAAACTCAAACGTATTAGGAATACGCTTTTTACAATTTAAATTTTCAAGCGATTTCTACTTGAAATCAAAATGACGGAGCAACTTGGTTAACAAACTCATCTAAGATATTTATAAGATAAGTGAAGACTCTGTTCAAATTTGATTCCATTTGGAGTATTATTTCGTAAGTTATCATGATTTTAAATTTCCAAGTGGTAACCTGATTTCAAGTGATCACGCTTAAGGGCCCGCTTCACTCAACGCCGCCGGAAGCCGAAGCTAATTTTATTCTATGGGAAATTGTTCTTTACAAATAACTTATTAACTAATACATATTTTTAAATTCTGCTTTCACATTCTGAAAATTTACAGCTATTAAATTGATGGACCTTTTTGAAAAAATTATCTTTTTAATTTTTTATACTTTATTTTGAAGCTGCAAAATACGAATTTTCAATATGTGAATTTTTTTTCATTTTGCAGCTGCAAAATAAAATATTAAAAATTAAAAAAATACATTTTTAAAAAAGGTCCGTCAATTTAACAGTTGGGAATTTTCTGAATGTGAAAACAGAATTTAAAATTATGTATTAGTTAATAAGGTATTTGTAAAGAAAATTTCCCCATAGAATAACATTGGCTCGGGCTTCCGGCGACGGTAAGTGGAGAGGGCCGTTAACTTAAGGTATCCGCCACTGTATTAAAAATGGCGGATAAAGTTCTTTTAACATACTTGTATAAACTATGTATACATCAAAATTTAAAAAAAAAAAAAAAAAAAAAAAAAAAAAAATAGGTATACGCTTTTTACAATTTCAATTTGAAATTTTTAAGTGGTCTCCACTTGAATACAAAATGGCGGAGCAACTTGGTTAACAAACTCATCTAAGATATTTATAAAGTGAGTTAAGACACTGTCCAAATATGGTTCGATTTGGAATATTATTTCGGAAGTTATAGAGATTTTAAATTTCCAAGCGGTAGCCTGATTTCAAGTGTCCCCGCTTAACTTAAAATATCTGTCACTTTATTAAAAATGGCGGATGAACTTCATTAATAAACTTCATTGAGACCTTTATGTGGCCTGTATTTACATCAACATGCAAGCAAATCTTGCTGTAAATCTGCTTTTTACATTGTGGGTTTGAAATTTTCAAGTGGCTGCCACTTGAAAACAAAAAGTCGTAGCAACTTGGTTAACGAACTCATCCAAGATATTTATAAGATCAGTTCACTGTCCAAATTTGGTTCGATCTGGAGTATTATTTCGCGAGGTATCGTGATGACAAAATTTTCATTTTAGATAGATAGATAAACGAAGTCATTGCAATAGGTCGATTTCTAAAGAAATCAACCTAAAAATTCTAATACTGACCAAATGAGTAAAATTAAATAGGAGTGGCAAAGGATTAATTAACACTGTCGCAACTGCATGATTTTGAATTTTTGACACTTAGGTCCGCCTATGGGCGTTACTCTCCTATGTTACAATATTTCAAAACAAAATTTTCTGTAAATTAGAATTATTTTATTAGAAATTGATATATTTGTAATTATTCTAATCAAAGTATTTGTATCCATAGTATATTTCCTTGCAAAAATGTGAATATTGGTTATATATTTAAGAAATAAATAGCATACAAATTGCGAAAGAAACGCCCACAGGTGGAGATTTTCAAATGACGTGAATCTACGTCAGCAGTCATGAAAGTGTTAATTACGGAACAATTGTAGTCTCGCATTTCTTTTCTTTTCTTTTCTTTTTTTCACACTGCTTTTTTATAAAAGTATTTTTTTCTTTATTTATCTCAGTGAATTATTATAAAAAATCATATTTTATAAATTAAGCGGTGTGAAAAAAGGCGAGGTTAAAAGTGCTCCGGTATAAATTAAGGAACTTGGCAAATCTGCGATTATATAGAGAATAATTAGCTACTCCTTTTCAAAAAAAAAAATAATAATAATAATGATAATAACCAGGATGTTTAAATTGAATACATGTAAAAAAATAAAATTTATACAAATTTAATGATAAAAGTAATACAAAAATCGGCAGTTTTTTAACTAATCAGCAGTTAAATTTAATTAAAGAGAAGATGTCTGTTTATTTTTATTACCATTTTAAAAATATTAACTTATCAATTAAAAATAAAATAAAACTCTATTTTTAAATCATTACCAATCTCAATATTTTACATTTCCTAAATCAAATTAATGGCTTCAAACTTTTTGTAAATAATTCGCGCCAAGATTCAATTTTTAATTTGGAACCTGATTAATTCCTATCACCTCTAATCGTAACATCCTTTATCTTTAATTTTATAATATCGCTTTAATTTGCAATGATCGTTTATCATTATTAATGAAATAATGTCTCAATTATAACTGATTTTACATGGCTACATTTTGAGATATTTTAACTGATTTTCTGAAGCTTCAACAAATAATTATGGTTGATGCTTGAATTCTTAAAGATTTAGGCGATAGCAAGTGATAAATTTTAATGAACATAGAATAAGTTTTAGGCCTATCGACCAAAATAGGGAAACTTGTATGAAATAACGTTTAATTAGAGTTTAATTAAAATAAATTTACAAAAATATAAATTCAAAATTATGTAAAATTTTCTGTTAAAATATGCATATTTTTAGCTTAATAATTATTATTATTATCATTATTATTTTCTTATTAATTACTTTTTCCATTTATAAACTAGCGCAGAATTTTTGAATATTTAAAAGAAAAAATAAATAAAATAAAATAAAGCAAAGTACATTCACTTTTATAAAAAATACACATAATCACAACTCATCTGCTGCATACTTTCATTATATATATAATATACACCACTTCAGTGATATTTTACAAAAGTGCACCAATTTATAATAAGGTTCAATCAAATATAAAATTGCATTGAATTTCATTCATTATTTCGTAATTTTTCTATGTTAATAATACTATATACTAACATCTACAATTTATCGGTTAAAAATTGGCAGCCAAAAATGCAGTCAGATAGAGTTTTTTTTTTTTTTCCAAACATTTTCCAAAATCTAAAATGTGTAAATCTATTGAGATTCGAAGTCGAAAATTTTCCCGAATCCAACAGTTTCTTCTTATACAGGATGGTTCAAAAGTTCATGCCCAAACAGCACATGCTCTTGTATCAGGTTATAAAGAGTTAGAATAACATGGGAACTAGAGGTTGGAAACGCAATTGTAACCCGCTAGATGACGATATGCTCTATTGAACATGTACGCACGCAAAAACACATAAATGATGATGTGAAGCATACATCGCGCCTAATAGGCAGAAATGCCAAAACTTTAATTTATTTCAGAAAATTTTTAGCCCCGCCTTCATTACAGGCCACTTTTGTTTTAAGAGTGATTTTTACTTATTTTATTGTAGTTATATATTAGAGAAAACTTTTCTATAAATAAAATGGTGCGAAATAAAGGCGAAGCTAAGAATGCTCCCGAATATCTTAAAATGGACAATTATGTTAATGGGGTTCATTTTGAGCACTTTTTATGAGTTATAACATTCTTCATCTGTATTTTGTTCTTTTATTACGTTTTTATAAAAGAAATGACTTTTTAAAACGTTTCTTCTTTTTTTTTTTTTTTTTGCGGGACAATCACGATGCAATTGGAATTGCGTTGTAACAATTGCGTTTCCGGCCTCCCCAGTACCCATGGAACTCTTTCTCCTAATGACCTGACACACCCCCACGTGCCGTTTGGACATGACCTTTTGAACCACCCTGTGTATATAGAAGAAAGTAATAAATAATCTACCAGATTTTGTGATTAATTCAAACAACACCCTTCCTGGATCTCTAACAGTCATCCATACAAAAGCTATAAACAAAATGCATATCAGCCATACTTTCGTTTATACTGTCCCTTCCAAATTAATACTATAAACAAGCACATCTCCTAGAGGTTAGAAAAATGATAATTTGATTGTTTAAATTATTTCAAATAAAAATTAAATTCAGTTCATTATATATATATATATATATATATATATATATACAGTGGTGGACATAATTATAAGACACCTGTCTAATTTGAGAAATAGTGAAAGAAAAGATTCAGAGCTTTAAAATGTTTTATCAGATACGTGAAAAACATAAATTTATTCTGTTATCACACGTAATTGTTTTACAGAAATGATATTTTTTTATAGAGTTTAATAAAAATAAAATAAAATAAAATACTATGGACAAAATTATAAGACACCCTAACATTTTAATTAAAACACCTTTTTTTTTTTTTTTTTTCGAAAATAATGTGCAATATGCAAATTTTCTGCACGCTGTTATGACGTCAGCAGTTAACTAAAGCAGACGATAACCGACTTCATGCATTTACAAACATGCCACGAGGTACAGATTTAAAAGAAACTGAAATTCGCGAAATTTGGAGATTAAATGGAACTGTGCTTCAATTAATAATATTTCAAAAGTTATTAAACGCTCTAGATGTGCAATTAGAAATGTTTTGAAAAGAGGAATTAATGGATCGGTGATTAAAAGATCTGGACGTACTCCTTGCTTGTCCTCGGGAGACAAACGCCATGTGCTTTCGCTCGCTACACAGAAAAATATGACCACTACGGGCATTAAAAATGCTTTGAAACTGAATTGTTCAAGGAGAACCATTCGCAGGGTGTTGCATAATGCTTCCTATGTGAAATGTAAAAAATTGAAGAAAAAAACCACCGCTTCTATGCCGGCACAAAAGGGAGCGTCTAAACTTCGTTAAACAAACTATGACCTGGACATCCAAATGGTACTCTGTGTTATTTTATGGTGAAAAAAGGTTTAACCTAGATGGTCCTCACGGATTTCAATATTATTAGCATGAATTACGGAAGTCTCGTCATGTACTAATGAGCTGCCAAATGGGTGGAGGCTCAGTAATGGTTTGGGCTGGTTTTTTGGCTCAAGGGAAAACGGATATTGTTTTTGTGCATTCAAGAATGAATTCCGAAAAGTATAAGAATCTTCTTAAAGATAAACTAGCCATGTACGGTGAACTTCTTTGGGGCGAAAACTACACTTTCCAGCACGATAACGCGTCGATTCATGCATCACACGAAACAAAAAGTGGGTTTTAGAGCAAAGTATCAATGTTCTCCCGTTTCCTTCTCGCTCTCCAGACTTAAATCCCATCGAAAACTTGTGGGGGATCTTAGCTCGTGCGGTTTACAGAAATGAGAGGCAGTTTATATCTGTCGAAGACCTAAAGAATGCTATAAAATGTGCTTGGGAAGAACTGTGTTGCGATATTTTGTTATAATTGATAGATTCGATACCAAATCGCATCTTTCATGTTATAAAAAACAATGGTGGGTCCACCAAATATTGAATAACCATGTTAAAGGATTTTCTTTTAGACCATTAGTGTCTGCTAATTATGTTGACCACTGTACTTGGAAAACACGGTTGGTGTCTTATAATTTTGTCCATTATGTTTTTAAGATTTTTCATTAAATTGTATGAAAATATCATTATTATAAAATAATTATATATGATAACAGAATAAATTTATGTTTTTGACGTATTTGACAAAACATTTTTAGCTCTGAATCTTTTCTTTCATTATTTGTGATATTAGATAGGTGTCTTATAATTACTTCCACCACAGTACATATATATATATATATATATATATATATATATATATATATATATATACAGAGATACCAACATTTAAATTTATTCCGGAGCATTTTTAGCCCCACTTTTTATCCATACCACTTAATTTTTAAGAGTATTTTGTTCTTATTTTATCGTCATTATCTACTGAAGAAAAATATTCTACAAATGAAGTGGTGCGAAATAGAGGCGGGGCTAAAAATGCTCCGGAATAAATTAAAAAATTGGCAGCTATATATATATATATATATTTCGATATAAATTCATAATATGAAAAAGTACTAAATGCTAACAATATCAAAAACAAAAGAACTGGTAGAGGAAAGATAAAAAAGAGAGCGCCAAATGCACTATGCAAACAGTATCCGATTTGAAAATAATCCATCATTTTGATATGTTAAACTCATTCAGTGGATAAATTAATCAGCGCCTTTCTAAGTTATTTAATGAAAATATAAGGCAGTATTGCTAATTAATTAATTATTTAGTAAATAATTTATTAGGGTCGAATTACTAATTAATTTGTTAACCTATATCATAGCTGCACAGCTTGTACTTTTTTTAACACTACTATTTTTCTATAAGAATTTCCAACGTATTTCAACGTAGAAAACTGCTAAAATTTGGGGAAGGGGTGAGGGAGAGGAAACTATTAAAAAATTTTGGTAAAAAAAAAAAAAAAAAAAAAAAAAACTGCTATGCTATCAGTTTTATTGTGGGGAAATTTAGTATTTTATGTTAGAGACAATAGTTTTGTGAATTTGATTAGAGCCATGGGGATGTACAAAAAATTTATATTATATAATTTTTTGACCATTCGATTTTAAACTTTGACAATTTTTAAGCACTTGTAGTTTACTAGCATTTTAACATTTTCATTTCTATGCACCATTAGCTAATATGCACTCATATAGATTCAGGGTATCTTTTGATATAAAAAACATATATGTCAAGTTTAATAAGCGTATACACTATAGAAGTTAAAATATTGCCTTATTCTACATATGGAAAATTGCAGAACAGTACAAACACAGATAGGCAGATATGTGCACAAACTGATTCAGCATGTTTTATATTAATAACCATATTACATATAAAGTTTAGTGTCCATATAGAAGATCATCTAGCCTTTCCGTAAATGGGGTTATGCAGGTGTTATTGAGGTTATGCAAGAGCCTTTCCGTAAATGGGGTTACACCGCCCTGCATAACGGTATACGCCAAATTCTAAGTAAATAATTTATACTCTTTTTTCCCATGTTAGTATACGCCCTTTTTCCCCACCACTTTTCTTAAAAAGTAATTTTCTTCACATTTATATATTGAAGAAAATTATTTGACAAAGAATGTAGTATAAAGAAAGAGCGTATACTAAAAACGTCAAGGAATTTATAAAATGTTTTGCAGTTACGTCGTGATAGCATTTAACAGTTTCTTTAATATTTATGCCAATGAATATTTAGCTAAAATATATGCAACTAAATATATTTCTTAATATTTAAAATCTAGTGCTTCATTATTAGTATTATCTTCCGATTATTAGCATTATATTTTAATTAAAATGTATGCAACTGAGCCTATAAATTAATATTTAAAATCTAGTGTATCATTATTAGTATTATTTTCTGATTTTATTTATTTATTTATTTAGATTTATAACTAAGTATTCTACCCATTTAATACATATTAATGGCAGTTTCTTTGGTAACAATGATTATTTATCAAGAAATGATACATTATGACAAATAAAAGTTTAATTCCTATATCTAAATATGAGGAAATGAATGCAATAAACGTTTACGTAATTTCATTTTGTTTTGTCTATCCAATTGCACGCTTTCCTAATCTTGTGCAGAATGAGCTAATTTATTTAGCTAATATAATAATCATAATTAACTGTATACGCAAAAAGATAATTATCTTCTTTCAGATGTAATAAATTTATATGTTTACTGAACCATCTTCTTAAGTTTCATATAATCGTTATACTTAAATCTTCACACAACTTTGCTTGTTTAATAAAGAAACCAAAAATGGTTCCAATTAAAATTAAGTTGTGCATATGAATTTGATTTAAACTATCGAGTTTTCGAGATATTAAAACTGATTTGTTTGCATGATTCAACAGTGATACTTTGCGAAGTAAATATGAAAAAGATTACAATAATTTCTTCGTTCTGTATTTCTATCATGCATGAAATACTTTTAAGTGCATCAAACCGTTAAATAGGAATTTCTAATCATACAATAAGCATCTCATTTAGAAATTAAATCATCCATTTGATAATTACGCATATACAGAATTTAATAAGGGTATCACACATCTTCTCTTTAAGTTATTTATGTAATTTTGTTTTTATTAACTATGAAGTAAACAGATTAAATTTATATAATAATATTACAGTTTTAACAAGGAGAAGAAACTACATATAATACTCATCAAAACTATTAAATCTGATGAAAATTCATTTTATTATTAATGTCACTACATCAGAGCTGCCAACCTAATCCGGCAATTTGTTAGTCCCGCCCATTTTTCTACACCACTTAATTTTTAGAGTTTTTGTTTTCTTAATTTATCGTAAATATATTTGAAGAAAAGTCCTGTAAAAATTAAGCGGTGTAGAAAAATGGGCGGTACTAACAATTTGCCGGATTAGGTAGGCAGCTCTGCTACATGAAAATAAATAAGAAAATAACATAATTTTAATTTAAAATTTCGATATTTATTATGTAATTAAAAGGACTTTTTCAACTATTAAAAATTGTATTTTCTTTCTTTCTTTCTTTTTTTTTTTCTTTTTTTTTTTTTCCTATATCTTTTTTGATTACCGCCGTCTTAATATAACGAATTTAAAATTTAATACTTGATATTAAATTAGTAAACCGTTTTATGGAAGGTTTTACAGAATAATTTGAAACAATTTCAAAATTCGTTAATTCACGACACATATTTTAGTGTCTTTGAATAATTCAGTGTGTATGGTCATTTAGATTTTTAACTTATTAACTTCGGTAGTCGTCAATAAGCACTATAGGACGTCTGTCTTGTTCTTCGGGGTTCGTCAACAGACGATTCATGCTATTTTTCAGGCCCTTTTATTTTACAGCAAGCTGCGCCTTGGACGTTGTTCTAAAATATTACATTTCTGTAGCTATTACAATAGATATTTTTTAATTAAATAGGATAGTGGTTACTGTTAGAAAATAGTGGTGGAAAAAGAAATATTCTTACGTGTGATTCACACTATATTTACAATGGAATTGTTAACACTTTCGCGATCGCTGACGTAGTTTCACGTCATTTGAAAATCTGTAACTCCTCCAGTGGGCGTTTCTTTCGCGATTTGTATATTACTTATTTCTTAAGAATATATCCAATATTCATATTTGAACAATCAAATATACTATGGATATAAATACTTTGATTAGAAAGAATATAATTATAATGTATATCTATTTGTAATATAAATGTGAATAGAGAAAATTTTGTTCTGAAATATTGTAACTTGGGAGAATAACGCCCACAGGCGGACCTTACTGTCAAAAAATCAAAATCATGCGGTCGCGAAAGTGTTAATAGATTAAAAACTGTAAGCATAATAAAATATTTTACCACTCCTTTCACATTAAAAAAATGATAAATATCAACTTTTCCTTTCCGCTTGTCGTTCTAGTTGTGTATAGTTTTACCGTAGGTAAAGGGCTAAAAACATGTGTAATCTTAGCAACATTTAATATTTTTAAATCATGTCGAAGAAATCTGTGTTTATGAAATCATTATTATTATCATTATTTGTGACGCCAATATTTCCTAAAAATCAGCCATGTATCTTTTTAAATTCGTAAAAACTTTTTTTTTTTTTTTTTTTTTTTTTTTTTAAGTGACAATCAATTTCATTCTCGTAGTTGCACAGGATTTTAATCATATTTTTGACTATGAAAAGATTAAAAGTCTTAACACAACGATATTACATCTAAGGTAATTGTATCTAAATACAGTTATAAACTTAATAACAGTTTTACTTAAAACCTTTCTTAGAACAATGTTTATTATGAATGATGAAAAAACATGATATAATAATCAGTAAATTACAAATATTAGAAATAACTCTAGAATAAAACTATTTCGCTTATATATTATATAGAGTGAGAACAAAGTTGTCCGCTAATTACACTATTAAAAACAAATGTGTAAATTATATGAAAGTAAAAAGCTTGTATGGATTGGATAGAAATAATTAGAAGTAAAATTTGCTCTAGTTTTATTTTTACAAGCATTGGTTGTAAATTATCATACTGAAGTGTATGTTACGTATTGAAAAACCATTTAGTATTAAAAAAAATAGCCAAGAGAAAAAAAAATCAATGTACAGAAGAAATTACAATAGTTGTTTGTTCAGTTTTATATATATTTATATTTAATCACTTGTTATTTGTTTATAACGTGGCAATTTTTATTTTGTGTCTTAGAATCCCGTGATTTTGTGTAAACTCTCATGATAATTCCTGCTGTGTTTGTGAGGAAGTAACCCTCTCTAGAGTCACAATCAAGCTATAACACCGCTGATTCAGTCAGTGTAGAATCGTTAATTTGGGTGTCGAAACAGAGATTAAGATAAATGATGCGGGCCTGGTAGGGTTTGCAATACTTGTGTCAGTAACTCGTGTAATTATATTAAAAGCATAATTGCCAACATTTTAATTTATTCCGGAGCCTTTTTAGACCCGCCTTCATTTTGCAGCACTTTATTTATGGAACAATTTTCTCCAATATATAACTACTATAAAATAGGAAAAAATACTTAAAAAAGATAATTAATATGAAAGATAGGCGGGGTTAAAAATGATCCGGAATAAATTAATGTATTGGCAACCTAAATTAAAAAGTTGGTAATAGTAAAATTGTTGATTCATATTTTCGGCATCTATATTTGAACAGAATCTACAAAATATTTAACAGGCTGTTGTTTCTGTATGATACCACCTCTTCGGCAAGGAGTTTCCAAAATGATTATAACCTAATCAAACATCCCCATAGTCATAATCAATAAATGAAACCACAAAAAATGATGTCATATAATCATTTCTTATACGACTCATGTAATGATAGTTTATCATAAAATTTCTCACTAAATGTGTTTAACCCTTTCAGTCGCAGTATTCCCGCTGATGGAACACCTAATTTTAATTCTCAAGTGCAAAAACTCATCCCGGAAATTTTTTAGTAAGAAATTACATAAAGGCCCCTTTTTAACGTGAAAATGTAAAATTTCTTCTATTTTGATTATGTTCGTAATTTCCGGTGGCAGTGTAATTTAAATGATCCGAATTACCTTGCACCGCAAAGGGTTAAAATACTCCGGAATAAATTGAAATGTTGGGATCTGTGCAACTTTTACGAGTTTTTGTTGTCGATAATGTTTACTTATAAAGTGATTTATTTATTAAATTAAATATTATTTGTATTTAATAAGGTTTATTTACAGATGTTTCAAACCGAAAATTTCTCGAAAAGGAACAATGCTAATTTTTTATTTTTTAAATATTTATGATCAGCTATGTGTCTAAAATCCATTTTTAAAACTAGTTCAGTATTTTTTTTTAAAAAATTAAGTAGTGAACGTTAAAGGGTTAAAGTGTTTTATAAATTTCACTTTGTAAACTTGAAGTGTATATTTCATTAATTTTATTGCTCACATCACATTTTCTATTTCATATAGTAAATCATTTTATATATATATATATACCAATATTTTGTGCTTTTATAGTATGATGACGCTATATCTTCGAAATTCGAGGACAGTCTTTCTCTTTATTTTTAAATCGATTTTCTAAGTTTTGGAAACATTGTAGCAAGGAAGCTATTTAACATAAGTATTACTTTTGTGAATCTAATTTGCTAAAGTAAAAATAACTCCACAGTTAGGTAATTGTAACCTAATTTAATGTTATTTTATAATAAAGGTACTCTAGTATAGTCACCTTACTTTATGTCATAGAAATGAAAAAAAAAAAGTATAGATTTACAAATATTCTTCAAAATTTGTTAAGCACCCTTGATGTGATTACTTTTCAAAAAACATTTATTTAAATATTTGGCAACATACTGCTGTAAAAAAAAGTTAATAACGCCATATTCTTCAGCAAATTTCAAGAGTTGCATCATTTGTAATTAGAAGACTTTTAAAGCAATATTCCATTTATTAGCAAGTATTCTATAAAGTATCTTTAAAATATTAGGCTTGGCATCTCCTATTCTACTTCACAGATTCCCCATATAAGTTATATGCAGGGGTCATATTATCCTCCCTTTTTTCAGGACACTCTCAGAGGTGAAAAATTTTCGCCTTTGTTGCCACCACTTATTTCACGCAGAAATATTTATGTTATTTTCATAATGTACAGTGGTTAAATTGGATTGAGATTATTGTATACAAATATTAGCTGTAATAAAGAAACAAATTTCTCAACTCTGAGAATGTTCTGAAAAAAGGGCAGAGAGTAAGACCCTTGCATATGTCATGTCTAATACATACTCTGCTCTCCTCCTAAACTAGATGCCTTCCGCGTGGCTCGGGAACTTGGCGGTAGACAGCGCTATCTGGTACATATTGCGCAATTTTTATATTCATCAGTTACCATAAATTTCTAAAAATGGGATTTGATTTACATTAAAGGCGAATAGAATCAAGACACGTCGATTATATATATGTATCCTATATCACTTCTGAAAATGATTGGTGACATTTGAATAAAAAAGTCGCGCAATCTGTATCAGGTGACGCTGTCTACCACTTGAACTGATGCCAAGTTTCCGAGCCACGTGGAAGGCATCTACTTTAGAAGGTTATGATACAATGCTAAAAGGAATTAAATAAGTAGGCTAACTATCAATGAGTTATGTGAAGCTAGGAGAGAATGTTCACATACCGCATTGGTGGGAAGGAGTAGGTTGAGAGCTCTGCGACTCAAGGTAGTTGTACAACATACTTATAGCTCTGCCTTTTTTCACACCAGAATTTTTGTAGACTATTTCTCTCAAATACGTAACAAAGTTAAGATAAGAACAAAAATTTATTCTTAAAATTTACTGGTATGAAGAAAAGGCGGAGTTACCAATGCTTCGGAATAGCGGATTTTAATCTAAAGTTAGATTTTATTTTTCTTACTCACAATAGCATGACAATCGAGAATAGCCTGGACGTAAAGTGCCCTGCACTAGGCAGTCCATTAATGCACATGTCAGTTCCAGTTCCAGTGTAGCCCATGCGCTGTCGCTTTGATTGCAGCACACGTGCCTAATTTCTTCGCCTGACGAAGAGTCGTGTGGTTTTTTCCAACCCGAAACAATTGTTGTGAGTTTATTGTATTTTATGGCGTTTATTCGAAGTTTTCTACTTATTTCTCCTAGCTTTAACTTACATAGAGGTCTTACATGTGGTTGAACAATTCCTTTTTTACCAAAGCACGGCCCTTTTTCTTATACAAGTAGCATTTTACTTAAATGCATGATCTAAATAAAATGTATGTAAGAGAGATTACAATATAACCAAAACAATATATGTATATACATACAACCACACAAAAAAATTTATATATATATATATATGTATATTTAGTTAATGCATGATTTTAAGCATCATAAAAATGTATATCAATTACATTATGTTGAATACAGCATAAACGCTTTAACCCTTTGCGGCGCAAGACAATTTGGAACATTTAAATTATACTGCCACCGGAATTCATGAACTAAATTAAACTAAAAGAAATTTTAAATTTTAGGGTTTAAAAAACCGACCTTTTCTGATGTGTTATAAACGTGAAGTTTTGCTAAAAAATTTCCGGGATGAATTTTTGCAGCTGGATGTTAAATTTTGCCTCCTAGCAGCGAGGACAGCGCGCGTTAAGGGGTTAAAATGCACTTAAATAACAATCTATTTATAGACTCCAATGTTATAAAAAAAATTATGTATCTCTGTAAACCTACCAATAATATTATAATATTAAATTGTCGGAACACTTTTGTAAGGTCCTAAATTTTACCGTATTTTCCGGCCTATAGTCTGCAAGTTATATGAATCAGTTTCACACCAGATAATTTAATTTACAAAAAAGACTACATTTGTGAGAGACGACAAAAGCTCGTTTAATAATAGCTTTATCTGTTAATTAAAATTTCCGGTATAATTCTGATTTAATAAACTTGTGAATTATAGACCAAACAATACAATAATTATATTATCTAAGCACACATATTCTACAGAAAATGCGTCTTCAAGCATATGAATAGAATATGTTTATTTCATTTTCATGAGTGCAGTGTAACAACGTTCATGATACGTAAAAAATTCTGTTCATGGCCGTAATAGGAGGAAATATTTCGGCATTTCCCTGTACACGAACCATAAACAATATAAACATAAAAACTGTACAGCTATTTCTGCATAGTGCTTGAACACGTGTACGACCTTGCAAATAAAAGGAGGTATACTTTCGGCTAGTATCGTCGTACATACAAATTCTGTCAATAGACCATAATGATAAGAAAAATTTTGGTGTATTCCTGTACACGAACTACAAGCAGAATGCATACCAAAAAAATATACAACTAATTCCATGTACCTCATGAACAATTGTAACAAAATCAACATTCCTACCGACGATATCTTTCTGAGTTTTAAAGGTATTTGTTTGGAATTTTTTTCAAAGTCAGTCATTTGGTAATGCAATATATTATACTTTGCAATAAAATTTTAGCTTGCACGTGCAGTTAAAGATTATTTAGTAAAAAATTTCATATTTATCAGATATTTGATATTTTTTATATTTTGATTACAATATATTATGTTTAAAATAAAATGTCAAGTTTTCTAAGAGTAATATTACTTTAGTTTTAGAATCCTTCATTTTATAAATAAAAAAACTTACGAAAATTCGTGTACGATATTAAAGAATTTTTTATATCTACGTTAATTATACGTGAAATTCTCATATAAATTTATATATCTATATTAATAAAATCAGACTTTTGTCTGTAAATTTGTCGGAATCAAAAAATTTTGCGATATCTTCACGTTTCACACCCCATGAAAGCCGAAAATGACTTCAGAAAATTTTGCCTGTTTGTGTGTGTGTGTGTGTGTGTGTGTCATCGTGTCCGTATGTCGCTTTTTTTGTCCGGGCATCATTTGAGAACGGCTGGACGGAATTCAACTGCGCTTGGCAGGAATTTAGGTCTTCCCCCAACTTAAAATTATATCTATCAACTTTTCAGAAATTCCCCCCCGTTCCCCCCTGGGGGGTAAAAGACTAAAAAACGTTTGTCCGGGCATCACTCGAGAACGGCTGGACGGAATTCAACGGCGCTTGACAGGAATTTAGGTCTTCACCCAACTTAAAATTATATATATCTACTTTTCAGAAATTCCCCCCCGTTCCCCCCTGGGGGGTAAAAGACTAAAACACGTTTCGGGAATCACTCGAGAACGGCTGGACGGAATTCAACATCGCTTGGCAGAAACTTAGGTCTTCAACCAATTTAAAATTATATCTATAGAAATTTTCAAAAAATATGATTAGTGTTTAAATTGTGGGTATAAAACGCCTGCGCATGTGCCATACATATTTTTTCACTAAAACGCTTTGAATGGTAAAATAAAATACAAAAATAAATTTTTAAGTTAAAGACATTTTTATTCGCGTGATTCGCACTACAAATTATGAAAAGATTGAAATGAAGTGTTGCTATCTAAATTCCATACTTTAGTTAATTTTAAAAAATCTAATTGTCATATCGAAAAACTGTTTACACCCTAGGATTCAGAAAAATCACCCCTTTCATTTGGTACTGAATTTGTAACGATAGGTCTGATATTTCTAATTTATTTTTCCCTTTTTCCGTTTTTCCGTTGCCACTAACATTTCATACTTTAGTTATTTTTTAAAAATCTAATTGTCGCATCGAAAAACTGTTTGCATCCCTGGATTCAGAAAAATCGCCCCTTTCATTTGGTATCAAATTTATAATTATAGGTCTGATATTTCTAATTTATTTTACCCTTTTTTCGTTTTCAACCCAGATTCGGTAGAAGGTTTTATATTTATAGATACGCATTTATATATTTTTTTTATTTTCCAGTAATAGAATAATAGAATGAAATATTTTTAATTTCACGTGAATAATAATAAAAAATAGAGAGAAAAATACCTACAAATGTTGGTGATTTTTTTTTTTTTTTTTAATCAGGAATTTGTATGTGGATAAATATTTTCATAGAGATATTTGGCATTAGTCTAATATTTTTATTTAATTAAGCAGTACTTTTCTTTCCTACAGTAAAAACAAAATTTTTTGTTGTTATTATGTACCTTATGAGGTTCTTTTATGTTCTCCCCTTAATTGTAAATGATTATAATTTGGATTTTATTAAGATTTTTTTTTTTTTTTTAAATATCAGAAAAGAGTTTTATTTTATTTTATTATTTTATTTTATTTTATTTATTTATTTATTTTGTGTATGGAACAGCTTTAGTATCGGATCCCTTTGGCAAAATTTGAAATTCGGCACCGAAGTAGCTCGAACGTTTCTCGCCAAGATCTTTAATTGCACAATTGAGATAGTCAATTCAGTTTAACGGAAAAATGGCTTAAAATATTTAAAGTCACCAAAGGGGTCCCATACTAAAGCTGTGCTTTTTGTATTTATTTATTTATAATAATTTCTATTGAAGACTTCTGTGGTCACGAAATTTGGTGCGTAAATTGTTTGTATGCATCCGGCACTTACTGTAACTGGATTTCACGAAATTCGAAATCCCCTTCCCCCCTTCTCGGAGTCGGAGGGCAATAAACATGAGTAAAAACATGTTTTTCCGTTTTAATTTGCTTTGAATTATCTTAGAATAGCAAATTTTGGTATGTGGATATTGATTAAGTGTACGCATTATGTACATTAGTGGGATTTTGCGAAACTTCGAACTCACCCGCTGAGGAAGGGGAAGTAAGAAGTGGGTAAGTTGCTGCCGAAGACAGTGGGGACCCAGACTCCTCACGTTGCGAGCGAGAAAACCTCTGCCAATCACAGCGAGAACTTAGGCTATTAATAAAGATATGGGATTTTGAGAACTCATTTAAGTTTAACTTCCAGCGAAGCGGGCAAAGCCTGCTAGTATCTATATATGTATGTATAATTAAATGACAGATTATAATAGAATATTATGAACTCATTCAAAGTGTTATTTTTACAGGTGTGATGCAAAAGATTATACTTTTTGGTTAATTTGAGACTTATCCTCTTTCAGCCTTTGGGACAAAAGTTTCACTGAAATATATGGATTTAACATATTCTTTTTACCCCATATTTTCAATAGGAAACATTAAATATGTCTTTAGATATTCGACCAAAACCTCTGGTTTCGAAAGTACGACTTCACTTATGTCGATGACCGTACAACTATCTACAGGAGAAAACTGTTTGTGAAAAATAAAATATAAAAAGATTACAATTAAGGCGATTTTCAAGAACCCACGGGATGTTTTTTCTTCTTTTTTTGCCATTATAATACTCCAGTTACAGGCTTAAAAAAAAAAAAAAAAAAAAAAAAAAAAAAAAAACTATTACAAAACGCTATTGATATTATGTCATAATTAAATCAGGAGTTTGTGATAAATAAATTTATAGTTACATAAAAAGGGATACCCAATATCCAATACGCGTTTACTTATATAATGAGTTATAATCGAAGAAAATGTGAAAGTATTACAAAATTTATGCGAGGTTAATTTCGTTAAAAAAAAAAAAAAAACTAATAATGAAAAGCACGTTTAATTTTTCAAAATTATTCATGGAACAATGGTCATTTAAATTTCAATTGTTTTCTGCTAAGAACTAATTCTTTTGAAAATCAGGATTTAGTGTTGAGGAAAAAAATAATTCAAAAATTCAACGTGGTTGTGAATGACACTACGAATAAAAGTGATTTGCTGAGTGAAACAAAAGTTTCCTTAAATTCAAATTATCTTAAAATTATATATTTAAAAAATGGTTGAATGACGAATGTGATCAGCTACTACCTTTGAATAGTCACCAGACTTATTTTTAAAAAGCTTTTTAGTTTTGCTGATAGAGCATAAACCGTTTCTTATTATAACTTCAAGAAAAAAAAAAGAAAAAAAAAAAGTAGTTGCTTTAAAATTGCATACCTTTTTTGTAACACACATATATACAATGTGAAAAAAAAGAAAAGGAAATAGGGGGGAAAATATTACATGACAATCCGATTTGTATTACTATTTTAACTTATATGTTTCAAATATGGTTTTGTAAAAATATATTACATACTATGTGATATAAATCCAAAAAATGGTAGTTCTAGCATTTCTAGCATTTAGATTTCTAGAATTTTATTTTATATTTAATACAGCATTTGACTTTTAGTGCAAATCGTGCTACTGTAGTACTAGACGAACTGAAGTTTAAATTTTAGTATTAACTTTATGTCGCATTAAATTTTAGCAACTTATAGCCAATTGTGTCTATATTATAGCTATAGTCAATTATATCCAATTGTAGAAAAGTGAAATAGTAGTACAAATAAAGAAAAACAAATTTATAATAACAGCAATACAAGTTGGTAAATGAATGTAGAGTGGCTGCCGACTTTAAAATAAGCTCCTTTTCTTGTTTACGCTAAAAATCTTCATATTGATTGAAATCAAATATTTTATTATTTGCTTTTTTTTTCTTCAGAAATTACCTTTTTTGTATTTAAATCTTATGCAGATAAAGTATTTTCTTTGCTGCGAAAAGGTTTAACATAAGGGTTGGTGGATCTAGAAGAAGATATAAAATATTTTTTATGCTTATATAAAAATTATTTTTATTGCAATATTGTATTTTTTATTTATTTATTGAAAATGTTCTGTTAAAAGTACCACTAGGTCTTCCATCAGATGAATCTCAATTAATCATGAGATCGAAGTCTCCGCCCTTCTTTCAGATGTGAGAAATTTTAGCCTTTTTTTTTTTTTTTCCTTGTTACTACTTATGCCTTTAATATCTACCCTATCTAATCAGACACATTACTAAAAATTACAAAAAATATTCCTGTACGAAAAAAATTGTAACAAAAAAGGCAGAAATTTCTTATTCCTGTATTTGTCATAAAAATAGGGCGGAGACTTCAAACTCTTTTAATCTGAGCGGATATGCTGAAACACACTAAAATAAACGTTTTGTTGGGGGAAAAAATATATTTTATTCACTTATTTCTAGATTTATTTTGTCAGTTTACCAATAATTTTGTTTTGTCACCAAATCAACTTACTCCGAATAATGAAAAGAATATGGCATGAAAGAGTAATTTTCAATGGATAGTTAAACAAGCCTAATTGTAGAATTTTATGTAAACAGCTAATGAGTAAATGAAGTGAAGAATCATCAAAATTGTTTGTTTAAATCCGCAAAATAATTTTCATGATTTAAACCAATGTTGATTGAATCAACAACGAAAGAGCTTGGTGCAAACAACAAAATAATTTAGGTTTCGGTAACAACATTTTTGTGGAAGCTATATCAACAAAATCTTTGGTTGAGAAAGCAAAAATTTGGCATTTCAACAATACATTTTTTTCTGTGCATAGGTTCACTTAAAACGTTTAACAGTTAAAAAAATAAATCCTTTAATTAAGGAAAAAGCTACTTTTAATTAATTAAGGTAGCAATTAATCTTCTTTAATTAATCAAATTCAAATAATAAAAGCGATAATACCATAAATGTCGATATTTAAAATTATCATATATAAATTTATATAATATTAGCTATTATGAAAACAGTTTTATCTTACCCTTTGCATTTCTGTATAATAAACTATTCACTCATTTCTGTAACATAAGTTCACCATGTAATTTGAGAAATAACTTAGCACGAAATAGCAATTTGTTAAAAACGTAGTTTTATATTCCTTCTGATGATGATTCATAACTCGTACATACTTGCCAACCTAATCCAGAAGATTGTTAGTCCCGCCCCTTACTGCCTATATTTTCACACCAGTCTTTTCTTAGAGTACGTTTCTTCTTATTTAATTGTAAATATACTTGAAGAGAATTACTCTAAAAATTAAGTGGTGTACAAAAAAGGGCGGGAACAAACAATATTCCGGGTCAGATTGGTAACTATGCTCTTACAAAAGATTATCTATTTATTTAGAAGATTGTCTGTCATCATTCGATTGGCTTTAGGGCTACTGGTGGTACTTAATGTATATAAACATTTTTTCCGATAAATGTTTCCTTCTTGCTTCTCTTGCACTTACCAACACTACTGGAATCCAAACCTAAGAGAAAGATGAAAATGCAAATGATCCACCCTTGGAACAAGTCCACGTCACTTTTGCCTTCAACAATGTTCTTTTGTTCTTCAAAAACTTGTGATTCGAATGTAGTTCCTTTTGCTTAAGCCTCTACAATCATTCGACCGTCTGAAATATTACCCATAAAAAATGGAAAGGGAAAAAAATAAATAAATAATTAAATAAACCCTTCTGAAAAAATAACCTCTAAGAATTGTGGGGCTAAAAATGGCGGGTACTATTAATGCTTCCAAATACATTAAAATGTTTGCATGTCTGTGTATATAAAAAAATAATGTGTACATTGGTATTCCATTTTTTAAACAAGTAAATGTATTACATAAAGAAAACTGCTATCGACATTTTGATAAAATGCTTACATACAGAGCCCGATTAAGGGGAAAGCACACATTATCTCAGCTCTCACCGGAATATTTTTACAATTATTTTTTACTTCATGTCATAGAAATTCCACACTTTGATGAGGAAATATTTTTTTATAAAAAATGAACGGTGTAAAACAATCCAATTTACTCACCGTTATTAGACACCAGAATTCTTTTAAAATAATTTTCAATGAGAATTTTCTCTTTATTATAGGAGGAAAGTATTTGTTGAAAAATAACGGTGTAAGTATAAATAATGTGTGCTTCCCCCTTAATCAGGCTCTGCTTACATATTTTCTAAGTTTAGAGAAAGCTTATCTAAATAAAGGAGTGTTATTCGTCTTTTTTTTTTTTTTTTCAGACAACATTCATACCACTATGCTTATTCAATAACCTCTAATCTATTCAACCACGACACATTATTATAGAAATACGATCGAGATTTATGTATGAAAATAGTGGTATCATTAGAAGCAAAAAATTATATTTCCCTGAAAGTGTCCCTAGGAATCTATGAAAGCAACCAGAAAATAGTGTGGGAAGTACGACTATTGTTTAAACCGAAAACAAACAATTCTCTGACACCAAACAAAAATCTGTTAAAAGCAATTTCTTTTCTTTTTTTTTTTTAAATGTAGTATATTAAAAAAAAAAATATATCTGTGAATGACGTCCGAAAAGAAACAGTATAACTAAACATACAGTTTTTAATAAAATGAAATGCAAGTCGTATCCAGTAAACCCTAAAAATATAATATCTTTAGAATATAGTATATACTTGAAATATATATATATGAAGCATAAATTGCTGCAGAATTTCTAGTGTTTCAAATATTTCTCTTCCCTTTGAGATAAATTTATATCACTCAACATGAAATATTTCCTTTTCGCATGGTTTATTCTCTTTCATAATATGAGTGTGCAACTTAAAGTACTAGAAATATTATGCGATGGTCTACAGTTTGTTTCAAACATAAGAGATCTGCTGCTCGTAATTAAGTACTGTCTAAGTTTGTTTGGGGCTATTTGTTCTTCAATATTTCTCTTCAAGAGCATAAATTATTTTATCTTTCCTAATCTTATTTACAGCCATGTTATGGAACTTAAATTTAATCTTACCTAAGGTAGTTTGGAAAATAACATATTGAGAAACATATAATGTAATTCAAAATTTAATAAGTATACTTTTATTGTTAGTTTTGGGATTGTGGTTGAAACAATTATTGCTGTGATATAATTTCTTAGTATTATTTGAAATTTGACTGTCAAGTTATAATCATCTTTTAATAAAATATAAATATATACTGATGACTGTAGTTACGGATGTAACAAAAAAAAACTTTTTTTTTCTACAATTTTCCTTTAATTTAATTTAAGATCCATACGTTTTAAAACGCATAGAAATAAGATGATTACCTGATTTTAATTTATATTAATTGAAATTTAATAAAGTACTTTCTGATACGGCATATTTAGCTTTCAGTTATTGCAGTACTTAATTTCTAACCTTTACTTTTAAACAAATAAATGCTCAATAATAAATAAAGATTAAAAACATAATATACAACAAGTAATACTTATACCGTAAATAAAATAAACATTATACCTAACATTATATTTTACAGAAATTCATATCTGCATAACAGAATTTTAGTCATTTTTTGTATAGATATGCGCTGCGTAAAAAAAGTAGAAAGACACTAGATATTTTTAGAAACAAAGGGTATTTTTTATTTTTAACGAAATTATTTTTATGAGTAAGATTTTGCAGATAATTTAACAATAAAATATCAACATCATTACGATGATTTTCAAAAATAAATTATTAATGACAACAAAAATATTATCGACTTCTTTTAACTTTGTGAAAAAAGTAGAAGGATAGTAATATAAAATACAAGCAATATTAGTAAGGAAAACTCTTCCCATTGGCTTTTATGACTTTGAATATTCTATTTGGTAGTAAATCATACAAAGATTGAATTCCTGTTTGGCAAAAATTAGCGTATGAGCTGTTTAAAGCTACTTGAAGATCAGTAAGGAATTTAAACATTTTCCACTAACATATACTTGATGAGCAAGCATTGGACAGATGTTTTCCATTGTGTTAAGGTCAGAGCGTTTAGCTGACTTAGGTAAAACCTGCACATTATTTGCAGCGAACCAATTTTTAACTCTATGGTGATGTGAATGACGGCTTCATCTTGTTGAAACATCCCATTCCTCTGCTCCTAATTCAAAGCCATAAGGAAGAAGCTCAGAATTCAGCACTTCAATATAGCCTGTATGTTTTTGCATACCACTGAAAAAGACCTGACTTCTTGTTCTTCCATATCCAATTGTTTGCTAGATCATCACCCACTCCCCACTCACCTCATTTGTCGAGTTGAATAAAATTCTTCTATATTCTTCAGACTATGACAGTAATATTGGTAACCATCTAAATCGTCTAAAGTAAACTTCTTGTTTGAAAATATTATAAAAGTCCCATCTGAGGTCCATGACACGTGTTTTTTAACTCATTGTAAACGGCAATCAATCTGTGTTTTCTCTTCCACTTTGGATGATGCTTCTGCTTTTTTAAAATGAATCATTTTGATCTCGTTGTGTAGTTGTAAACTGTTTGCCTTGACACATTAGTAAGTCCTGGTTGATTTGGGGCATTTGCGATACTTCCACTGCACTTTTTAAGCTCATGAGTAAGGCGTTAACTTTTTAGGCTTACCAGTCTTCTTTCTTTTCCTATTTCTATCTGGCTTTCTGGTAAAGTTAGAACGGGTATTGGGGCTGACGTGCAGTATACGAAAAATCTATATAACACCTTTACCATTAATTTTATATGCAACAATTTGCCCCTTTTGGAACTAATTTTAAGGTGTACCTCTAGGCAGTCTGAAAAGAAAATAACAATGCAATTTTTAACAAAAACGTTTTCTTCAACAAAAACAGTTAAAGACAATTTCAATATTTACAATTTTACACGTGCACAGTTCACCAAATAACAAATTTTGGAAAGTGTCCTTCTACATTTTTTACACTCTCGAAATCATGATTGCTAATTTTTCTGCAATCCACTAATTACCATTGGTAGTAGAGATTTTATTTTTACGTGAAATTAAAGAAAACTTTGTTAAACAAAATCTGTATAAAAATCTAATAGCCTGGATAAAAATACAGAATACAATTTACAAATTACGACTATCCTTCTATTTTTTTTACACAGTCTACTAGTTGTTTTTCATATGAGTATTGAAAAGATCTAGTTTTCTCATTATATACATTTTGTTTTTAAAGAAATGTTCATTTGTTTTTGAGTGTTTATGCAAGATTTAATATAATGTCATTTTCTTGTTTTCTTTCTAAGTTATTTTAAAATGTTACATGTAACTACTACAAAGTCTATTAATAAAGATTTTCATTCGTTAGCAACTTTACACTTCTTTAAAATCTTTGTGAATAAAAACAAAGTTCTAGGAAAAAGGAGAAAAACATTCAAGAAATATTGGATATCGAAGAATGGTGGGGAATATGGAATAGTTGGGTAAAAGGGAATACCGTTATGTTGCAACCTATGGGAAGCACGTGAAACATCTTCACTGGGCCTTAAATATGAACGTTAATTCACCTTGTGTCAGTGAAAAGATACGTTTTTGTGCCATACAACTTAATTAGTTTGCAAATATTCAGACTTTTTTGAGGTAAGTATTACGAATTGTGTAATTTATTTATGAACCAGTAAAATGAGTGAAAACCTAGTGTCATTTCTGGTAGGGAAGCTGAATTAGTTAGTATTCTGATTCCCATGAATTTATTTCTACAAACAAGTGGTTGAGGTTGAATATTTCAAAAGTTCGGGTAATATGGAATACCAACTATTCCATATCATTTGCAATTTTTATAAAACTTAATTTTTGATATTTTTTTAACACTGTTTATTTCCCACAATTATTAAAATAATAATAATAACAATAATAATAATATGTTTATATTTCAATTAATCATGATTTTCTGTAAAAATACTAACCTGTTTCATATTATCCTTTAAGTAAATGGGTATTCCATATTACCTGCTTGAACCATATTACCAGATTTTTTTTTTTTTTTTTTTTTTTTTTTCATAACCAAAAATTTTGCATGTAAGCCCTATATTTTGTAATATAAAAACACCGAAATTCATTAACAACACTTTAAAGTTTGAAATAGTCGAATAAGAAAACCACAATCATCCAAGATACTTCAGTATTGTTATGTACAGTCAGCCAAAAAAAAAAAAAAAAATGCCCCCTCCCCCCACCTAATTTCGCCGTAAATTATCGTAGAAACATGCGACTGGTACCGATCAGTTTGTAATAACGTCTAGTTTATAATGTTATAGTTATATTTTACTTAGGGGGTCGTCTGCATATTAAAACTGACATCAACTTCATTTTTTTTCAATGATAACCCCCCTTTTTTATAATTTATTTGAATTCTTTGGATCAAATCATCACGGAAAATGGTATAGTTTATATATTTCGCTCAATTTTTCATAGAGTTATGAGCTGTCAAAGTTTGGAGATGCTAATGTTAAATGAATGTGACAAACATTAAATCATATCTTCCGAAATAATTATGATATTTAAATTCTGTTTTTTTTTTTTTTTTTATTATTATTATTCGTTAGAATGAAGTGACCCAAACATATCCCATGCAAATTTTTGCTAAAAAAAACATTTTTTGAATTATGAAAATTATTAATAAATTCATATTTGAAAAAATTATGAATTATGGCCTATGTTAATTTTTGCACGAATAGAACGGGCATCATCAAAAACATGGGTTTCCAAATTTACAGCTCGTTCCTAACATTATTTTTTGAGTTACAGTGATATTTCATATTTTACTGCTGTTAGGGGGACGTCACTTGTTATAATTTGTATCATCTGAGTCAATATTTCTATACATTTTGAAGAAAAACTATTTTAATTTACCTTTATGTTATTGTAATTGTTTTCTAAGGAACATTTCGATGTTTATTATACAAATTGGCTTATTTTTTTTATAAAATTATCGCAATGCAGGCAAGAGATTGGAAAAGAATTCCAAAAGAAATGTTGCCCCGCCTCTATATTGCGGAAACAGAATTAAAAAAACTAGTTTGCATACTCGTATATGAGTCTATATGTGACGCTGGTATGCATAAATGTCAATGGCATTTACTACATTTAATGCTGAAGACAAAATTTAAATGATTTAATTGGAAGTATGTAAAATAATTTTGTTTTATTATGTAAAGTTTTAGAAAAAATCTGTAAACACGTGGCTTTCGATGCAAAAAGGAGTTTACTCGATTCTGAAATGTTAAGTCTTTGTTCTTAAATATTACATAACTTTTTTTAGTTTTTTACTGTTAAAATTCCATTTTATCCCTTTTGTCTTTTGTTTTTAACTTGAATATTCTAGGATTCGTGCATCTCAAGTTATGTATCATGATTTAGAAAATGCGGTAGGACGAGGATTATTATTTGAAAGAGCAATATGCACTGAAAAATACTTTTGTTTTTGCTTTCTTTTAAATTAATATAATTAATTTTTATCAGATTTTTTAAAACATATTTTCTGTTTTAATCTTGTTGTGACATTTTCGCATTCGTTTACTCTACCGTTTATGCTATTTAAATTTTATTGCATGACGCAACATAATAAAATATAAACTTTTTATTAAATGTTTTTTTTAAATACCGACTAATAAAGTGGATTTTTTTTTTTTTTTTTTTTAAGTTTTTAAAATTTATTATTGAAAGAAAGCGCAATATTATTTATTTTCGATTATTCTAATCACTGCGTAAAACTGGCGACACATTTATCACGGAAAAAGAATTTAAAACTAAGTAATATGTCTTATAACTTTTAAAGATATAGATTTTACGCATTTAAAACTAAGAATTCAAGTACAGTAGACGACTGCAGAACTGGGAATATTCGTTCTAGGCAATAGGAAACCGTTTTTTCTATATCCATATTTATTTTCATATGAATATACACAATAATTATACTCTTTCTAGTGAAAGTATTTGTTTCATACTATTTTGTTTATATAAATATGAATATAAGGAATATTCTTAAGAATTATCGTAACACACAAATTGTGAAAGAAACGCCCACTGGAAGAGTTACAGATTTCCAAATGACGTGAAACTACATCAGCAGTCGCGAAAATATTAAATATCCTTTCTCAGATTTTAGTTTAAATCTTGTTATCTATATTTTTGTATATTATCTATTGTTGGTTTGTACGCCTAAAATTAAATGTAAAACTTTATAGTAACACTTTCATGCGGTGCTTACTGTATAAAATGAAAATATACCCAACAAGAAGTAGATAATTCTTTTTCTTAAATATTAAACCCTTTTTTTTTTCTTTTAACCGCTATTAATATTATTATCATTATTACTATTATTCTTTTACCTTGGTACCTAGATTTTTGTAATTCAACATTGTATTGTAGGGTTCATATGATTTAAGCTATTTAATGTTCTTCGTATGAAGTGATGTATTTTACTATTGAATGTTTAATAAACAGAAACCAATAAAAATCTTTTAATTCATAAACTAACACAGAAAATTTTGCGAATTAGAATCGTTTTTTATTTTATAATAAACATTTCTGAACTTTTTTTCCGGTGTGAAATTTAATGAATAATGTATATTGCGTGGTAGATCAAAATATTTTTTTTCTAAATGTATAGACGGTCCCCTAACACATTTTCACGTGTAACTCTGTTTAGAATTGATTTAAAGTATATAAATAGATACGTTTTCCGAACTGCCTTGATCTCAAAAATCGGAATATGAGGTCAAAAATAGGGGTCGTCATTGAAAAAAAATATGAAGTTTATGCCTGTTTTAATATGTAGATGACCCCTAAAGTAAAATCTAACTACACCATTAAAAACTAGACGTTGTTGCAGATCGATAGGTACCAGCCGCATGCTTCTACAATAATTTACGGCGAAATTAGGTGGGGGGGGGGGGGGGTTCGGCTGACTGTACAAATAGAAATGTTATTCATTATTCACCTACTTTCCCCTATATTTTAAGATATTTAATGAAATTATTTTAAATTATCTAAGTCGATATTAATTTATAAGGCAATTCCAAGAGATGGAAAGAGTAGTTTCTAAATAGGAACTAATATGTTTTACAGAATTTCTTATTTTTTATTTTTAACTTTGATCCTAAATTTCATTTGAATTAATGTACCCAGTCCCACGCCTCAGTTACACTTTAGGTCGAGATGATAGCACAATCCAAGACGTAATTCAGGAACATACATGCAGTAACATACATCTTACTCCATTTTCGAGAACTAAAATCAGAGCGTACCAAGGTAAGAAAAAAATAATAATGACATCATAAAAAATACATCCTCGTGATACATTTAGAATTGATTTTTCAGTATTAAAACTAGAATCTGTTATATTTAATATAGCTTCCTAATATGTTTTTATTATTTATGTAATTCAAATTTGTAAGATAATCGAGGCAACTAGTGCTCGGCTTTGTTATGCTAATTGTGACCTGGAGAGATTTGGACAAATAATTTGTTTATTTACACAACCGTATGTTCTTTATCTAACCAAAATGCATTTCAATTTGCGTATTGCATGTTATTTGAAGAGTTTTTATTATTGTGAATTTTTGCGATTTGCTTTTAAATTGTAGTAAGATGCTCCATAAAAGAAATCGGAATTTGGTGCAGGATTTACAACAAGATTTATAAAGAGAAGTTACTTCTTAATCCAACGATTTACTAAGTACAGAATTAATTTTTAATAAATAGTGGTGTAAGCTCTGCACCAAATTCTCATTCCTGTTACTGTCTGTCTAATAAAATTAAAGGTTTTCTTTACTTAGTATTTTTTATACAAACTAACTCTTGTTGGATCGCATGGAATTCAGCTAAATGAACAAGGATTTTGCTGATTAAACTTATAAAAAAAAAAAAAAATACTAACTGCGTACATTGATTTACAATTATTTCAATACAGCCTATGTTTGTTTGTAAATTACATCTTACAATATATAAACTTTCAGCAAAAACTTTATTATTTTCTTAATAAGAGAATCTAGACATACGGTTTTTGTTCCACATGTATAATATAGAACAATATACATAAGATTACAAATTATTAAAAGAAGGTTTGGCGCTAGATAATTGAACCCAAGAAAAGTCTTTAAGAGAAAACTGAATAGCAGACAGCTGTTTTGGTAGCATTTAGACGGTACTGAAGAAGATTCGTTAAGTGTTACCAAAACAGTTCTCTGCTATTCATTTTTTCTCTTTGGTTTAACAAGATGTTTAAGATTTTTCCTGGATTTAGTAAAATTATTAAATATTCCAAAAAATTGTGTAACATATCATTTTCAAACATTTAAAAGGTACAGTCGGGGGAAAAAAAACCGCAACACTCAACGTAACTTCGTTGCTAATCGATGTAGAAAAATGTGATTGGTATCATTCGACGGGGAATTGTGAGTAGTTTCAGAAAATGAACTCAAATTTTGAATTAGGGGTCGTCTACATATTAAAACGCGCACTAACTTTGATTTTTTCAATGGTAATGCTCCATTTTTATTTTATATTTGAATTCCTGGGATCGCGACAACGCGAAAAAGTATATTGGTTCTACATTTTACTTATTTTTTCACAGAGTTATATGCGTTCAAAGTTTGAAGGTGCTAATGTTAAATTCATATTTCAAACTTTTATTAATATCTTCACAAAAAGTAACTTGATCGATATAATTTTTTTTTTTTTTTTTTTTTTTTTTTTTTTTACGAGATACAGTGAAGAAACCCAAACATAATCCATCATTACTTTTGATTCTGAAAAATATTTTTAATTCTGAAAAATATTAATAAATTCATATTCATAAAAATTATGAATTATGACCTATACTAATTTTTACATAAAATGAATCCTAATGCTGAAAAATATGGGTGTGCAAATTTGCAACTCATTCCAGTGATTAGTTTTCGAGATATAAATAAATCTTTCTTTTGTAGTGGTTTAGGGGGCCGTCTCTTATAAAGTTTTGCATGAGATAACGAATCAAATCTTTAAAAATAACAAAGAAAATTAAACAAAATATTTTTATTTTACCATGTTTTTTTTTTTTATTATTATTATTTTATTAACTTCGATTCTTGTGTGTTTGTTTGTGGGTTTGTTTGTTTGTGGGTTTGTCAGGGACAAAGCTTGCAATCGATTTTTCACTAACTTTCCGACTAGCTAGACATTTGAAATTTTCAGGACAGCTCACAACACGGTGACAATACATTTTTCTAATAATTTTAGTCAACTATTTCAAGTCCCGCTGCCTTCGGCATCGCTTATATGATTCGACAGAAAATTTATTTAACCAACTTTCTGACTAGCTAGACATTTGAAACTTTCAGAATAGTTCAGAACACGGTGAAAATGCATTTTCTTAAAACCTTTAGCCAACTGTTTCGGGTTCCTGCTGCCTTCGGCAGCGTTATCAGTGCAAAGCTTGCAATCGATTTTTCACTAACTTTCCGACTAGCTAGACATTTGAAACTTTTAGGACAGCTCACAACACGGTGACAATACATTTTTCTAATAATTTTAGTCAACTATTTCAGGTCCCGCTGCCTTCGGCAGCGCTTATATAATTCGACAGAACATTTATTTAACTAACTTCCCCACTAGCTAGACATTTAAAATTTTCAGAATAGTTCAGAACACGGTGAAAATGCATTTCTTTAATACCTATAGCCAACTGTTTCGGGTTCCTGCTGCCTTCAGCAGCGTTATCAGTACAAAGTTTGCAATCGATCTTTCACTAACTTTCCGACTACCTAGACATTTGAAACTTTTAGGACAGCTCATAACACGGTGACAATACATTTTTCTAATAATTTTAGTCAACTATTTCAGGCCCCGCTGCCTTCGGCAGCGCTTATATAATTCGACAGAACATTTATTTAACTAACTTCCCGACTAGCTAGACATTTAAAATTTTCAGAATAGTTCAGAACACGGTGAAAATGCTTTTTTTTAAATACCTTTAGCCAACTGTTTCGGGTTCCTGCTGCCTTCGGCAGCGTTACCAGTACAAAGCTTGCAATCGATTTTTCACTAACTTCCCGACTAGATAGATATTTGAAACGTTCAGGATCGCTCAGAACACGGTGGCAATATATTTTTTTTTAATACTTTTAGTCAACTGTTTCAGGTCCCTACTACCTTCGGCAGCGTTCATATGATTCAACAGAAAATTCATTTAACTAACTTCCCGAGTAGCTAGACATTTGAAACTTTCGGAACAGTTCAGAATACGGTGAAAATGCTTTTTAAAAATATTTTTATCCAATTGCTTCGGGACCCTGCTGCCTTCGGCAGTGTTTCCAGTACAAAGCTTGCAATCATCTTTTAACTGACTTCCCGGCTAGACAGCCATTTGAAACTTTTATAATAGCTCAAAAGACGATAGCAAGGAATTTTTTTAATACTTTTATCCAATTGCTGGGGTTCCGGCTGCCTTCAGTAGCGTTTATATGATTCAACAGAAAATTAAAAAACATGGTTTATAAAAATTTTTTTATCTTATAATTATTTTATTTACGGGTCAAATTATATAACAACAGCGTCAAACGCAAAGAAATGAAACAAAAATGATGATTTTTAGACATTAGTGTTAGCATCAAGAATTCCTGTTTCCTAAAGCAGACCAGCCCCGCCTTCATCGTTCTTAAAAACAAAACAATACAGAAAAAAAAAAGTAAATGTGACATTGAGTATTCGTGTTAAACGCCTTATATTATGTTGACAAAAATACGCACAAGTGGTATTTACTTCATCGATTAATTGGTGATACATTTTGAACCTTTTAAACGAACACAAGAAGAAAAAGAAATTAACTAAATAGGCGGGGTTTACTGTTTTAAATAGAAAAATAGGTTTAATGTGAAATTGTCAAATATAAATAACGAATGGAATTGGAATGCAAGACAGACTTTTAAACTCGTTTCTTCACTACCGTCATAGTTAAAAAAAAGTTTAATCATTTGCTTCATATATTGCTTTATTTTATTTTATTTATTTTCTTATTTATTTATTTTATAGGGGGGAGGAATATTATTTTAAGGACACTTTAGTCTTTAAAATTTTCTTACTATATTTTAACATTATGCATTTTTAAAAACATACTTTAACTTTTATAAATATATTTAACACTTTTTGCGACCGCAGGATTTTGTCTTTTTGACAGTAAGACCCGCCTACGGGCATTATACTCGCAAAATATAATATTTTAGAAAAAAAAATCTGTATTCACGATTACATTGCAAATGGATACACATTATAATTATATTCTTTCTAATTAATATATTTCTATCCGTAGTATATTTTATTGCAAAAATATGAACACTGGGTACACACTTTTGAAATATGTAACACACAAATTACGAAAGAAACTCCCACTGACAGAGTTACAGATTTTTAAATGGCGTGAATCTACGTCAGCAGTCGCGAAAGGGTTAATTGAGAAAATATATTTTCGTAGAAATTATAAAACGAATCGTACAGTTCCAAAGAGTTCAACTGACCAAAAACTTGTAAGTGCGATTAAAATTGTTTAATATTTACTTCATGAACCCTTACAATAATTTATCCGAAAAGGTTTAGTTTATGCGTTGTTGTATATATATATATTATTTCATTTCGTCTATTATGTTACCGACGAAAGAAAATTTTAGCTTTATTGGTGATCAGTACAGCTATAATAGACACTTTTACTTGAAAAATATTGCACTTTTTTCAAAGAGTACTGTATGGACTAATCGCAAGTATAATGTATTTAAGTAGATCTAAAATTATCTAAAAAAGTACTGAAGTATATATAAATCTGAACAATTGAATTCAGGATAATTAAGGAACTGGAAAACACAACTTTTTATTAATTTTAATAATTATTTTTTTCCAGAAAGATTTTCGGTGTGAAACATTAAAATTTTGTCTATTTCTTATAGGATCTTAATTTATTTTTTCTACATTTACAGATAACCCCTAACACATTTTTGATTATAACTCTATAAATACTGAAGAGAAAGTATATAAACAGTATACTTTTCCGCACTGCCAGACTCTCAGAAATTCGAAAATGAAGTCAAAATTGTGTGAACGCAAACACCCCTGTTTAGAGATAACCCATAACACATTTTTTATTAAAATTCTATGAATACTAAAGATAAAGTACATCAATAGTACACTTTTTCGCACTGACAGACTCTCAAAAATTCGAATATGAAGTCAAAATTGGGTCTCGCTATTGAAAAAATCAAAGTTGGCACTCATTTCAATATGTAGATGACCCCTAATTCAAAATTTGACGACATATTCAGAAAGTGCTTTTAATTTCCTGTTGAATTATGACTATTAGATGTTCCTGCGTCAATTAATAACGAAATTACAGTGAGTGTTGCGTTTTTTTTTTTTTTTCCTCGACTGTACATTAAGATGTACAGAGAGAAATCCCTAAGAAATAAAATATTTCTTTAGAAATATTTTTTAAGGATTTCTTTATAAAGAGATTAAATATTTTATTTTTATTGAATAAAAATTCTCATTTTTACAACAAGTGTAACTTTCTGTAGAAAAATATATTTTGAAGAAACAGTTCTATTTATACATTGAAGCAATCATATAACATTCTACCATTTTAGAAAAGGTTTTCTTCTGATAAATTAAAATATGATACGTTATGATTGTGCAACATTATTTACCCGAAACTTATAAACACTGTTGGTGAAAAAAAAAAAAAAAAAAAAAAAAAAAAAAAGAACTATTACAAAATAAATTTAATAGCAACACCAGTAACGAGGAAATTTAAAAATAGGTTAAGTTTCAATGATATACATATATATATAGCACAGAAACGAACACATTTAGACAAGTACACAGCTGCTATGACGTAAGTAAACTGGAGTTTATTTTATATTTTTCGTAAAAGAGTTTTCTTTTGTAACTGTCAGATACACAAGTGTATGATGGAAAATTGAACATTTTTTTTAATATATTGGATAAAAGATTTTGTGTTAGGTAAAACACTTTGTAATAAATATATTTTCCATTAAAAGGATTTTTTAACTGTATGGAATATGTTTAAGAAATATGCATGTAAAAAATAAAGCTTAAAAATTAAAGAAATTTAGTTAATTTTTTTCGCATTACATATTATAACAATACATTTTGTAAATAAATAATTAAAACAGTAAAATACCAGATAAAATCCGAAAAAAAGGTTGTTAGCAAAATGTTATTAAAACTATTGTTCCATATATGGCAATATAAAAATTATTATATATATATATATACTAAATTGAGATTTATTTATTTATTTATTTAATATTTATAAAATAAATTAAATTTTCGAGTGAAGTGAGATGTGTTTGGCGTGAGAATCAAAACAGGATGTCTACATGAGGGACCTAAGTCTCTGGAAATGGATTATTATGTACCTTTTAATTGTTTAAATACTGGAGATGTTATCGAAGAAAATTCAAATCACATGTGACTCTTAACTCTAAGCTGGCGAGCACGTCCGTCATTCAGACCTGGGACTTCCCGTCTACCAGGTATTAAAAGCGGTAAATCTTGAGAATTTAAGGGGGTTTCTTGTCTTAGAGGCATAAATTTTAATCGTTTTGTTGAGCTCGATTCATAAAAAATACAGGGATGGAACACGGGCGCAGAATTCATACAGGAATCTCTTTAAGAAATTTCTCTACCTATAATATCGTTGATTTAAGTAGTAGAAAATTTTCTTACGTTGATAGTGGTATGAATTCTGCGCCCGTGTTCCATCCCTGAAAATACTATTAATTTATTTCCGATACATTTATTGATATTTTAAGAATATAATATAATATAATATATATATATATGTGTGTGTGTGTGTGTGTGTGTGAGTGTGTGTGTGTGTTTATATATACACATATATCCGAAACAAATTAAATTAAAAAATTGTAAGCTAGTAGTTGGTGTTAAAAAAGGGGGGTCTGTTCTGGTTGACACGACTGCAGCATTTCTGGTCATCTGAAATATATAAATAAATAAATAAATAAAGTTTGTTAATTATAAAAAAGAGTCACTATAGCGATTACCTATGGGGGAAAAAACACAAATGTCGGAATTTTAAAAGAAAAAGGAATTTCTACTTTTATTTTCATAATTTATTTATATGTATATATTTTTTTAATTAAAAAAAAAAGGATATAGATATGGTAGGAGCAATAACAATTATATATTTTAGTTTGGTACAAAATTTGAAGTAAACTTTTTAAATAGAACTTGAGATTTCATGTCAACCATGTTGAGAAAAGTAATTTTGAGAAAACGATTTATAAAGTTTTGAGCAAAAATTTCAGCCAGTCGCAGCAATCTAAGTCACAGCACTCGTACGGATCCGCCTTTTGCAAGAATTCTTCCCCCCAATTATTATACAGTAAAATTTCATTATAAGTATAGTTTATCATAAAAATTGCTATAAGTTTTTTTTCTGGTGCGGAAAAATAAGGACTGTAAGAAACTTAAGACATAGAATCGTTTTTATGCTTAAATTTTGTTAATTGGCAATTTCTGATCCATAGAGTATGTCTTCTTCGACTTCAAAATATATTTTCTTTCGGAAACTCATTCTGATCTTCGAGCGCTTCTAGCTTCTTTAGAAGCAATGGAAGCTCGTTGTTCGGCATAGTTTCTGCTTCACAGAAATATATATAACTCCGTAAATTATTGGAATTTTAAAATATCCGCTTAAAGATATATTGTTGAAGGTTTAAAATTTAAAAATATGTAGAAAAAATGATTTTTTTTTTTTTTTTTTTTTTTTTTTTACTTTATTGACCTAAGTATACTCCTTTATTCTCAAATTTACTAGGTTGATTTTATTTATTTTTACTTTAGTATAAAGGCTAAACTAAAATCGATAATAAACAATAATAAAACAGAATCAGATATATTAACATTTTGACGACCGTAACTCTCTAATAAAGCGCTCTAACAGTGTTGCAAAATTTTGGGATTCTGTCATTCAATTATCACCAATAACTTCGAGGACTGGTATGGGTAACCGTCGAAGTGATTACACAAACTTTACAGTTAAAATTTAGTGGTGTGTATTGAATAAAAAATTATCTGTAACAGGTCGAGCGCCATGTCATTCACTGTAGATTCTAGATATTTTGTGATATATCTCTAAGTACCGTAATTTCTGGTGCATAGTCCGCAGGTTAGAAAAGTCAGTTCTGCATCAGAAATTTTATTAGAGAGATAAATGTATATTTGTTCGAACTGTTTCTTCGATGAAATAAAGGTTTTTCTATTAAATAAAACATTTGGTGGAGAAATGACTCCTCTTACTTGCTGACTATACGCCAGAAATTACGGTACTGAAGGAATCAGTTTGAAACTTTAGGAGTGTGCAGAACATGTTATACTTCAAACATTTCAGTGAAAGTTTTACCCCGAAAGTAAAAGCAGTACCAATAAAAAATTAAAACGTTGAGCGCCCTGTCAGCCATCGGTGGCGTATATAAAATAGAATATAAAACTAAAAATATTACATTTAATGATATTGAAAATTTATTAAAAATTTGCTAATTTTTATTTATTACAGGAGCAATCATTGTGGATTTTAAGAATTTACGTGGCGCTCAACATGTTAAATTTCAGAGCACTGATCAGAGGAATAAAATTAAACTGGTCCGGCAAAGGATTAGAAACACAACTTGGACGGCACTTGGATAATTTTACCTTTTATTCTTTTAAAAACAGTCGATTTAATCGTTTAAAAATAGGAATGTTATTGATAGCAATTCTGCCAGATATCTGTATCCAGCAGGCATTAGAGTGCTGAATAATCGATATCTGGTGAAATCACTATCTATTTTCATTTCCATATTTAAATAATAAAATTTATGTTTTTTTAAATTAAAAATAAAAGTATGCAAGTGCGGCTTTTTCTTTGTCCCTTAGTGTATTGTATTTTTTTAATTATTATTTAAATTTTAAGCAAATGCTGCTTTTAGTTACGAGAAATATTCAAGGAGTTGTGCGATTTTGTGACCAGGAATTTAACTATTTTCGCATGTGTAAGTATGAGTAGAAATCACTTGAAACTTATTTAAAATCCCATAAATTATATACTTTCAAGTATCATTCTCGATTTTTATTTTATTAGTATTTTATAGTTCTTTGTGCTCCCACATTTTTATTGTATCGTTAAATGAAGAAAATGATGAAAAGTTGCATGAACAACATTAATAAAGAATAATTGGGAAAGGAAACGTAAAATCGTGAAACGTTGCTCCGTGGCTGAGAAATTACAGTGCTGCCTACTAAATAGAAATCCCTTGTTCGATCCTGGCTAGTCAAACTTGAGAATCGTGTTTCGTGCGATGCTTTTAATTTCTTTTAAGTTAGCACTATAAGAAAAAAAAATGTAGGGATATTTTCTGTATTGTTTTGTTACGGAAAATAATTGTGAATATGTTCACTTTATAGCATACGTTTATTTTCTAGCAAATTTGGCTTTGGTGCCAGACATTTTCCGTAAAGTTGCAGATATATATATATATATATATATATATATATATATATATACAGTAGATCGTTTTTATTGGGGTGCGTGAAAAAAAAAAAAAAAAAAAAAAAAAAAAAAAAACGATAAAAGCGGGAAAACGATGAATGCACAGCTGCCAATATTTTAATTTATTCCGGAGTAATTTTAGCCCCGCCTCTTGTTCTCGCCACTTATTTTTTAAAAGTATTTTGTCATATTTTATCGAAATTATGTATTGAAGAAACTTTTTCTATAAAGAAAGTGGTGCAGAATAAAGGCAAGGCTAAAAGTACTCCGGAATAAATTAAAATATTGGCAGCTATGTGAATGCGGGTTAAGTCAAAACACGAATAAAACAATGGTTATGAAATAATACACGCAATATATATAATATACTAGCAATAAAAACTAATTTGTTACTCTCCAAACTATTAAAGAAGTAAAGTTGTAGAACATTAAGTAATATTTATTTTTAAAAATCAGTAATTTTATGTTAGTTTTTTTGTTCATTTTATAAATTAAACGGGAATTTTCCAGATTTACAACATTTTCTAATCCTTATCTGTAATTCCATGCGCATAAAAAAAAAAAAAAATCGTTCATTTTCAAGTACCGTGTCAGACACATGTGGCACTGGCGTAGACTTAGCTTTAAGAAAGTGAAAAAAAGTAGTAGCTGGCCATACTGGATGCATCCATTCTCCTCTTTACGCAAAGTAGAATAGCTTATTCTCATATAGGCAGCAATAGGAAGCAATAGGAAGCAATAGAAGATTTGGTAATCTCTTCATTACGAACATTCCGACGGTGCTCATTAATTCTGTATTTCAAACGCCTCCTAGTTTGGCCAATATAACCTAAGTTACAGGACGAACACGGAATTAAATAAATTCCAGATCGGTTTTCAGTGGGAATGGGATCCTTAAGAGACGATAATTTAATTTTATTGACGGGTTTGTAAATGACTTTGAAACAAAACGGTGAAAGAATTTTAGAGATTTTAAAAGAGAGTGAAGAATAAAAAGGTAAAACAACTGGGATGAGACTGTGATCGTTTAATTTGGGAGCAGAACGTTTAGGATTCTTAAATTTATATAGAGCTTTATCGATAATAGATGGGTTATAGCCACGAGAGAGAGCAAGAGATTTTAAATAATTAATTTCTTTCGAAAATTAGACGGATCAGAACAAATGTGTAAGGCACGATAAACATAAGTGTAAAAAGCAGACATTTTTTGTTGAGGGGCGTGGTTAGAGAGAGCATGCGGCGGCAAAGAGACTGAGAATGGTTTTCTAAAAACAGTAGTAGAGAAGCAATCCTTTTCTTTATTCACAAGAACGTCAAGGAAAGGCAAAGAGCAATCCTATTCAACCTCAAAAGTAAATTGAATGCATGGGTCAATCGAATTGATCAAAGAAAGTACATTGGACAAATCGACATCAGGGGAGACAAGAACGAAAGTGTCATCCACATACCTAAACCAGAGAGGAAATTTATATACACCGAAGAGTTTTTCTTCAAAATAGTGCATGTAAATGTCGCAAAGTAAAAGAGAGAGAGGACTACCCATGGCAATACCATCATTTTGGGAATAATAAGTACCATTAAAAATGAAAGCAGTTTGCCTGATACACAAATGAACTAAATTAACAAACTCCTCAATTTCAATAGAAGAATAATGAAATTCACGTAGTCTTCTCTCTACAGAGAGAGAGTAATGAAGAGATTACCAAATCTTCTATTGCTTCCCACTGCTGGTGTCAAGGTCATCGTTTTGATTTTTCCAATACTAACATAATTTCACCTCCTGTCTGTTCCTCCCATTTGGATATTCATGAAGCTTTTTACATATTTAAAAATTTGAAAAATGTTGTTAATGATATTTCTTCCACTCCATTCTTCTCTGATGCTTGGAAATTACTCACGTAACATAGATTTTCGTTTAATTTTTGAATTCCTTAGATTGTTATATGTTTAATCTCACTCATTTATTTATTTTCTTCTTTTCTTATACAATTCTACTCACACCAGTAGTTATATTTACTTTCTACTTTATAAAGTTTTTCTCTTCATTTTAAACGTTTTTAAACGTTGCCGCTTTGACTGCAGCACTCGTGCTTACTTTATTCGCCTTTATTCGTGTATTTTTCGACCCCAAACAATTGTTGCGAGTTTATTGCATTTTATGGTGTTTATTACAAGATTGTAGTAATATTTTTCACAACGCCAGTTTTGTGGTGCTTTTTTATTAAAAATGGTTAAACATTGCTACATTATGCAATAAACTCGCAATTTAAGGGATAGTTTTAATGTAAAGGATTCAGACAAGTTTTTAAAAAAATATTTTATAATACTGAATGTCCTTATTGAATTTTCCTATAGAAAAGTTTTGAATATTAATAGTATACATTAAATAATTTTTACATCATGTAGTGCATATATATATATATATATATATATATATATATATATATATATATAGTAATATATAAATACAGAAATATATAAACAAATGAATGAAATTAAATGTAGAAATATAAATACACAAATGAATGAAATTATACCCCAAAAAACACTGAGATCTTCATCAGGGAGGCCCCTCAGTGTAGGGGTGAATGAGAAGTTTCTGAAAGGACAGTAGCTATAAGCTAATAACTATCCTTAGCCCCCAACTTCTCACCAAACAGAAAACCACCAATAACTGAAGAGAAATCAAACATACATATAATGTATAAAACTACTAAAAATATTTTATAAAATTATCAAATTGTAAAAGTTACAAAATTACATCAATTCATTTAAAAATATATACAATACAAAAGAGAATTACCGAAGGTAAACAAGAAAGTATAAAAAGAAATAAAAATTACAACCTTTCAACTGGATAACAAACTATCTTCGGCCAACGGGGCTACTCGTTGGTACTTCAATATCGCCCTTAAATGAGGAAGTAGAACCAACCGAGACAGGAAAACTCTGAAAAGTCACAGTTAAAAATTGTGACGGGAAACAGTTAATTTGCAAGGTATTTTTTAAGTCTTCAAGAGCATATTTTAAATCTTCTTCATTATTGCAGATAGAATGAATTCTTTTAAGCTGTGCGAACATAATATTTTTAAAAACTTTTCTACTTATATTTGAAAACCAATTAGTAAGACTATTTACTTTAAAATTAAAATCCTTTCTTTTATCATATAATCCAATTAGCCATTTATCTTCATTTCTCTTTATATTTAAATCTAGGAAAGAGATTTTATCGGTATCTGTACGGTTCAAAACCAATTCCTTGGGATATATTTTTTTAGAGATATTTTCGAAACAATTACAGTTAAAAACAATTAAATCATCTATATATCTAAAGAAAGTAATATTTATAAAATTCTTTTCGAAAAAATATAAAAAAAAAATTTGCGAAAGCACTCGAAATACTCGTTCCCATTGGGATCCCCCTCCGCTGTAAAAAGTAATCTTTCCCGTTAAACAAAACGCTTTCAAAAATACAAAACCTGATAAGATTAGTCCAATAATTTTTATCACAATTTAAGTAGCTGCCAAATTCATCATAAATGCTTTCAAAAACTTCAATTACCAAGTTATGTGGAATACTGCCAAACAAATTTTCAAAGTCATAGGTATTTACGGAAGTAATGCTTTCTGAATTATTCTTGAAATATTCTAAGACTTTCTGGTTATTATTTATAATGTTACAATCATTAGCAGAATTAATTACCATTAAAACTGAATTTAAATATTTAAACAAGATTTTACCGGCTTTATCATTATAGCTATTAGTACCACAGGTGACAAAACGAAATTTAACTGGATTTTTATGAAATTTTACAGTAACGAAAAGATATGGAAAATTAAAACAATTTCTGCTTAAACTTAGTTTTTTATCAAAGGCCAATATACGTTTTTTGATAATAGAGGGGTTGTCAGTTAATTTATTGAAAGAACTATTACTTGAATATTCCTTTAAAAGAAGATTTTTATAAAAAACTTTACAAATAATAGCAAAATTACTATTAGCTTTATCAACAGTAGCAATAATAAATTTATCTTTTAAATTTTCAATACTTTTTTTAAGTTCAGCACTATAATTAAATTCATCAAGGTTTAATCTACTATAGTAATTTCTAAGGAAAAGCAATTGTTTCTTAAAAAGGTACAAAAATTTAAATTTCCATTGTTTAAAATCTTCAAAAGGCCAGCTATATTTATAAGAAATTTTTAAAATAAAAATGTCTAAATCTTTTTCTATAAAATCAATGATTTTTTTATGGCTATAATTAAAATTCAACCTGAAGCTTGATCCCAAATTCATAATACTTTTTAGATGATCATCTTCAATTATATTCAAATTTCCTGAGATAATATGACCATAATAAGGATCAATAAAATCTTTTAAACTATCCGTATTGCAATAACATTCATCTTCTTTAATTAAACTAATACATTTACTATATTGATTATAATTGCAAATCAAATTTTTTAAAGTTTTATCATAACTATTAGCAATCCTAATATTGAAACTGTTTTTTAAAGGAAATAAACTTTCACAAGCTTTCAAAACTTTTTTAAATTTAATGGAGTCAAAAATTTTATCTCTGAACGACAAAACCAAATTTTCCTGAGGGTGTTCTTTCGAATTCCCCTCTTTATCCAAATCATAGTTACCAATTTTATGTTTAAATAAATCCAAAATAATATCTTTAATTAAAATATTTTTAAAACAATAGCTTTTTAATTTATTTCTAATGAACCACTTTATATCTTTATTTTTCAAACTGAAGACCTTGGTTTTTATTATATTTATATCACAGAATTTAATATTTTCCTTATTAATTGAATCCAAAGCTTTTAAGATATCGTTGTCTATGTTAATTTTACCTTTTCCTCTACAACCTCTTCTATTATATTTAAAAGTTCTATTTTTTAAACATAATTTGCTGAAAATACAACAGTCCTTTTTATTAGCCACGTTAGTGCCATTAAATTCAGAATTTAACCCGTAAGGATAAATAGTTTTAAGTTCATACATAAAAAGTTTTTCCATAACAAGTCTTTCATTTTTATTAGAAACAATATCCAAGATATAAATTTTGATTTTTTTGAAATCATGTAATTGAAAATGATGAATTTCTTTATCACAATTATTTTTAATATGGCAATTTTTAATGTCATTTCTATGTCCTGTAACTCTAATATTCAAAGAATTGGAAGTTTGACCTACATAACTAAATTGACAAATACCGCATTCCAATAAATAAACTACATTTTCGGTTTTACAAAACAACTTATTTCCTTCCTCTATCTGTTCCACTCCTGCAAAAGGACAGGTCAGACATCTTTTATCACGACACAGACTAAATTTTTTTAGATTATTTTCAAATTTTAAATTAACAGAAAACATTTGATAGAGTAACTTTTTACCAGAGACCTTCCCCATATCAAAAGAATCTCCAGGGCCCCTTGTTAAAGCACGCGACGGACCTGGTGCTATCTCATTATCTTTTCGTTTTAATTCCATGTATTTGCTAATAAAGTACCTGAAAGGGAAAAAGATTAGTAAAAGAAATCCTACAGTCAAGGAAGTTAACCGAAAGGTTTGAAGCCATTTTGAAAAAGGGGGAAACAATTTTAATTAATAAAATAAAATAAAGTAGCACATCAAACAAAGAAAGCTAGCGCTAAAAGCAGCTTAGCAAAACAACCAAACAGTGTTTGGTGAGACGTTGGGGGCTAAGGATAGTTATTAGCTTATAGCTACTGTCCTTTCAGAAACTTCTCATTCACCCCTACACTGAGGGGCCTCCCTGATGAAGATCTCAGTGTTTTTTGGGGTATAATTTCATTCATTTGTGTATTTATATTTCTACATTTAATTTCATTCATTTGTTTATATATTTCTGTATTTATATATTACTATATCAAAGTTTTGCATTTCCTTTCGCTGCAATCTTGCGCATTGGTTTGTAATTCTCCTATTGGTTTTTCTTATCAGTAAAACTTATATTTTTATATATTTTCCTGTCAATTGTTTTCTATTTAAAAACATTGTTTTGCTAAGCTGCTTTTAGCGCTAGCTTTCTTTGTTTGATGTGCTACTTTATTTTATTTTATTAATTAAAATTATTTCCCCCTTTTTCAAAATGGCTTCAAACCTTTCGGTTAACTTCCTTGACTGTAGGATTTCTTTTACTAATCTTTTTCCCTTTCAGGTACTTTATTAGCAAATACATGGAATTAAAACGAAAAGATAATGAGATAGCACCAGGTCCGTCGCGTGCTTTAACAAGGGGCCCTGGAGATTCTTTTGATATGGGGAAGGTCTCTGGTAAAAAGTTACTCTATCAAATGTTTTCTGTTAATTTAAAATTTGAAAATAATCTAAAAAAATTTAGTCTGTGTCGTGATAAAAGATGTCTGACCTGTCCTTTTGCAGGAGTGGAACAGATAGAGGAAGGAAATAAGTTGTTTTGTAAAACCGAAAATGTAGTTTATTTATTGGAATGCGGTATTTGTCAATTTAGTTATGTAGGTCAAACTTCCAATTCTTTGAATATTAGAGTTACAGGACATAGAAATGACATTAAAAATTGCCATATTAAAAATAATTGTGATAAAGAAATTCATCATTTTCAATTACATGATTTCAAAAAAATCAAAATTTATATCTTGGATATTGTTTCTAATAAAAATGAAAGACTTGTTATGGAAAAACTTTTTATGTATGAACTTAAAACTATTTATCCTTACGGGTTAAATTCTGAATTTAATGGCACTAACGTGGCTAATAAAAAGGACTGTTGTATTTTCAGCAAATTATGTTTAAAAAATAGAACTTTTAAATATAATAGAAGAGGTTGTAGAGGAAAAGGTAAAATTAACATAGACAACGATATCTTAAAAGCTTTGGATTCAATTAATAAGGAAAATATTAAATTCTGTGATATAAATATAATAAAAACCAAGGTCTTCAGTTTGAAAAATAAAGATATAAAGTGGTTCATTAGAAATAAATTAAAAAGCTATTGTTTTAAAAATATTTTAATTAAAGATATTATTTTGGATTTATTTAAACATAAAATTGGTAACTATGATTTGGATAAAGAGGGGAATTCGAAAGAACACCCTCAGGAAAATTTGGTTTTGTCGTTCAGAGATAAAATTTTTGACTCCATTAAATTTAAAAAAGTTTTGAAAGCTTGTGAAAGTTTATTTCCTTTAAAAAACAGTTTCAATATTAGGATTGCTAATAGTTATGATAAAACTTTAAAAAATTTGATTTGCAATTATAATCAATATAGTAAATGTATTAGTTTAATTAAAGAAGATGAATGTTATTGCAATACGGATAGTTTAAAAGATTTTATTGATCCTTATTATGGTCATATTATCTCAGAAAATTTGAATATAATTGAAGATGATCATCTAAAAAGTATTATGAATTTGGGATCAAGCTTCAGGTTGAATTTTAATTATAGCCATAAAAAAATCATTGATTTTATAGAAAAAGATTTAGACATTTTTATTTTAAAAATTTCTTATAAATATAGCTGGCCTTTTGAAGATTTTAAACAATGGAAATTTAAATTTTTGTACCTTTTTAAGAAACAATTGCTTTTCCTTAGAAATTACTATAGTAGATTAAACCTTGATGAATTTAATTATAGTGCTGAACTTAAAAAAAGTATTGAAAATTTAAAAGATAAATTTATTATTGCTACTGTTGATAAAGCTAATAGTAATTTTGCTATTATTTGTAAAGTTTTTTATAAAAATCTTCTTTTAAAGGAATATTCAAGTAATAGTTCTTTCAATAAATTAACTGACAACCCCTCTATTATCAAAAAACGTATATTGGCCTTTGATAAAAAACTAAGTTTAAGCAGAAATTGTTTTAATTTTCCATATCTTTTCGTTACTGTAAAATTTCATAAAAATCCAGTTAAATTTCGTTTTGTCACCTGTGGTACTAATAGCTATAATGATAAAGCCGGTAAAATCTTGTTTAAATATTTAAATTCAGTTTTAATGGTAATTAATTCTGCTAATGATTGTAACATTATAAATAATAACCAGAAAGTCTTAGAATATTTCAAGAATAATTCAGAAAGCATTACTTCCGTAAATACCTATGACTTTGAAAATTTGTTTGGCAGTATTCCACATAACTTGGTAATTGAAGTTTTTGAAAGCATTTATGATGAATTTGGCAGCTACTTAAATTGTGATAAAAATTATTGGACTAATCTTATCAGGTTTTGTATTTTTGAAAGCGTTTTGTTTAACGGGAAAGATTACTTTTTACAGCGGAGGGGGATCCCAATGGGAACGAGTATTTCGAGTGCTTTCGCAAATTTTTTTTTTATATTTTTTCGAAAAGAATTTTATAAATATTACTTTCTTTAGATATATAGATGATTTAATTGTTTTTAACTGTAATTGTTTCGAAAATATCTCTAAAAAAATATATCCCAAGGAATTGGTTTTGAACCGTACAGATACCGATAAAATCTCTTTCCTAGATTTAAATATAAAGAGAAATGAAGATAAATGGCTAATTGGATTATATGATAAAAGAAAGGATTTTAATTTTAAAGTAAATAGTCTTACTAATTGGTTTTCAAATATAAGTAGAAAAGTTTTTAAAAATATTATGTTCGCACAGCTTAAAAGAATTCATTCTATCTGCAATAATGAAGAAGATTTAAAATATGCTCTTGAAGACTTAAAAAATACCTTGCAAATTAACTGTTTCCCGTCACAATTTTTAACTGTGACTTTTCAGAGTTTTCCTGTCTCGGTTGGTTCTACTTCCTCATTTAAGGGCGATATTGAAGTACCAACGAGTAGCCCCGTTGGCCGAAGATAGTTTGTTATCCAGTTGAAAGGTTGTAATTTTTATTTCTTTTTATACTTTCTTGTTTACCTTCGGTAATTCTCTTTTGTATTGTATATATTTTTAAATGAATTGATGTAATTTTGTAACTTTTACAATTTGATAATTTTATAAAATATTTTTAGTAGTTTTATACATTATATGTATGTTTGATTTCTCTTCAGTTATTGGTGGTTTTCTGTTTGGTGAGAAGTTGGGGGCTAAGGATAGTTATTAGCTTATAGCTACTGTCCTTTCAGAAACTTCTCATTCACCCCTACACTGAGGGGCCTCCCTGATGAAGATCTCAGTGTTTTTTGGGGTATAATTTCATTCATTTGTGTATTTATATTTCTACATTTAATTTCATTCATTTGTTTATATATTTCTGTATTTATATATTACTATATATATATATATATATATATATATATATATATATATATATATATATGCACTACATGATGTAAAAATTATTTAATGTATACTATTAATATTCAAAACTTTTCTATAGGAAAATTCAATAAGGACATTCAGTATTATAAAATATTTTTTTAAAAACTTGTCTGAATCCTTTACATTAAAACTATCCCTTAAATTGCGAGTTTATTGCATAATGTAGCAATGTTTAACCATTTTTAATAAAAAAGCACCACAAAACTGGCGTTGTGAAAAATATTACTACAATCTTGTAATAAACACCATAAAATGCAATAAACTCGCAACAATTGTTTGGGGTCGAAAAATACACGAATAAAGGCGAATAAAGTAAGCACGAGTGCTGCAGTCAAAGCGGCAACGTTTAAAAACGTTTAAAATGAAGAGAAAAACTTTATAAAGTAGAAAGTAAATATAACTACTGGTGTGAGTAGAATTGTATAAGAAAAGAAGAAAATAAATAAATGAGTGAGATTAAACATATAACAATCTAAGGAATTCAAAAATTAAACGAAAATCTATGTTACGTGAGTAATTTCCAAGCATCAGAGAAGAATGGAGTGGAAGAAATATCATTAACAACATTTTTCAAATTTTTAAATATGTAAAAAGCTTCATGAATATCCAAATGGGAGGAACAGACAGGAGGTGAAATTATGTTAGTATTGGAAAAATCAAAACGATGACCTTGACACCAGCAGTGGGAAGCAATAGAAGATTTGGTAATCTCTTCATTACTCTCTCTCTGTAGAGAGAAGACTACGTGAATTTCATTATTCTTCTATTGAAATTGAGGAGTTTGTTAATTTAGTTCATTTGTGTATCAGGCAAACTGCTTTCATTTTTAATGGTACTTATTATTCCCAAAATGATGGTATTGCCATGGGTAGTCCTCTCTCTCTTTTACTTTGCGACATTTACATGCACTATTTTGAAGAAAAACTCTTCGGTGTATATAAATTTCCTCTCTGGTTTAGGTATGTGGATGACACTTTCGTTCTTGTCTCCCCTGATGTCGATTTGTCCAATGTACTTTCTTTGATCAATTCGATTGACCCATGCATTCAATTTACTTTTGAGGTTGAATAGGATTGCTCTTTGCCTTTCCTTGACGTTCTTGTGAATAAAGAAAAGGATTGCTTCTCTACTACTGTTTTTAGAAAACCATTCTCAGTCTCTTTGCCGCCGCATGCTCTCTCTAACCACGCCCCTCAACAAAAAATGTCTGCTTTTTACACTTATGTTTATCGTGCCTTACACATTTGTTCTGATCCGTCTAATTTTCGAAAGAAATTAATTATTTAAAATCTCTTGCTCTCTCTCGTGGCTATAACCCATCTATTATCGATAAAGCTCTATATAAATTTAAGAATCCTAAACGTTCTGCTCCCAAATTAAACGATCACAGTCTCATCCCAGTTGTTTTACCTTTTTATTCTTCACTCTCTTTTAAAATCTCTAAAATTCTTTCACCGTTTTGTTTCAAAGTCATTTACAAACCCGTCAATAAAATTAAATTATCGTCTCTTAAGGATCCCATTCCCACCGAAAACCGATCTGGAATTTATTTAATTCCGTGTTCGTCCTGTAACTTAGGTTATATTGGCCAAACTAGGAGGCGTTTGAAATACAGAATTAATGAGCACCGTCGGAATGTTCGTAATGAAGAGATTACCAAATCTTCTATTGCTTCCCACTGCTGGAGGTCATCGTTTTGATTTTTCCAATACTAACATAATTTCATCTCCTGTCTGTTCCTCCCATTTGGATATTCAGGAAGCTTTTTACACATTTAAAAATTTGAAAAATCTTGTTAATGATATCTTGTTAATGATATAGATTCTTGTTAATGATATAATAATGTCTAATGATTAACACTCCATTCTTCTCTGATGCTTGGAAATTACTCACGTAACTTAGATTTTCGTTTAATTTTTGAATTCCTTAGATTGTTATATATTTAATCTCACTCATTTATTTATTTTCTTGTTTTCTTGTACAATTCTACTCACACCAGTAGTTATATTTACTTTCTACTTTATAAAGTTTTTCTCTTCATTTTAAACAATTTTTTGCGTTGCCGCTTTGACTGCAGCACTCGTGCTTACTTTATTCGCCTGATGAAGGGTCGTGTATTTTTCGACCCGAAACAATTGTTGCGAGTTTATTGCATTTTATGGTGTTTAATCAAAGTTTGTAAGTAATAATGTTTAACCATGTTCAGAAAATTTTAAATTCCAAACCACTTACACAGTTTCGAAAATTTCATAATTTCTATAGATCCCTTTCTCGTATAGAGAAACATCTATTAATTCACCTGTAGTGTGGTGGTGAATAAGTGAAAACTTCTTCACTTACAATACCTCAAAATCTGCATATGGCACAATGAACATTAGTGAAAAAATTAACCATTCGAAATAACTTGATTAGATTAAGAATAACTTGTTGAAATTCTTGCAATACATATATATTGATATATATATACTTGAAACATTGCACAGAAATTCTTTATGTATTTTTCTCTAATGCAATGTGCATTTAAAATATACACTCTTAAACATTTATTTGATGTAATTTGCTTAAAAAGAAAAAAAAAGAAGAAAAAAAGTCATTCATTCGATATTAAATTATAGCATATTTTTCACATTACTTTAATTTATTAATCTTATATGTATAAGCAGAAATAACATATGTCCCATGCTCCATTGCGCCATATTCACACTCTTTAATGCTATGAGCACGATAACAACAATAAAATATGTCAGTAAGAAAAACCAAAATTTCACGCATGTTCGTTTCAAGTTCTGTTCAATAGAGAATTTCTAAAGTGCAGTCATCTGACACTAGTTCTCACGATTTATTTCTTATTCGATCAATAAAACACAAGATTCTTTAGTATTGAGTTTTAAAGAAACTTACTAACCTATGGAAAAGTAAAGTACATCTGAAGGAAAGGAAAAGTTAAACTATTGGAAAAGTTTCTTCGAAGCAAAATATCTGAGGCATCTCTAAATTTCACATCATATTGCTAAAAGTTTAAATATCTTTAAAATAATTTGAATAGTTAGTAAAGAAAAAAACCCTTTTGCATGAAATGTATTTATAGTTGTATGGAAGAATTAAATTAATTCATTTTATTTTAATTGTTATGAGAACGTTTATTTTTCACACTAATTTCCTCGAGTTTTACATCCCGCTATTGAGAATTTAAACATATCTTTTAATTTTAAATGGTTATACAAATGCACCAAAATACAAACATATCTAGTTAAAATAATGTAATATCAAGTAATTCATTCAAACAAACGTGAATGCTTAATTTAACTGCTTTATAACCAGGGTTTCCAGATGAAAACTACAATTTTATTTTTTAACACCACTAATTTTATATTAAAGTAACAGCTTTACCTGAAAACTAAAACGGATGGAATTGAACTTTAAAAATTTAGTGATGTTAAAAAATAAATTGTAGTTTTAATCTGGCAACGCTGTTTATAACCACCAAATATAATGTATTATTATTATTATTATTATTATTATATTATCTACCAAAAAAAAAATCTTGCGAAAATGAAAACATTCTAAAGATGCCGAGCACTCAGCCAAAAAGATAATAATAATAATACAGATATATATACACTGGTTCTCATAATTATAAGGACACCAGTTTTTCTATAGTAACTAAACACTGAACACTATTATTTAAACAAATACATTTTTTATTTATTTGAATTTATTAATAGACTATATTTACAAAGTTTTATCGTTTTTCTATCTTAAAAACTTTAAATACGGTCAAAAAGATGATTTTTCAGGTGTTCACAATTATAAGGACAGCTCGAATTTTAGTTTTTTTTTTTTTTTCAGTTATTCTTTAAATTAATATATTATGGGGTCTCTTTTTAGGGTGAAACTGTCAGACATTCTCTCTGGTATATATATATATACATATATACATATATACATTTTTTTTTTTAAATATTCAGTTTCAATACCATTTCATAACAGCATAGATGATATTCCGAATACATTTAAACTATTTAAACCATTTCTACTTGCATGCACTTTTCTAATATGATAATTTTTTTCAAATTTTAGGCCACGTGAAAGGCAATAATACAGAAGTTTCTTTCCTCAAACTAGTTCCTATTGTTGTAGAAGTAGAGCAAAAATGTAAGTCTTGTTGAGAAAAATATTATTACCCCCAAAATCTAACAAAAATCTGAGAATTCCACGTTTAAAATTTGCGGATATTCTCTTGATGTTCATAATAATAGAAAAAAATACTAAATTCGTTCTGCCTTCAGTAGAGACAGTTCCCCAGAGCACCATAGATCCAACTTTAAAATGCCCGACTCATACCTGCCTTTAAGAAATGTGCTGTGTCTTTCGCTATCTTAAGATCGTGCCAGTAACTGTTAAAACCATTTGGTTAATCAAGAATAAAAAATGTTTCATCCGAAAATGCAACATTTTAGCATGTTTTGTCTTTATTCAATTTTAACACAGACGTTCTTCCCCCATTAAATGCTTATTGATTATTACAGGTTTTTTATTAATTTTAACATATTATTAATTATTTTAAACACGCATAAATGTGGATCCCAACCTTTCATTAAAAATTACGAGCAAATTAAGCAGCAGTCATTATGAGTAGAACAGTAAGAGGAATTATGAGTCCTCGTTCTCTGCAAAAACAACTCTGATTTTGCATCCGATCTCTCTCCTATCGAACCAGCAGTTCAACGTTTGATCACATTTCCTTCAGCAATTCTAGATCTTCGAATTTCATTAGAAATTGGGCGGATTGAAATTATCCTTCCACTTAAAAAACACATTTATCATACTTAACTACATGTACATTCTTTTTTTCGAGGAATTATCAGTAATGTCCGTCCAAGAAAAAATGAAGGCGTATATATGAATTAATCTAGCCGAGTAGTTAACAAATTCGCAAGTCAACTGTAATTTATCCTCTAGTAAGTGAAATAAAACGAAAAAATCTTGATTGTCCCTATATTTATGAACATCTAAAAACGTGGAGAAAAAAATATTTTGTATTAATTTTTATTAATTTTGTTTCATATTTAAAAAATTATAGCAGTTTTGGTTTTTAGAATACTAGATATATTAAGTGCACTTAGTATAATCTTGTTCACAATTATTTTTACATTAGTTATTTCAAAACATACAGTGTCCCTATAAATATGAGAAGGATTGTATATTTGAAATTCGGTTGTGCTTTTTAATCTGATATATTTAATGTCAAATCATCATCAACTTAAAAATCACATAAGATCCCTGAATACCAATATAATCCAAAACATTACATTTAAATCGTTACAGTTCAAGTATTGTGGTTTCATTTTTACATTTTGTGTTAAAATCGCTTATGAACATTCTTCTAAACCCTTCTGTTCGGTTCCCAAGTAGCTTCTCTCCAAAATATCAACACGAAGAAAAAAAATAGTTCTGATTTTCCAAAGGTTTAAATTTTTCAATATTTTCTATATACTCAGTTGTTGCCTTTTGCGGCAATTCTACATTTTCGGGCACGCTTGGTTAGCAAAGTGTTTGTGAGGAAAAGTTTTTTCGTTATGTTCGACTGCCGCTTGATCACATTAGCGAAACTAGTATACATATTTTTTTTTTTTTTTTCAGGTCTTAGGTTTGCAGCTTTCGCTGGCAATGCGCTTAATCCAGAGCTGCCAAACTAATCCAGAGATTTGTTAGTACCGCCCCTTTTTACACACCACTTAATTTTAAGGTAATTCTTTCCAAATTTATTTATAATGAATTAGGAATAAGAATACTCTAAAATAAGTCCGATGTGGGAAAAGGATAGGGTTATTAATCCTCCGGTTAAGGTTGGGAACGATGGCTTATAGTCTAATGGTTCAGATGGTAAGTTCTTTTCATCACATCGGCCATTGCGCTAGCTTAGTAGTATCTTGATTTTGTTATTATTTGTTATTCTTAGCCATATACCCTTTTATCTGCTATTGTTTGGTGTCTATTAAGAGTCTTCTTGAACGTGGAATTTAATCTTTAACGTTTGTGTTACTTAACACTTTCGCGACCTCACGCTTTTGTCTTATTTAGAGTAATGCCCAACTTTGGACGTTATTTTCCCAAGTTACAACATTTCAGGACAAAATTTTCTGTATTCACGTTTGTATTACAAATGGATATACATTATAATTATACTCTTTCTAATCAAAGTATTTATATCCATAGTATATTGATTGCACAAATATGAATATTGGGTACAGTAAAGCCTCGCACGACGCGGTGGCAGAGTTGACAAGTTAATAAAACAGTTTTAATTTTTAACACCGCGAAATTTTTTAGAATACCAATCTATTGGTTCATACACTTGATTTAGTTTTTTGTATAAAGCAGTTGCTTTGATATAAAATTAGTGGTTTTAAAAAAAATTAAATTGTAATATTCATGAGGTAAACTTGCACCCACGTTGTACGAGACTTTACTGTATATTAAAAAATAAATAAATAACAGACAAATTGCTAAAGAAACTTTTCATATGGCGCATATCTACGTCAGCGGTCGCGGAACTGTTAAAATCCTACCGTGTTCTTACCTACTCACGTGCTCTTCAGTTGAGGTGAAATAAAAATAATTCTAAAAATTTAATTTTTTTTTCGCTCACTTACGCTTTTCTGCATCTAAGAAATTTCAGTGGTGAAGTATCAGTTATCAATGCAAGACTCGAACACGGTTAGTGCAATTCTCTATGAAAATTCTTAGGCAAAATTAATTAAAGCAAAGCATTCATCTCTTCCCAGTTTTGGGTTGTATAATTTATAGGCGAGGATTTATCTCGTTCGTACAGTGGAACTTCGTTAACATGAACACATTTAACCTGAATTGTTTCCACAATCCCCGTCAAAAAAGAAGATTAGTTTCTGAGTTACTGATAGCATGAATTACTGATAATATGAACAGAAGTTTTATTTCGGATGAGATGCACTTTAACAAAGTTCATTACTTTTGATCTTAGTGTATTCTTATTTGATAACCCCTGTCCTCGCATTAAGTAGTCTTAGTTTAACTAAAATAGGCATGGTAGGACTTACTGCGTTGTTGGCTATCCTACTATTCTTACGTGATTCGGGAAAATTAAGAAAAAAATATTTAGGATTAACCTGTAAAAAAACCAATGCTTGAAACGCATTATTGCGGTAAAGGAAGGACGTGATTCATCATTTAACTGCCAACACTTATTTGCAACTGAATTGCACGCATATTCATGGAGATATTGTTCCTTAACAATATCAAAAGTTTTTTGCCGTTTTTTGTCTGTAACTCATTTATAAAATGCAATTTCCTTATGTAAAATACGGACTTACTAAAGCTGAGAAAAAGTACTGCAATCGTAATATAAAAATATTAAATATCTGAGTAAATATGGGAATCTATATTGCATAATATTTAACAGGACTTCCGCAAGGATTTACAAAATTTCATTTCTCTTAAAAAAAAAATATATATATATTAGCAAATTTTAAAACAATACTCTGATGAAAGCTAAAACGTATATCACGAAATTCAGAATATCATCATCATACTTGCCAACCTAACCCGGAAGATTGTCAGTTGCCGCCCCTTTTGGTACACCACTTCACTTTTCGAGTAATTCTCTTCAAATATAGTTACAATTAAAGAAGGAGAAAAGTACTCTAATAAAGATTGAGGTAAAAAAATAGGCGAAAAGGGGCGAGACAAAAAATCTTCCGGGTTATGTTGGCATAAAGTATGTATCATTGATAGAATGAATTTATTTCAAGTAATCACAAAAAGATGCAAATCGAAACACTGTTTTATCCATATTTTTAATTAAAATTCACTTAAACTATTTTTTCACTTTTATTACCATTATTTGATTCAATTACTTAATGAGCAATATCACAGTAATCAATTTCTAAAGAAACTTTATGTTTCAATAAATTGTTTTCTGACATTTTCTTCCGATTTAGACTTTAAAGCAACTCCTATTTAAGTAATATTTAAAATCAATTGATAAATGTTTTTTCGCGATTTAATTAGAAAAGACAAAATAAACAAGTTATTTCATATTTTGAAGAAAGCTCTTTTATTTTTTAAATTAATAATGGGATATTTTAATTGAAAAATTTAGTACAAAATTTAAGATATTACGAAAAAAAATATATATATCATCTTATATTTGTTTTTGTTTTCAATCTGTTACAAAAATGTATACACATTCTGTATAATTAAAGAGTACAGTCGAGGGAAAAAAAAAAATACTCGATGTAACTTCGTTGCTAATCGATGCACAAAAATGTAATAGCATACTTGCCAACCATCCCATTAATAACCGTACAATTGTTAACGCCCCTTTTCTCACACCACTATATTTTTAGAGTTATTCTCTCCAAATGTTGTTACGATTAAATAAGAGTAAAATTACTTTATTGGTTTGAAAAAAAAGGCGAGTACTAAAAATTGTACGGTTCATAATGAGATGGTTAGCAAGTATGTAATAGGTATTAGTCGACTGGGAATTGTTAGTACTTTTCGAAAATGAAGTGAAATTTTGAATTGGGGGATCGTCTACACATTAAAACACGCACCAACTTTGATTTTTTTCAATGGTAAGACCCTAATTTTATTTATTTTTGAATTCCTGGGGTCGCAACAATGCGATAGATTATATTGGTTTTATATGCTACTTATGTTTTTATAGAGTTATAAGCATTCAAAGTTTGAAGGTGCTAAAGTTAAATTCATATTTCAGACTTTTATTAATATCTTCACAAAAAATAATTTGATCGATATATATATATATATATATATATATATATATATATATATATATATATATATATATATATATATATATATATATATATATATTTACGAGATACAGTGAAGAACCCCAAACATAACCCATTATCACTTTTGATTCTGAAAAATATTTACAAATTCATATTTAAAAAATTATGAATTAGGACCTATATTAATTTTTACATAAAATGAATCCTAATGTTGAAAAATATGGGTGAGCAAATTTTCAGCTCATTGCAGTTATTAGTTATCGAGATTTAAATAAATATATCTTTTGGAGAGGCTTACGGGATAAATTTTGCATGAGATAAAAAAAAATATCTTTAAAAATAACAGAGAAAATTACACAACTTTTTTTTAATTTTTATTTGCGGGACATAAATTTTGGATGAGATAAAAAAAAATATCTTTAAAAATAACAGAGAAAATTACACAACATATTTTTAATTTTTATTTGCGGGCCAAACTGTATAACAACAACATCAAATGCGAAGAAATGAAACAAAAAAAAAAGATTATTTTTAGACATTAATGTTAACAAACGACCTTTTTGTTTTCCAAAGAAAACAAGCCCGGCTTCGTTCTACTAAACAAAAGAATACAGAAAAGATAAAGATAAAGGGACTATTCGCATTCGTATTAAACCCCTTATTTTACGTTCCAAAAATATACAAGTAGCATTTGCCTCATCGATTACTGGTGATAAATTTTGAATATTTTAACCGAACACTAGAAAGAAAAAATAAAATAAATAGGCGGGGATTTCTGTTTAAAATAGAGAAATTGGTGGAACGTAAAAATTATCATAAAAAAAAAAAGAAAAAAGAAACAAATACGAATGGTATTGGAATGCAACGCAGACTTGTTAAATTGCTTCTTAACTACCGTCATAGTCAAAAGGGTAATCATTTAGTTCATATATTGCTTTATTTTTTCTATTTATTTATTTTTCGTGGCGGGTGGTGGGGAGTATTATCAATTTTAGGTAATTTAGAGTTAGTCTTTAAAAATTACTTTTATAAATATATTTTAATTAAGAAACTACATTTTCAAAAAAATTCTAATACAAATCGTTCAGTTTCAGAGAGTTAAAATGACCAAAACTAGTAAGTACGATTAAAATTGTTTTATGTTTGCTTCATGATACCTTATAGTAATTTATTGGAAAAGATTATGTTTATGCATCATTACGTGTATATATATATATATATATATATATATATATATGTATATAAATTATTTCAGTTCGTATATTATGTCACACCTACAAAATAAAGTGAAGGAAAATTTAAGTTTTATTGGTGATTAGTATAGCCACTATGACACTTTTGAACTGAAAAGTATCGCACATTTTTCAATGAATGCTGCCTGACCAATCTAAAATGTATTCTCTAACGAAGTATTTAACTATATACGTATTTAAAAAAAACCGAAAATAGTCAAATGCGGAGTTGCCAATATTTTAACACTTTCGCGACCACTCACGTGAATATACGTCATTTGAAAGTCTGTAACTCCACAGTGGGCGTTTCTTTAGGTTACATAGGTTACATTATTGCTCAACAATATACCCAATATTCACATTTATGCATTTAATGCATTATGGATACAAATACTTTGATTAGAAAGAGTATAATTGTAATGTATATCCATTTATATTACAAATATAAACAGAGCCTGATTAAGGGTGAAGCACACATTATTTATACTTACACCGTTATTTTTTAACAAATACTTTCCTCCTACAATAAACAGAAAATTCTCATTAAAAATTATTTTAAAAGAATTCTGGTGTCTAATAACGGTGAGTAAATTGGATTGTTTTACACCGTTCATTTTTTATAAAAAATATTTCCTCCTCAAAGCATGTCATTTCTATGACATGAAGTAAAAAATGATTGTAAAAATATTCCGGTGAGAGCGGAGATAATGTGTGCTTTCCCTTTAATCAGGCTCTGAATATAAATACAGAAAACATTGATTTAAAATAATGTGATGTAAAATATTAACGCCCACAGGAGGAGCTTACTATCAAATAGACAAAAACATGCGGTCGCGAAAGTATTAATTTATTCGGGAGAAATTTTAGCCCCTCCTTTATTTCCATTGCACTTTATAAAAAAATTTTCTCCAATATATAAATACAAAAAAAATACGAATAAATTACTCTTTAAAAATAAACAATAGAAATATGATTATTAAAAAAAAAAAAAAATTATTTGTACTACTAACCTGCAATGCAAAAATTTCAGTTAATTCAGAAATTTATCTTGCAGAAAATATTTTAACATAAGAAATCGAAATCTTCATTTGAAATTACCTTTTCTTTTAATCTTTTCGGACAATTTGATGCAGAGCTGTTCGCTGAATTTATTTGCCGTGATAGATTCAATAAACTCTGTCAGCCGTAAATCATAATAGCTTATGGCACAGTGATTTTTTTTTAGAACATATGCGATTGAAAATAAAGTTATCAAGATGTAAGATTAAAAAGAAAGGACGGTTTATTTTATTTTATTTTATTTTATTTTTTCACTTTTCTTTTACTAAACCAAAAAGAAACAGTCATTGAAATCGATAAATTTCCTTCTTCAGTACTAAAAAGTGTTCCTTTTATATTTAAAGGATGGAATTATTAAAATTCATTAAATTGGAGCAATAATGCGTTAAAACTTAGTTCAAAATATCTTACAATAAGAAAAAAAAATTAAGTTAGTTGGAGGACATAATTTTCCATAATAATAAGAAAACACCACAGAACTGGCATTTTAAAGTAAGTACAAAACTTTGAATAAACACAATAGAATGCAATAAACTCGCAACAATTGTTTGTGCTGAAAAAACTCACGACTCTTCGTCAGGCGAATAAAGCAGGCAAGAGTGCGTTGTCACTTTGATTGCAGCAGTCGTGCCTACTTTGTCACCTGACGAAGGGTCGTGTGTTTTTCGACGCGAAACAACTGTTGCAAGTTTATTGCATTTTATGGTGTTTATTCAAAGTTTTGCACTAATTACATAATTTTATACATGTTTATATTCTAAAGTTTTTATAGTTTTATGTAATACTTTTTTTTTTTTTTGCATAAAGAAATTAAATATTTAGCTTATATTTGATTAAAACAAATAATTCAATTGAAAGCTGCAAAAATTTTAATTTCTTCCGGAGAAATTGTGTCTGGAATTTTCTATGAATATCGAGAATATTCAGAAATATTTTATTTTTCTGAAAACAGATGTTAAAATTCTAAATCAAGATCTTGTACTATACATTATTTTTTCTCGTTTATTATATAAATATGTGTCAGCCTGAGTCAATGCATATTTACTTCTCAATTAAAACGGTTGTGCGTGTAAGAAGAATAACAAATATAAGGTAATATTTGGTGATACATTTTAAAATTTCATAAAATTAAAATGAAATGATTTTTAAATGCCCGTTTAAAATGATAGTTTTTTTTTTTTTTTCTTTTTTTTTTTTTTTTTTTTTTTTAAGCCCTGGCTTTATTTATGATTTTTTTACAAGCAACTAACATTTAAAAATAAACGCATCCATGTTACTCTATCGTAATAAAATATATAACAATCTGAGTAATATAATGTTCTTGTGTTTCTTTTATGATGCTTAATTGTAAAATATTTATGTTAATGAAAATGTTAATTTTATCATTTTTTGTAATAATGACGCTAATTTCAAGTATATTTTTTAAGATCATACATCCTCATGAAGTTAAAAAAAATATTTACATTTCAGGAATGGCACATTGACACATAATTCATAAACCTATCATACTTTCCAACCTAACCCGTGAGATTGTTAGTTCCCGCCCCTTTTAGTGCACCACTTAAATTTTAGAGTAATTCTCTTCAAATATATTTATCATTAAATTAGACGAAAAGTACTCTAAAAAAAGACTGGTGTAAAAAATTGACGGAAAAGAGCGGGACTAACAATCTTCCAGGTTAGGGTAGCAAGTATGAGCTATTAACTCTTTGCCAGTCCTAACGCTCTAAAAATTATTGGCAAATTTACAGACTCTATTATTCAACTACCACCAATAAAGTTGAGAAGTGATATTTGATATATATGATGGACGCATAACCATCGAAGTGATTATCCAATCGTTATAGTTAAAATTTAGTGGTGGATATTGAATGAAAATGTCCAACACTGACTAAAGGATTGAAATTAAATTGGGCCAGCAAAGGATTAATGAAACAATTTTCTCTTCTTAAATCAGCGTTTGCGTAGATAGAGAATATTTTTAAAACGATTCACAAGTATATAACTTTTATTTTAAAAAGAATTTTAATTTTAAATCAAGTTTCGGGGATATATATATATATATATATATATATATATATATATATATATCATAGGTGCCAAGTCTCCCGTTTTTCAAGGGAGACTTCAAACCGGAAAATTTTTATAGCTGTTTTCGGTAATATTAATCGTCGAAAATAGATATAACATAATCGATTTAAAAATACTGGTTTCAATTCTGATATAAAAGTTAAAAATGCTGGCAGCTCTGATATATATATATATATATATATTATTTTTTAAAGAAAACTTATGTTCTCTTTTTAATCGTGAACATAATTCGCCTCAAAAATAAAAAGTCGAAAACAAAAGTAAGACTCAAGATTTCTCCTATGGCAGGTAAAAAAAGAATTGTGGTTGTCAACTAATACAAAAATTAATAAATAAGAGATACATCATTCAATAAGAAAGATGAATGACATGATTTTCATTTATTTTTCTGCAAATGCTTCAAAAGACTAAAAGAAAAAAAAAATATGTCACTGCTGTCATTTTTTGAAATAGAAAAACAAATAAATAAATAATGCAATAAGAGAATGACAGCGCAAGGCTTTCGAAGTCTGTTAGATATCTGTTGAATTAATTTGAAATAAGAGTTGAAATTGGATTCTTATATTTTTTTAAGTTCTAAAAATTTATAAATAATTTAAAAATAGCTGAAATTTGTACACACAAATTAGATTTTCTTCTGTTGACTTGTTTCAAATTTCTAAAAAATAAAATCTTAGTTTTTTTTTTTTTTTTTTTTTTTTTTTTTTTTTACTTTTCTAAATGAAAATAATTCAAAATAATAATTTATATTTCTTTTAAATATCTACAGAAAATGTTTTTTGACGTTAAATTGTTAAAAAATAAAAATAAAAATAAACAATCTAAATAACATATACACTTATGATAAAATAGGAAACTAGCAGTTTTATGCTTTAATTAGAAAAGTGTTAACAATTTCTAAATGTTTCTTAAAATATATATTTATATATGTTGAAGCTATAGATTTAATTTATTTCAGTATAAAGTATAAATGAAACATCAATGAAAAATAAAGTAATTAATTACGACATATCCCAAGCAGCACCGAAACGTTCTCTGAACGTTCAAAAATTGTTCTACAAACACGTTCTAAGAACGTTCACTTTGAACGTGTTATAGACGTCTATTTGTCCATCTTGAATCAGGACAATAGTACGGTTCAGAGAACGTTCAGTAAACGTGTAACTATTACTATCGGTGTTATAGAAACGTTCTGAGAACGTTCTACGTATACGGTCTCAGAACGTTCTAAACGTTTTTAGAACGTTTTCAAAACGTTATACACATTTTCAAAACGTTCTAGAAAACGTACTGTAAACGTTCTAAAATAATGTAGAAAAAAAAAAAAAAACAGTGACGTCATTATAAAAAAAAAAAAAAAAAAAAAAAAAAACACCACAGTACGGTCGTTTAAAAGTAAAAAGTACATATTATTACTTACAAACTTTGAATAAACACCATAAAATGCAATAAACTCGCAACAATTGTTTCGGGTCGAAAAAACACACGACCCTTCATCAGGCGAATAAAGTAAGCACGAGTGCTGCATTCAAAGCGGCAACGCACCAATTGCGTTGCCGCTTTGACTGCAACACTCGTGCTTACTTTATTCGCCTGATGAAGGGTCGTGTGTTTTTTCGACCCGAAACAATTGTTGCGAGTTTATTGCATTTTATGGTGTTTATTCAAAGTTTGTAAGTAATAATTTTTACAACGCTAGTTTTGTGGTGTTTTTTTTTATTAAAAAGTACATAGCTGATGACGAATAATGAAGCAAAACACATTAACAGGAATATAAACTACTTTTTTTTTTTTTATTATTCAAATAATGTTTGAGAAATTTTAACATACTTACTATTCCTTTATTTTAACGTATATGAATCAAAAATTCTATATTCTATGACAGTTTTCCGAAAAAAGTGCCATTACGTCTCTTTATCCCTTAAAAAATTTCTTAAATTTTTTCATTTTTTTTTTTTTTTTCATTTCTTTTTTTACCCTGAGCTGAAGATAATGAAGTTATAGTATTAATTACAAAACTTTGAATAAACACCATAAAATGTAAGAACTCGAAACAATTGTTTCGGGTTAAAAGAAGACACAACCCTTCATCAGGCGAACGATGTAAGCGCGAGAGCTGCAAACAAGCACGTTGAGTGTGTTGAATGCGTTGACTTTTTTTTTTTTTTTTTTTTTTAGCAGCTGCGAGTTCTTGCCTTTTATGGTGTTTATTAAAGTTTCGTAATTAATACTATAACGCCATTATCTTCAGATTAGGGGAAAAAAAGAAATTTTTTTTAAATGCAAAAATTTAAGGAACTTTTTAAGGTATATAGAGATGTTATGACAATTTTTGGGAATTACTGTCGTAGAATATGGAGTTTCTCATGCATATACGTTGAAATTAAGTATGTTAAATTTTCACAAACATTATTTGAATTTTAAAAAATTTAATTCATATACCTGTTGCTGTTTTGTATCATTCTTTATCTGCTATGTACAACTAAACTCTTGAATTATTTTGCTTGTTTTAATCCTTGGGATTCCGAATGCATCATCCTGTGAGTAATGTTTGTTTTTTATAGTTGTTTTCTGTTTGATTTTCTGATTTCTTGAATTAATAGTTTTTTATTCCACTTTATTCTTCATTTTTAACTTCAATTAATTTCTTGTACGATTTGGTGTCCGCTGGCGATTTGCTATTATAGCTGCTAACGAACGAAATCGTACATTGGTGCTCTATGGTGAAAAAGGTCACCACTGACGAGTTTTTTTTTTTTTTTTTTTTTTTTTTTTTCTTTTTCTTTTTCACCGTTCTGAGCTTTTCCTTAAAAAAAAAAAAAAAAAAAAAAAAAAAAATGCTGTTTTTTTTTGTTTTTTTTTTCTCTCGTTGCTTGTTTGTATCTTTTGATTTGAGTTTCATGTCGTTTTTACGCACCGGCAAAATTATTAAAATTGCAACGAATAATCTAGGAATAAATGTATGATTAGATTGAAGTTAAATAAAATAAAAATCACTAAACAAAAAATAAATGTTTCAATAAATCACAATCAGTCTCCACAGGTTATTTAAATTTGTTGTAATTTCCTTCTCATTGTTCTATGTGGTTTCAGAGATCTTATATCGGTTGCCTGGTTTTAACTAAGATTAAAAATTCATTTATACATATATATATTAATTTTTTTTAAATACAGGGTGCAAAGATAGTCACGAGAATGTCTTTATCTCCGCAACTATTGGTCGCAAACATATAGTTTCAGTTACAAAATATTTTAAAAAATATGAGCATTTGCGGTATGGCATGTTTAAATTTAAAATATCTATTTTTTCAAAATTACAAAAACTAAATTTTTGTACAGTCCCAGATCCCTATAGTGATATTTAGAAAAATTGACACTCATCTTAACAAGAAGTTTCATTTATATTCTTCCAAAATGGAACAAGATATTTAAAGTTTAGATTTTCTAACATATTTCGGCCTTCAATAAGGGATCGGTTTAAAAATCCTAATTGGACTTTGCTTGCATTTTCCCTGGGTTTATTAAAGAATTTTTCGTTGACTTTTTAATAAAGCCCGAGAAAATGCGAAATAATCCTAAATTTTGAAACTAACTATCTCAGACAATTTTGGGTGCACAAAAGTGAAACTTTTTGTGTTATATAGGTTTTTTAGGTTGGAACTCAACTTTTACTATTAGTGTCATGAAAATTGTATAAAAATTATCAGTTTTTGTGAGTTTTAATAAATTGATTTTTTAAATTTAAACATGTCATATAATGAATTCTTACATTTTTTTTTAAATACATTTTCTTATTGGAGGACGTCTGAGACCAATTGTTGCGCAAATAAAGGCCTGCTCTCGACTTTGCACCCTGTATATTCTAAACATTTCTGGGTACTACTTTGTAAGTCCATGGATAGATTATAAATATATTTGAATGCTGAAGTTCATAGAAAGTTTTAATATTCCAACATAAAAAATAATTTCAAAAATGAATGTACCAATACACCGCTAAAATAATATATAATTGAGTTTAGAATATATTGTTAATTTATAATAACTAGTATCGCCCAGTGGTCGAAACTCGACCATTTTTTTTGCAAAGCGAGGCAAAGCAAAGTTATTGCCTTGTCCTAAACGGAATGCAATTGCAACACAGCTGCGGCAATTGTCGAAACCCGAAAATCTAAAACTTTTCTGAATCTTATATTTTCTACTTATATATGCAGAGGAAAGAATAATAAATCCACTTTTTAAAAAATTAAAATAGTTAGTCAATTTCACTTAATTAAAATGCAAGGAAATCTCAAAACGTGTAAATTCATCGAAAACCGGAAATCAAAAGTTTTTATGTGTCTTCTACTTGCTTCTTCTACCCACAAAAGCTAGCAATAAAGACACTTTTTTAAAAAATAAGTAGCCAATTTCAGTTAATTGAAACGTAAAGAAAGCTCAAAACATGTAAATTCAGCAAAAAACGGAAATCGGAATTTTTTCCGTATCGTCTCGTCTACTTATACATGCAGCAGTTAGTAACAAATCCATTTTCCTTTTATTTAGTACATTAGTTGAATATTTATTGTTTAAATATCATCCTTGGAAATGAAATGTTTATGTTTACATTTGAAACGGGAAGTTTGCCCTTTTTTTTTTTTTTCTGGAGTTTTGAGATTTTAAATTAAAATTTTATCAATTTTACAGAAAAAATAACTCAATCAAACACATGTAGACAGTAACTTATATATAACTGTACCCAAATATCGGAATTAAAATCGGCAGATAATTTCCGTTATTTTTTAATAATTTTTTACAAAAAATCAAATGGACGATTAACAAAGAAAATCATTTTCATGGCTCCATGGAAAGACAGTGACGTCATCACTTCGCTTGCGTATAGTGATGCTACATTATACAAATTACTGTGTCTATGGTTTTATTTGAGCTTTATGAAATTGCCAGATTTAACAACTTTCTACTTTTAGGTATTTTTTAATGTAAAGGAATACGTGTATGAAAGGGAAAAATGGGGGAAAATGCATAAAAAATAAATGTATTTTTAAATACCTTCTTGACATCGTAAGAAAATAATATTTGTATTCGCACCTTCCGGCTAACCATACCTTTCGAATGATACCATTTTCAACCCTCTACTCCTATAATTAATATGTTAAAAAGGGACAACAAATTTTATGCTTGCCTATTAATATATAGATAAGAAATTGAAACAAAAAATTAAAAATTAGTTAGAAGGAGGAAATTTTAAAAATTTCCAAATACTTAAATACATATATATATATTTTTAATCAAAATATTTTTCTAAAATATTTAACATACTTCATATTTTTAAATTTCAGTGCATGTGTGTATAAATATTTTCAGTTTACAGCAGCAGTTTACAAAAAAGATGTTTGCAGGTATTTAAATTTATTCCACATGGCAATGTAATTGGTATTCTTTAAATGTTTAAATTTCTTTAAATTGAGTCAACGCAATTTTTACCTCATTTGATGTAATTATGCTATCACGGCATATTAAATAATTGATAAATATAAATATTATTAGTATTAATAAATAATATAGTAAATCGTCCTTTTTTTTTTAAACAGAATATCTTTTTTTTATAAAGATGTGGAATAAAATTGAATTGAATCTTTGTTTTATTATGCAGTTAAACAATTTATATATTTTATTTAATAAATAACAGTAAAGAGATATTTAAAATTGTAAGTCAGTGAAACTTAGGATATTATTTTAAAAATGTGCAATTTGCATAACCTAGATTGTATATATATTATCATATAAACATTAAATAAATACTTCAGAATTTAAAAAGAAAAGAAAAAAAGAATTACGAACCTTCTGAATTTTCATAAGAATTTTCTTCAAGAAAACATCCTTCCAACTAGCATTTTAAAATACACAATGACCAGTCGGAAAGGCATTCACTTAAAATTAGCTCTTATCTTGCAAAGTCTTTGTGACTTCTTCATACTTCATTCAGAATTATAATAACCAAAAATAGTTATTTTAACAAATTCCATCTCAGAAGACTAAATTAATAAAATGAATCCATAATTTCTAAGCGGTTGTCTGTAACAGGAGCAGTTTTTTCTGCGATTCATCGCTGCTTTCAAGTACCAAAAGTTAGGCTTAAGAACTTACGCAGATATGAAAATGATTCTTTAATTGATATTAAAATAAGACTTTAATAAATAGAACATAGAGAATATTACAGGTTAAAAATATTACATTTTTACCTTTTCTAAAACTTATCCTAGTCTTTATAACGCTAAAACTGAACAAATCAGATTACATGTTTTAAAATTACCGCCTCACATAACGACACGACTTTCCCAAGACCTAACGAAGCGAACAGGCCAGAATAGACCCAGCGCCGCGCCTGGCGTTTGACTTTGCAGTTGCACGGTCAGCGAAAATTAAATAAATGCAATCCACAGATGTCGATGTTACCATCTGCTCTCCCTTCTTGCATCCGCAATAATCATTTTTCAAAGTTCAACATTTGAAACAGAAATTTATTAAGCATTTATAGCTGTAGAAATATATGGTCAATATTTTAAGGAAAAATTTAGTGGAGTTAAACAATTATTTAAATTTTTATAAAGTATTTTAAAAATTTATGAGATCATTTTATTTTTCCATTTTAAAATCTCGAATTAAACGGAAAAGCATATCTTGTTTTAGTGTATATTTCAGTATTGAACAAAATATTCAGTGAAAATAAATAAAATAAAATAAGACCAATCAAACAGAGTAATGATTTAACAACATGATCAATATTGATAATTTATCAGTAGCATTTAAACTTAAATAGAACCATAACTTAAAGAAAAGAAGAAAAAAACTCATTTCTGTAACTTCCCGATGAGTATTAGAGACCGCGAGGTTCTACTCTCGAACCTTACAGACGGGAAGTGTTGGTTTCGATTCCTGGTCACGCTCGTCGACTTAGGTTTTCGGAGTTTTCCCGTGATTTTCTTTGAAACTCGCGTAAAGCACTATATTACTTATTCAATAACATCCGTGATTAGCTTTTTGTATCTAAACTCTGGGTCTCGGGAATGCATAGATTTTCATGACAGAAGACAATCATTTTTATGCTGTATAGAAGATCTTAGAAAATGTATTTTTCTAAGGGTTTATTATTATTATTATTACAAATGAAAAAAAAAAAAACGGTAAATTTGTTTTAAATCATCAGAAAACGATGTTTCAATTATTCGTTTTAAGGGTGATATCGAATTCTTTTGAAAGATAATCATAGTGAAAAATTTTATCCACCCCTCCCCCATCCCCCAGGGATGATGTATACTTATTCCTAGGGGAAAAAACAATGTCCTATGAATAATAATAATAAAAAAAAACTGTTTGACTATTACTCGTTATACATCCAAATTGAATCAATAATATATATCAAATGTATGTCACGCAGAAGGTTTGGTCAGTATATATATTACAGAAGCTGATAGATAGCCTTTCTGTGAATGGAAAATTTTGGAACGTGGCAGTGACACCTGTCTTCCGATATGCACCCAAAGGCAATCTGTAGAGTTTTACGTAATATTAATTTCACTTACCAAATTTACAATATTTATAAATCACAGAAGTTGAGATTTTCCGTTTCCGTTATGAGATTAAATTGCAACATAGCCACGCCACCTGTTGGCCGATGTGCATCCAAAATGGACCAGTAAAGCTTTACATAAAATCGATTTCACTTATAACTTCAGTGTATCACAAAATTTATTGTTAAATCACAAGAGTTAAAATATTGCCTTTCCGTTAAAATGATAAAATTGCAGATTAGCAACGCCACCTGTAGGACAATGTACACATCCAAATTGTATTAGCAAAGGTTATGATGATACATGCCAATATATCAAGTTTAATGCATTTGTACACTATAGAAGCTGAGATATAGCCGTCCCATAAATGGAGGGTTTCATTGCATAGCACCGCAATCTATCGGACGATATATCCCAAATGAAATTCAAATAAACTCCAATTTAGGGCAAGATCTAATATTGTAACAAGTTTGGTTGAATTCCATACATTGATTCCTGAAATACAAAATCCACAAAATTTTTCCATGAGTTTAAAATTTTGTAATTTTTTTTCACCTCACCGCTACTGATTATTAAGAAGCATTCTTTACTGACGTGCTAACAAAACGTTAAACTGAAAATGTAAAAAATGCTCTATTCTCTATCATGCTAAAAGTTATAAATTTCGAATAACTTACGAAGTTTTTAAATTAGAATGTTGCAAATCTCTCAATAAGATTCTTATCAATATCATAAGTGATATTTTAAAACTGGTCCGATCTCTCTGCAATCATTTGTTCTTGAGATATCGTGCACATGAACTAACGGACTATCACACTAATAGGTGCCGAAGCCGATACACATTAACAGATACCATACCAACCTTTTGACTTCCGGATTCCTCACGCCACAAAACGTGTAAAAAAATCAAAAACTGAAGTCAAAAATTTTCATGATTAACCTATTTTCCCAACCAATAGTACTAAAAAGTCATTTTGTCATATTCGTTATAATTACACTGTTACAGAACGTGTTATGACGGTGTCACACTTGAACGTTCTATATAGAACTAGAATTGTACGTTTTATAGATGGTACAAATCAAACATTTTCAGAACGTTCTAAATAATACTATTTCTGAACGTGTTTTAGAACGTTCTTTTGACACGAAACACGGTGTTTGAACTATTGAAACCGTTATTAGACGTTCACAGAACGTTCCTGTGCTACTTGGGATGTGTAATAAAATAAAACAAACACCTAAATATATTTAACGTACACAAACAACAAACCGTCTCAATTATATATATTAAAAGCAAAAACTGTTTTATTTAAGAGACAAAAAATTAAGTTAAAATACATTTTAAAAACAAAAAATACATATAAAAACAATTAAAAGCTAGACGTTTCGAAACCCGTCCGGGTTTCGTCATCAGTAATTACAACACAATATGCAAACATTACATGAACACTCAAGGAATTTAAAGGAGTACCGAATATTGAGGAGCCAGTGCGCATGCTTCATTGATAGTGTGGAGATGCTTGGCAGTGTGCCAGCTCTCAAGGAAAATACGCGATTTATAATTATGAAAACCAGAATTTAGAATTTTTATATTATCGCAGTCATAAATATGATCAGTTTCAATTGAATGGATGACAATTTGCAAATATGTTTATATAGGTGAAACTTGCCTACAGTAAAAATTAGACTACAAGAGCACAGACGATCTTTTAAAAATTGCAACACCAAAATTCTAAAATTGTAATCCATTCAATAGAAACTGATCATATTCCTGACTTCGATAATATAAAAATTCTAAATTCTGGTTTTCATAATTATAAATTATTTTCCTTGAGAGCTGGCCCACTGCCAAGCATCTCCACACTACCAATGAAGCATGCGCACTGGCTCCTCAATATTCGGTACTCCTTTAAATTCTTTGAGTGTTCATGTAATGTTTGCATATTGTGTTGCAATTACTGATGAGGAAACCCGGACGGGTTTCGAAACGTCTTGCTTTTAATTGTTTTTATATGTATTTTTTTATTTTAAAATGTATTTTAACTTAAATTTTTGTCTCTTAAATAAAACAGTTTTTGCTTTTAACCTAAATATATATTTATATGAATTTAAAAAGTGTTTTTTCTTCAATTAAGGCAAATATAAAACAGACTATCAATATATATATATATATATATATATACAGAGCTGCCAACCTAATCCAGCAAATTGTTAGTACCGCCCCTTTACCTACACCACTTAATTTTTAGAGTATTTGTTTTCTTCATTCATATTAAATATATTTGAAGAGAATTACTCTAAAAATTAAGTGATGTAGAAAAAGGGGCGGTACTAACAATTTGTCGGATTTGGTTGGCAGCTCTCTCTATATATATATGTTAGAAAAAGGCATCCCAGGTAGCACATAACGTTGTTATAGCGTTGCAAATAAGTCTGAACAGTGAAAAATTGGTTACGTTATTTTATGTCCGTTGAAAAATAGTTTTTATTTCGCAATATTCTCACTGAACAATTTCGAATATTTATTCAGTAATAAAGAAAACCTATAACAAACGTTGTTTTATGGTTGTACTTTTTCTGTTATTTTTTCGACGTTTTAAAATAGGTGTTTTATTAGTTTTTGTTTTCCTTTTTGATTCTAATAAAAAACATGTTTTTTCAACGAATTAATAGGTAATTTTTATAAGTCATTATTTCCGTCAAATGACGTTGAATCTCTTCAACTTGATATTGATACACGATTGTGAATTGGCGGGATGTGCGTGTTATAATTTTCTTTAGAGTTTTAAAAGAAGGTGTGCTGCGAAAGATCTTGTAACATGATAAAGCTTTCAGCAAATTATATTAACAAATATAGTAGATGTTCTTCGGCTTTCGGAAACCTTAACTAACGAAGGAGTTCATATTGTACGCTTTCTCCCGTTCTACACGCGAAATCGCCAAGTATATTGTAGCAAACCTTAAAAGCGTCTTACGATACGACGCGTGCCATTTTGAAAGTGAATTTGATGTGAATGAAGATGAAGTTATTGCTTTCCTGTTAAAATGGTACGAAAGTTTTCTGTAAAACAATAATTAATTAAACGTAACATAAAACTTTTTCATCGAAAGTGTATTGAAAGGTAAATGACATTTTACGTAATTTCCAAAAAACTTGCTAGCTGGTAATTTCCTTAAAAGCTCAAAGTTATAATATTCTTTGGTTTTGGGTTTGTTTACCAGCTAGCATAATATTAAAAATAAATGAGTTCTCGTCTAATTGTGGATGCTGTATATTTATTTAAACAAGATTTTTCAAGGAATGAAGTGAGTGTTTCTTTTTCCCTTCTTTAAAAGAATGTTCCAAAACTTTTTTAACATATGAATTTTTTCTTTTTTAAATTATTAGCAATATTTTAGAATCTAAAATTCAATGGATATATAGAGCTAGCAATTTTTCTTGGATTTCAACGTTTATAAGACATAAGAAAAACCGTTGAAAACTGATATAAAAATCACGACAGTATTGCGATTCTGAACAACCATTTTACAACTGTTTTTTTTTTTTTTTTTTTTTTTTTTTTTTTTTTTAAGTTAAAAAATAAACGACAGTATTGCGATTTCGTACAACCCTTTTACAACGGTTTTTTTTACGTTGTAAAATGTATTAAAACAACCGATGAAAGATGAGGAAATCAACGAGACATATTTTCAGATTATTAACGTTTCGGAAAAACGATCATTCAACGCAATGCATTGCCGTTTGTTCAACGTTGAAAATACCATACTGTGCTACCTGGGATATTTATTAAAAAATATATATATATATTGATATTTTCATCGTTTTATGAAATTGATACATTCCGCTTCTTTTTTAAAAGTAAAGTATAATAAAATATAAACTTAATATTTTATTTTAAACCTCTTTTATTATATACCTCTATTGCATTTAGCAGAAAACATATTGTTAGAATTACCTATTTATACAATAGATCAGTTGATTTAAGGTATTAAAATATTATACAGGGTATTTCAAGAGAACTTCGACAAACTTTATGGGTAGGTTATGCGATCCGAAACAAACTATTTTTACATAGGAACATGTAGGTGAAACTAGTAGAAGGCTGCTAGTGGCTGCAAGTGTTTGGCTGTGAGTGAATTACGCAACACGAGCTCAGGCACGGTAAATTGGCAGGGGTGAACCCATCATCTGTCCAGCACGATCCCCCCGATTTGTCCTCCACTGGTTTCTTCCTGTGAGGACTCATGAAAAACCTGTGTATGAAGCGCACTGCGTGTCACTGACAGACCTGGCGCTGGGATGTTTGAAAGAGTTCATCAATTCATGATCAAAGCTGCCAGATTAGAGAAATTTTTTTATTCAATACCCACAACTAAATTTTAACTTCAACAGCTACTGGCACTGTTGAGAGAGAAGCGATAGTAAGTCCCGGCCTGTCACTCATTTATTTATTTTTATTTTGTAAGCCTTCATGAACTTGATCCAATTCTGATACCTGTTTCAAGTTCGCTGAGGTGTGGGGTCATCATTGGACCCCGGGTACTCAGCACTCCGCCCCCCCCCCTCGAAGTCGATAGTAAGTTCACTATCCCTCTTGCTCATCAGTGATGTCGGGGCAATCGCCCTGCTGGTTCCCTGTCCCTCCAGTGCTGCAGAGGAAAGCAGACTATTTCTCTTTTTATCTGAGGTCTATGACGTTGAAAGGTAGAGTAAAGGTTTCCCCTACATTCTCTAAGTGTGCTACCTGTTAAGCTTCACCTGACCATATCCTAGACTGTCTTAACCCATAGCATCCTAAACTAGATGCCTTTCGCGTGGTTCGTAAACTTGGAAACACTTCAAGCGGTAGACATCGCCACCAGGTACAGATTGGGTGAATTTTTTATTCAACAGCCACCAAAAATTTTTAAAAGTGGGATTTGATATACGTAAAAGGCGAATAAAAATCGAAGAAATGTCGAATATATATATATGATATATTACTTCTTAAAATTATTGACGACAGTTGAATAAAAATGCCGTGCAATCTGCACCAGGAGGCGCTGTCTACCGCTTGAACTGGTGCCAAGTTTTTCAGCCACGCGACAGGCATCTAGTTTAGGAGGCAATGCTTAATCTAACTAGAGGAGATCTTTATGAGAATCCGCTCTATGTAACTGATATGATCAGAGTTGCTGGAGTCATAGACTTTGTTTAGCTTTGCTGGAAATTAAGGACTGGCAATAACAACAGAGAGAAGCGATATTTTAAACGTACGCATACAGTAGACGATGATTCGATTCGTCTATTATGAATGTCCAATATTGCTTCTCAAAATTATTCGTACTATTAAATAAAAATGTTGCAAAGTCTGGCAACATTGTTAGGAAGTCGTTACATTTAAAATTTAATCGTGGATAAAATATGAAAAAAATCCCTCAATCTGGTCTGTACTGTCCATAATTCGCCGTTGTGAGGTTTGTATTGTTGCACACACAGTTCCCAGCTTTTATAATTTATTTACAAGCATTTTCAGCCCCGCCTTCTTTTCACATTAGAAATTTTATAGATTATTTCTCTTTAATATGTGACAACGAACAAATAACAAGAAAATCATTTTTCAAAATTTCTGGTATGAAAAAGAGGCGGGGCAAAAATGCTCGTGAATAAATTATGAAAGTTGGGATGTCTGGTTGCAGATGGCAGGAATTTTGAGCTCTTTCTGTAACATTATCATACTTGCCAACCATCTCATTATGAACCGTACAATTTTTAGTACCCGCCTTCTTGTTCACACCAATAATTTTTTAGAGTAATTTTAGTCTTATTTAATCGTAACAACATTTGGAGAAAATAATTCTAAAAATATAGTGGTGTGAGAAAAGGGGCGTTTTTTTAGGGGGCGTTAACAATTGTACGGTTATCAAGGATGGAACACGGGCGCAGAATTCACACCGGAATGTGTTTAAGAAATTTCTCTACCTATAATATCGTCGATTTAACAGGTAGAAAATTTTCTTACATTGATAGTGGTATGAATTCTGCGCCCGTGTTCCATCCCTGGGTTATTAATGAGATGGTTGGCAAGTATGCATTATGCACAGAGTGTTTAACCCGTTAGTAGTCGCTAGTTGGTCGATTTGCCGCCCATCTTTCAGTGTTGCCAGATTTTTTTATTCAATAGCCACCAAAAATTTTTAGAAGTAGCTTTTGATATACATAAAACGCGAATAAAATCAAAGAAACGTCGGTCACATCACTTCTTAAAATTATTGGTGACAGTTAAATAAAAAGTGTGCAATTTTTAATAGGTGGCGCTGTCTATAGCGACTACTAACGGGTTAACAAACCTGTTTCCGTAACCCATATCTGCATTGATTTATTTTGTATTGTTGTCTTGTTAGCGCACATACATCTCGCTTCCGCCTATATGTTTCTATGTAAAAATATTTTATTTCGGTGTGCCTAAACCACTCCTAACATATGGGAAACTTTTTTGAAACGTCTTTAATAAATTTGTTTATCAATTCAGTTAGTTTTTAATATTATATGTTTTATATTCAGACGTTAAACTTTTTGGTATAAATTATGTATAAAATAGTTATTTTAAAAGAAAGTCTTCATTTATTGCAATTCTACTTTTAATTGTATAAATTGCAGCAATATATCCTTATTATAATTTGTCAGAATTTAATGCAAAAGGGTAATCTTTTAAAATATATTTTCTAAATATAATTTTTAATAATAATGATTTTATATGTATTTTTTAATCTAATTTTGTTATGTTATGCATTTCATTTATATATATATATATATATATATATATATTTATTTATTTATTTTTTTTTTTTTTCAGGTATTACTTTTCTTATATCACATTTTACTGCTATTGCTTGGATTTTTTAAACTGCAGTGGTGAGTATTCAATCATAAAAATGTTTTTAACCGTGAAAAATTTAGCGTTAGAAATTTACTGAAGGATAAACATGAAAAATACAGTCTAAGTTCTTATTAATGGCCTTATAAATATGATTATTTTTAATTCAATTTAAAATTTTATATATTCTATCTATTTTTGTGACAATTTATTTATATTAAGAATAAAAATCAATAAAAACTTTTAAGATTTCTCTGGTATCCATTTAAATAAATTTTTATTACATGCATATATGCCAAGCCTTGCAGTGTTAAGAAATTTCGCTTATTTTATTGTATCGTCACCACTATTTAAAATATATATATATTTTTTTTTTAGATAATATTTTAGCACAGAAAGATTCACGTTATTTACTTCTTGTGATAAGCAGAGAAAGATGCGTGGCATCCTCAACAAGGGCTTCCAGTCTTCGAATTGTTCAAAATCTGCAGTCACGAAAAATTTCTTTTTGGCGATAGTGTTAGTGATGACAATAGTATTAAACGCATATAAATTTTTGGAACACTGAGAGGCCTGATACATGCATATCTGATAAATTTTATAATTTATATCGAAGTATTGTTAATAATTGAGCTTTTTTCACACCATTATTTTTGAACGCAATTTTCTTCTTCTCTCATCGTTATTGCACAGTGGAGAAAAATTCTCTACAAGCAAGGTGGTATGAAGAAAGGGCGAGACTAAGAGTACTCCGGAATAAATTATAAATTATACCAGATATAATATATGCATACATGTAGACATGACAACATTTTTAAACATGACAACATTTTTAACACATGCATACATGACAACATTTTTAATTTTTATTCCGAAATATAGTTAGACTCGCCGTTATTTCATAACACTTTATTTATAGAAAAAATGAGTGGTATGGAATAACAAGCGGGGATAAAACGACTCCGGAATAAATTAAAATGTGTGCATTAATGATATATGCTAACAAATTAAAAAAAAAATATCATAAATAATTGTAATTTAAATTGTTATGACCCTCAAACAAAAACGAATTTTAATAATGAATTATAATACAATAATTTTTATTAAAGTATCAGAATTAAAATGTCTCGATAAAATGCAGACAAAGTATTAAAAGTTCTTTTTTTTTTTTTTTTTCACATAAATAAACTTTGTGTAAAATAAATAAGGCGCCTAAATAAATAAAAATAATAAATAATTAATTAATAATTAAATGAATAATAAAAATAAATAATAAAAAATATATCATTAAAAAGAATAAAATAATAATTTTATCAGTTAATCCTTTAACGGGCAACGGTGCGTATACTTACCAAAAAAATCATCAATTTTTCAGTCGGAAAAGCATGGCAAGCCAGTTTACTACAGCTGCCGTTTTTACTCTGGTAAAATACCTGAAAGAGTAAAAAATAAATAAAAAATGAAAATAAATAAATAAATAAATAAATAAAGTTTATACAACCCTTTGTTGATTATTATTATTATTATTATTATTATTATTTTGTAAAATTTTTCTTCTAAAGTCGTGAGAAATAATTTTACAACAAAATGTGTGTTTAGACTAAAAACAGTAGACGTGGAAGGTAGCTCACTGTGAATTTCTCATTTAAAATTAATGAATTGGGTGGTAAGTATACTTCTAATAGCTTTATAAATGATTAAATATCAAATTAATTTTGTATAACAACACTGCCCTGCTTGAAAATCGACCCCAATACCACTTTTGCAAACTGGCAAGTAAAATGACCCCCTGAATAAGAATATGACGCACATTTTCCCTATCACCCACCGTTTTTTAAGAGCACCGACCTATTTTTATCCCTTTTTGATAATTTCATTGCTATAAATTTGATTTGTAGAGGGGGGGGGGGGTATTTTAAAGGTTAAATATCTTCTGAGGGGCTACAGAGTTGGGAAATTCTAAAACAGGAACATTTGCAACAAGGGGAAAATTTAAAGGAGGGTAGGGCATTTGCCACTGAAATTATACATTACATAAAATATATTTTTTCAACAAATTATTATTATTATTATTTACATATCATATACATTTTTTTTTTTTTTTTTTTTTTTTTTTTTTTTTTTAAGTTCAAAAATTTCGCTACTGATAAAATCGATAAAATCACACCTTACTGAAATGATGAATGGAATTCAAATTAAACAGCAATCGGAAGAGCATAGGCAAACGTATTTTTTTATGCATAAATCAGTTGCCCATTTCCGATTTGAGATCCATTCTTTCGAGATATAATGTCAAAAAATTCTCCATTGTGGAATCCGAAAACTGATAAAAGTCATGTGTATGAGAGGTTTTATCGGGACTCCTCCCACTCCTTTCATATTACTACGTATTTAGCCAAAGATAAATACAGATTTCTCGAGAACTGGCTCACGAGTCACGAGGGCAAGCAGTTAACCCTTTCAGGGGCACTAAGTAAAAATGATTGAATTTCCTTTTAAATTTATATACATCATAAAGTAAACATCCCCTACAAGTCATATTTGATGAAGAAAAAAATTCAGCATGTGGGGATTTTTTTGTGGGTGGTGGCTAGACGTTCTAGCCACTGCGCACATACGTCATGTACCTTAATTTTCGTATGGAAATAAATATTTATATATTTAAGGAATAAAAATTGAAACTATGCCTTGAAAATGTAATTATAATAGTACAATGTAACAATAATTAATTATTACTTAAATTATAATGCTTCTTTATCCTTTTTTAATGATTTATTATATATACACACACACATATATGGGCTGTTTAAAATTTATTTAGAAACCTCTATGCATTAGTAATAAGAAAAAATTATTCACTATTTAAGGAATAAAAATTATAGTTATTCAATTATATTGTAAGTGCAATAAATTTTGAAATTGACTCAGTACATAAACTAAAAGACATAATTTCTTACCTTCATATTGTAATGAAATAATCAATTCACAAATTGCATACACAGAAATATGAAAACTTTAAAAATATTAATGTTCTTTAAAATTTGTTTGTTCCTGATCCAGATACTGCAGAATCATCATCTGAGAGTAGCTCTTCAAACAGAGCAATAGCTTCATCCAAAGATAAGCCTTTTCTAGGCATTATTGTGATAAAAATTAAGATATATACATTTAATTTAAGATTATTTAGAGAAATTAACTGAATTTAAAAGCTGTGAAAATAAAAATTTATTTTTAAAAATCACGATATAAGAGCAATAGAAAAAAGCAGCCTCTTTCTACACTGTAAACAGAAATACTGAATAGCTTTTTTGTAAGAACCCTCCCACGCTTGTTTACATCTGTATTTACATTCTGCTATCCCTTACTGTTTATATTTATCACAGTTCACTAACCCCAGAAGACCCTCTTTGTTTATCTCAAAGGAAAATAAATTGAGATTCATTTCCCCAGCAGAACCTGTCTTATGGTATCTCCCCTGACGTATGTGCGCGGTGGCTAGAGGGTCTATCCACCTAAAAGATGCTCCTAAACATCAAACTAAAATTAATGATCTAAGATAATATGTAAATCTGTTGTATTTAAAAGGTGCATTACAGTATATTTACACTACCAAATACTTTTGATTAAAAAATTATTTTTCATAAAAATATATAAAAGAAACTTCAAAAAATTTTCCCGCAACTTGTCCATTTAAAAAAGTCACAGGCACATCCTGCTTAAAGTTACTGTATTGCTGCCGTCTCTATTTCAATTTTAGAAGTACACATTAACTTTTCATAAAGGTGGATAGAAAAAAGTAGCCACTGCACACCCAGAGAAAAATTTCTTAAGTAGGTGGATAGACCCTCTAGCCACCGCCCCTGAAAGGGTTAACGCGTTGAAAATCACGATAGATTATTCTCTCTCAATAAACGTCATTTAATTGACTTATATTACACTGTTATTATTCTATTCGGATAATTTCCTCAAGATTTTTTTTTTCTAACAACATTTTGCTATACAAATTCAGCGGAGATAAATCACATACTTCTTTCTATCAAATTTGACTGTAATGCCTTGTGGCTATCGATATTAAATAAGCATAATTATCTTGTGCTTCAAACGTTTAACGTTATAGTGGAATGATGTTATAAGGGAGTTTGAATTAATTTATTAGAGCAAGCTGATATGAAAAATTTGCCACATATTCATTATACCATATAAACACTAACATGGGTTTTCCTTGGTGATTATATGCTAATTTTTTTCGTTACCAATTGTTATAGAAATTCTAATACTTTTATAATTTAAAATTTGTATTATATAGGTTATAATACATTTAAAATAATATAATTTTAAATTTCAGCGCAGACTTCGCAGCTTTCCTAAAAATTTACGTTCATTTTATTGTACTGTCTCCATTATTTTAAAACGATATTTTATTACATTAAAATTTAGTTTCTGTTCATACGGGGTGGGAGCAAGGCACCCGTGACATAGCCATGCATACTCCGATACAAAAAGATAAGGTTGAGGCTCCGATAAAACGAGTTGACGCACATTCAACCATTTTTGCCCAGCAGAAATATAGCTTGGCGACTTTTAGTTGCAGACGCATTGCCCTTTGTCTTTATCTCCTAAAGTGGCGAGTAATTTACGAATTAGTTATTAATCGTAATGGAAATGAACGGCTAGTCTGGATTGAATGCATTCGTCTGCTTTGGACTAGATAGATAGATTTTTCGGGTGATTCTTTTGTAAATCAATTAATTTATTTTTAAAATTAAATATACCGCAAAAATATGCCTAAATAGGAGATCGAAGTATTGATTACATTCGATAAATTTATCGGTAGTATTTAGCAACATTTTCTTAGTAACCCTAGTAAAAGGTAAACATTACTGCTACTGTTAAACTATTTTATTATTATTATTATTACTATTTTAATATTTATACACGTTAAAAAGTAGTGTGTGTTGTAAAATACAACATTTAGATAATAAAACAGCAATAAAAACAAATAATTGAAAGACATATTTACTTAACTTTATCATATTTACACTGCATATTTGTGATTGAAAGCTAGGCGTCCAATTTTCTCTTCGACAATTAATAGCCCATTTCTTTCGCCTTTCTTTATCTATTGGAAATCTAAACATTCTAACACCATACTTGCCAACCTAACCCGGAAGATTGTTAGTTCCCGACACTTTTTTTACACCACTTGATTTTTAGAGTAATTAAGTATATAATATATTTCAAATATGTTTCGATTAAATAAGAAGTAAAGTACTCTAAAAAAAGACTGGTGTGAAAAAATAGGCGGTAAGGGGCGGGACTAATATTCTTCCGGGTTTCGACACAACCCTCAATTTTATATAATTTGATAACACTTGAAATTCAGACCGTGGGGGCAACAATCGCTGAGTGGGAAAGAAAATGCCTGATTAGCCAGCCTGTATTGGAAGAGCTCTAGATAAGGTATCGAACGGAAATTAAAGTCCATGACGTCATCAGACTGAGATGAGAAAGGCCAATCATATTAGTAGGGAAAACAAACGGAAGAAGAAATAAATTACAAGATAAAAAGAAATGTTTGTATACCACGTTTTTATATTTTCTGTTGAATCATATAAACTTGATAATTCTATGTATTAATAAAGACTTTTTTTTAAATTTTGCGCCACCTTGCGGATTTTTACCGGACTAACTTTCCATACAAAACAAAATTTACTGAAAATGAATTAAATTCTGCTTAAAGATGGCTAAAAGTATTAAAAGAATTCATTGTCATCGTGTTCTGAGCTATTCAAAAAGTTTCATATGTCTAGCTAGTCGGGAAGTTAGTTAAAAATTAATTGCAAGGTTTGTACTGGACAAACAAACTAGAAAGCGAGTTAATAAAAACGTGGTAAAATCTTGACAACTAAATCTCGAAAAAAAGTTAGTGCGTGAGTTCGCCCAGAAAACTGAATTTTTATGTAATATCTTGACAATTTTTTATTTTATTTAAAACAATTTCAAGTTTTCCGATGAGAAGAGGAAAATTTGGTGTATTTAGTTCGTTAGCAATTGCATTTAGAGTGTTATTGAGTTCAAGAAGGCGATTGGAGGATTCGGAGGTGTGTAGAGATGGAAAATTCGGATTGGCTGAGGGTGATGAGAGTAGCTTTATTTATGAACGATTTGCTCTTATTTTCCGTAAAAGATGGGCATCCTCAAAAACTAGCAATACGATTCCCGCCGCAATTACAGCACTTTGGATTTTCAATTTTTTTTCTTTCCTCGTTTGCAATCTCTGGTTTCATGCTCTCCACAGCAACGAACACATCTATGCTGCATTCTACAAAAATTTGCAGAATGATGAAAAAGTGGCACTTGAAACCTTACAATGTGCGTGTATATATAACTTTCAATTAAGATTTTATAGTACGGTATATTATCGAGATAAAAAATATCTTTACTCGTTTCAGCCCTGACAAGTTGGATTTGAAATAATAGTAGAGATTTTTTAGATTTGAAGGTTCATCTGTGTGGCTTTAACAACTTCGAAATTAAGGAGAGTAAGGGTTTCTTGGATTTCTGAAATTTTAGTTTCAATGGAAAGCCCTCGGATTAAGGGGAAACTGCCTTAAAGGGAAAGGGGGGGCAATGCTATAATGTTGGAAAATGGTGCTAAAAACAACAAATAGTCTCTTAGACAATGTCATGAGTTCAGGTTCGAATTCAAAACACAATCACTAAAAATGAAGAGGCAGTCAGTTGAGAAATCATGATTGAATCTATTGAAACTATCAGATTGTCCTTTTAGAACAATATATAATATATGTATATATATTCGAGATGCTAGAGATTAAAAATAGTATTCGGGGTATGCCTAGATGTGCGAGAGAGAGATCAACGAAAAGTACGTGTTCTAAGTTCGACTGAACCGAGGCGAATGTGTCGAAAAACCCAGATGCGGGCTTCACCTACTCTGCCAACTACTAGTAGCCCGGCGGGTTTTTCGCCAATCAGTTGCCAAACATGATTCCTTTGTTTCTAATATAAAGCAAATAGGAAATTTTGAGTTTTTAAAAGACGGTTAGAGTACTTTAACCTAGCTATTAGCGAGCTTGTTAAATCCAAAAGTTGTAGCAGGGTTCATACGAGCCTTAATTTTTCCCTGAGTCTTATACCAGTAATCTTGTAGTACAATGATTTTCGTTATAAAGTGAGTCTATATGATTAATATGAATTTTATTGTTTCAGAATACTGGTGTGAGACTCAGGGAAAAAATTAGGCCCGTACGAACACTGTGTGGTAACTAACGGGCGACGAAACAGGAAATGACATGTAATTACAGTTAGTTTGCGCTTTTTTTTTTTTTTTTTTTGTATTAAAAAAAAAGATTGTATCAGGCATTTTTGAAAAGCACAATACTATTTAAATGGATGATTTATTTCTGAAACCTGAGAACATTTTTTATTAGATTAATTTAATTCATGAATTTTAAATTTATATTTTAATTAAAAAGATTATTTTATTAACAAAGGGTTACATTTTGAAATTAAATGAAATCTTTAATTTATGAAAGATGTATTTAAAAAATAGAATTACGTAATTAATATATTATTAAAAGTAAGTTTTCCTTCAAAGAATTGAAATGCAAATTACTTTAACAAACAAGTATATAATTTAAAATAAAATTAATTTTTTAAAATCAATTTCTCATTAAAAATTTAGTGTAACTAATTATTCAGAGTTTTTAAGAAATAAATCTAAAACTGAATAGATGTATGGAACTCCTCCACAAATGCCTCTATCATTCATAGTATAACATTGCACTTTCATGTTCTCGAGTATATTCAGAATTTTTTCGTACATTTCTGAGGAACCGGAGAATATTTTAAGAAAATGGCTAGCAGGGGCTGCAATAAATTTACAGTTGTTACGGGATTTGCCCAAATATTTAAGGAGTTGAGATTTATTTTCACATTTAACAGTTATAAATCTTTCTTTTGGGAGAACATTTTTCTTTTGATTTTTTTACATCATTAGTACTGTTAATTTTAGGTTGCGGGATAGAGCCATCCATAATAGTTTTTTCCTGAAGTAGATCAAATTTCTTTTTAGTTGGAATAAGTATTTCAGTTTTAGTTTTACTATTTTTAGTGATTAGGCTATTTCGCGATTTTTTCTCTCAGAATATTGAGGATTAGTGTTAATTGAGCTACAGGATGAAACTGAGAAATTAATATCAAAAGAAAAATGCTTATTATTATTATTGATCTGTTCTGCCGTCTCAGTACTTTCATCGTTAGTTCTTGTCCAGTGGGTCAATTCGTTTGTGCCATATCCTGGCTTGAATTGTGGAAAATCTAGATTCATCGTTCTGATTTAGGAAATAGTAAACTTTTTCAGAGGTTCTTGCTTTATCACTTTACCATTACCATCAGAAAATCTGAAATGGGATTTTAGTATCCTTCCACAGACTTCATCATTTAGAGAATTGATCATTTGGGTGATTATTCTATCAATATAGCCACTTTCAATCTGCTAAATTAGCGAATCGTTAAAAACTTTTTAAGATTCAATAAAGCCGAATAAAATTTCTTAGAACATCCATAATGAAAAAGTTGTGAACCTTGAAAAACAGCCCTGGAAAAATCTTCGGAGTTCAAACAGGAAATAACTTTTTTTTCTGCCCTGGTGCTCAAGAAAAGAACGTCTGATCTCCTTCAGGCTCCTTCAGGCTCCTTCATCCGATTTATAAGCGGATCTACCAAATTTAGCTTTGAAATATTTAGAAATATTGGCGAAAAATTTTTTAGTGATGATAGTGATGACAATATAATAAAATGTGAGTAAACTTTTATCGACGCAATGAGGCCTGCAATGGTATTCTTTACTTTGTAAATATAAATGATTTTGCTTGTGAGTAAGGTAAAATTTTTAGCTTTAAAGAGTTAAATAAATCTCCACAGTATTTTATATGTACTATTGCTAAAAAGAAATGGCCTGTTAAAGAATTAGCATAAGTGTTTTTATTCCCAGTGTTGCCAACTTTTTAAATTCATTCTGGAAAAGTTTTAGCTCCGCCTTCTTTTTGCAGCAGAATTTCCGTAGAATATATCTCTTCAATATATGACAACAGTTAAATAAGAAGAAAATCATTCTTCAAAATTACTCGTATGGAAAAAAAAAAAAAAAAAAAGAAAGAAAAAAAAAAAAAAAAAGGTGAAGCTAGCGATGCTCTGGAGTAAATTATAAAAATTGGCAACTCTTCCGAATTGTTTCCATTAGAAAATGCGAAATGAAATTATTTTTATTGTTAACCCTTTCAGAAGCGGTGGTATGTGGGTGATTCCATGGAAGAAGGTAACATCAATTACACTGAAGAAAGAAATTTCCTCTTTTTTTTTGCCACCACTATCACCATACAAAAATATTAATGACATATTTACTGCTGTAATTGTGATTAAATAGGAGAGTGATTCTTGTTAAAAAATACTAGTGGAAGCAGAAATATCTCTGTGAGTGACTGACGTTACATTTTTCGTGGAATTGGCCATATATTTTATACTACCTACTTTTAGTTCTCAATTTAGAAAAATCACCCTAGATATCTATAATAATAATTTTAAACAAATTTGTACCTTTTTGACATAGCCGAAAAAATTCATTTATTTCTTATGATCTAACTCTGTTCTCAAATTCTGTTGACACTTGATATTAAATGACCATAATTACATTGTCCCTTAAAGGGTTAAATGTCGAAAATCGTTAAAAAAAAAAAAAAAAAAAAACTCTGCAAATAATAGTGTTTAACAATTTTTGTAAAAGTCATAACCCCTGATTTAAATTTTGAAAATAAAAACATTTATGCCCATAAAATTTAGAAAACATGTGGCATAGAAAATTTGGAACGAATTAAATACAAATGTAGTTATTATTTCATTTTAAATTTAAAGCAAATATGAAATTTATAATGCATTTCAAAAACCTTTTATTTAAAATTAAAATTTTACTCGAATTTATATTTATTTATAAAGCAAATATTAAACAAAACATAAAGTTGTTTATCTTTTACACAAGTGAAAAAAGTTACTTGTTTGTAAAATATTTAAATGGTTTTGTGCTCACCTGTTGGAAATTATTAAAAATCTACTTAAACTTTAATAATAATAAAAAGAAGAAAAAAAGCGATTAAATGATTTAACATTCTGCCGAAAAATTAAATATTTTTGCTTTCGCAAAGACTTCATAAACAGGTAAATTATATTCTTCGCTTCATTATGAAAAGATTGCATTTTAGTGAAAAATTGTATCAGAAAGACGAAACAATTTTCTCCCTTTTAAGTTACGTACACATGCAATTTTCCACATCGCAGTTTTCAATTTCTTTTCTTCTATCCAATATGTTTCCTCTGACCAGATGGGCTTTTATTTTCTACTTTTTCATTGACGGGGAAAACTTATTTACTGAAGCATTACAATCTATTTGTTTTTAACTTCTATTATTTTTCGGGGATGTGAGATTTGGAAAAATTTCAGTGTTTTATTTTTAATTTATTTTCCGTTTTTAATTAATAATGTGTTTTATTCTATTTCAGATGGAAATGTAAATTGTTTATTAATCACTCTCTATGCGTCCGGAAAACTTGTTGTGTTTCCGATGTTAGTGAAAAATGGAACTTTTTTGCTTTTTATTTAAATGCGGATACATGATTGCATATTTAAAATTGGTTCTGAATTTAAAGAGGAATTCAGTAAAACTCATTTTCTCTAATTAAAAAAGTAAAAAAATGAATAAAATAAGGGTATAAATTATTTGTAAAAATGTTTGTTCATTATTGTGTTTTAGAAATCAAAATGTTTCAGTAAATATTTTTTTATTAAATGTTCGTTACTATAATTATTTGAATATTTTATAATTGTGTTTCTCCATGTACTACTAAAAATTATAACAAAGCGCGTTTGGACGAATTTAAGGTAATTGGGTTGACTTCTATACGAAAACGCTTTTTATGAAATGTACAAGTTGTTGTAGAATTAATTAAAAGCCCTATTTTAACCAAAAATAGCTAATAAAACATATATTATTAAAAAATGTATTTGTTATTTACATGTTTGGAACAAATTTTCATAAAGGAAAATTTGGATACTATAATATGTAATTTTTGTAACGTAATTATAGACACGACTATTTGCTAATATCTGTTATATGTACTTAAAACAAAAATATTACATAAAATTCTAGTAACCACTTATAGCCATTCTATTGGTCTACTTTTTCCATTGGTCAAAAGTGGTAATTTGATTTTTTTTTTTTTTTTCGATTAACAGGTTCACGACCGCACGTATCTGTCTTTTAGACAATTAGCTCCACCTCAGGGCGATATTCTTGAATATTACATTATTTTAACTCAATGTTTTCTCTATTCATATTTATAATATAAATAAATATACATTACAGCTATACTCTTTCTAATAAAGGTATTTGTATCCATAATGCATTGATTGTATAAATGTATATATTGGGTGCACTTTTAAGCAATAATGTCAGCTATGTAACCTAAAGAAACGCCCACTGGTGGAGTTGCAGATTTTCAAATGACGTGAATTCCCGTCAGCTGTCGCGAAAGTGTTAAAATTCTGCAGGCTGTTTACATATTTTACTGTCAGTTGTCTATATTAATTTAGAAGTGAAATAACCAGCTAATGATATTTTACAAAATTAATTCGGGCGTTAACGGGTTAAACAATAGTATTATTTAGTTATTATTTAAATAACAGGGCACACGCTGTGAAATGCCCGAAAGACAAGTATTTAATTAGCTCATAAAAATAAATTAAGCTATAAGTACTTCTAGAGAAAAATCTGAAATAGAAAGTAGGGATTAAAATAAAATCAAAAGTTATCTTCCATTAAATAACGACAACTTAGTGTTTAATTAAACAATTCCTTTAATGAAAATTAAAAATTATTAAATATTTTATTATTTACCGCATAATGTTTATTAACTGCAAAAGTCACTTTACAAAGGATTTTTAGAATTTTAAGCAGAATTCAACTAGAAGAAGAAATATATTTTCCAATGCACCTGTTTCTATTAATTATTATATTATCAATTATAGTTTCTATATGTACAAGGGAATTAGGCATAATTTTTTTTTAGTCATAACATATTTTTGTTTGTTTATTTTATTTTTAGTGCTAGAGGCCTATTTCAGTCGGTACAGTTGTCGAATTTTTATAATACACTATTAATTAGTGCTAGAGGCCTATTTCAGTCGGTTTATTGAATGGGGATTTATTGAATGAAGTCCCCCCAAGGCACAACTTTGACATGAGTCCCCCCCCCCCAAGGTACCCTTATTTCAGTCGGTACAGCGTTGTCGAATTTTTGTAATACAGTCTTAATAGTGCTAAGGGCCTATTTCAGTCGGTTTATTGAATGAAGTCCCCCCAAGGCCCAACTTTGACATGAGCCCCCCCAAGGTACCCCTATTTCAGTCGGTACAGCGTTGTCGAATTTTTATACGTCACTCTTAATTAGTGCTAAGGGGTGAAATTCAGTCGGTTTATTGAATGGGGATTTATTGAATGAAGTCCCCCCAAGGCACAACTTTGACATGAGTCCCCCCAAGGTACCCCTATTTCAGTCGGTACAGCGTTGTCGAATTTTTATACGTCACTCTTAATAGTGCTAAGGGCCTATTTCAGTCGGTTTATTGAATGGGGATTTATTGAATGAAGTCCCCCCAAGGCACAACTTTGACATGAGTCCCCCCCAGGCCCAACTTTGACATGAGTCCCCCCCAAGGTACAACTTTGACATGAGTCCCCCCAAGGCCCAACTTTGACATGAGTCCCCCGAAAGGCCCAACTTTGACATGAGTTCACCCAAGGCCCAACTTTGACATGAGTCCCCCCCCAGGCCCAACTTTGACATGAGTTCCCCCAAGGCCCAACTTTGACATGAGTCCCCCCCAAGGCACACCTTTGACATGAGTCCCCCCCAAGGCACACCTCCCCCTCATTTGGAAAAAGAGAAAAAACGTTGTTTTGCGGCTATAAAACAGTTTGGACTTCCAACGTTATTTGTTACAATATCTGCAGCTGAAACACATTGGTTTGATTTAATGAAAACTTTATCATGGAATTTAGATCGTCACGAATTAACTAAAGAAGAATTTGTCGATATTAACAAGTTTAGCAGTAGACCTCTGGCACTAAATTAAAATCTGTCAATGTCAGATTTTCATGTTTTAAATAATGAAATAATGTCGTGTCTGTATATATATATATATATATATTTTTTTTTTAAATTACTAACCAAACTAAAAAAGATTTTCTCACCAGCTCATTGGGGAAGGTAGCTGCCGACAATCATAGTTGTATTAACAATTCATCTTAGAAGCACACTTAGAGTAAAGTAGTATAGTAAAGTCTTAGGAAATACACATTCATAATTCTTATTTGGGAACCACTCTTATATATTTCTCTTCAAAAGATATACACTTGCACCAGCGTTGCGACAATTCTTGGATACCCTCTCTGTAACACTTTTAGTCTAAGACCTCAAAGTAGGCATTCGTCACTGAGAAGACATCGGTATCAGAACAGAATTTCCTTCCAGCCAGAAATATTTTCAAGTTGAGAAAGAGGCGGTAGAGGCCATATCAGTAGAATAGGGTGCATGAAGAAGAATTTCAAACTTCAGTTCAAGAAGTTTTGCCATCACGACAGTTTTGTAGATGGGAGTATTGTCCTGGGGAAAAGGACTTTCTTCTTGACCAAACTTGTTTTTTTTTTTTTTTTTTTTTCATTTTGGAATGTAATTTATCCAAAAGGTTAGCATAATATTCAGCACTGATGGTCCTTTCTTTTTTTAGATAAACAAATATTAAAATCCCATTATCGTCCAAAAAACTATTGTCAAAACCTTTTCAGCAGATGGCGCACATTTTGCTTTTTTTTGTGATGGTTCGTCTTTCGCTGTCCACTATTTTGATTGTTGCTTGTTCTCTGGAGTATAGTGATGGATGGATGTCACATCCACAGTAACGAAAAACCGCAAAAAATCGGAAGGTTTTGTGTTGTACAGCGCCAAACATTATTCTGATATCGTCAAGCGCTGCAGTTTTTGATCCAAGGTGAGCAAACGCAGCACCCATCTTGCTGAGAACCAAACACAAATCTTTTGAAATACGCAAGAAGTATTAAACAAAGACGGCACTTTGAAGTACCTTTGTCAAAGTAACTCCGGGAGCGCCATCCCTAGGTGAGCCTGGAAAATTTTCATCTCACACTCGTATATATATAAAAATATATATTTATATATTTTAGTATATGCATTCTTTGAGAATTTTTCTAGCCAAAGTTGAGCATCAAAACACGCTCAGAAATAGAAGAATTATTCAAATTTCAGCAAAAATTATAGAACGAACATTTCTTTTTTTTTTTTTTTTAATTGTAAGTCCAAAAAAAAAAAAAAAAAAAAAAAAAAGACTTACCAAGCGTTTTTTTTTTTTTTTTTTTTTCTTTACATGTTCAAAAATCAAATTTCAATCATCTCTGTCGAAGCATTTTTAGCTCTTTACTTTTCATGGATCCTTCTCGTTAAATATTTTTGTAGCAAGTACCCACTTATGGTCATTTCTATGATGAACTTTTTCCCTTGGTCAAATTCAGATTCAGTTGGAAACTTCTTTGCGGAAGCCTTAAGGCACATTTTTTGTGGCAAATGTTGGTACATCTTCTTCTTTGTCTTGTAATGTTGGCCATAAATTCCCATAATAAATTCTAGCAGTTAAATCACCACTTGTCATCGATCTCTTTTAAATATTTCATTTTATGACTTTCTCTTTTATAACACCTTTTTACTTAAAGTGTTTTTCTTTCTTGTTGCTTTTTTGCAACGGCTGTACTTTTACTAGCACGCACTCACACAACACACACTTACACAACACACACACACACACACACACACACACACACACACACACACACACATATATATATATATATATATCACATAGCTGCCAACTTTTCCGCAGTTTAAATAGCAGTATTTTTTTAAGGAAATTTTTCATAAGCTTAATAGCAGATTCCTGTGATTAAGTGTATATAATTTTTTATTAAAAAAAAAAAAAAAAAATCCAAAATACGGAATGATTGGCAGCTATGATATAATTACCATAAGTCGAGATTTTTTGAAGCATCGGATTTACGTTTATTTTTGCAATGTTTAAAAAAAAATATCCCGAGTTTAAAAATTGCATTTCGTAGTTTTCTGAATATCATCTACCATATGAAATTAAATAGGACGTAATGTTATAAGTAAAATAGATTCAGTTAATATTCGAATTCCTAGAAATAGCATAGAAATCCATTTCGATAAATACGATTAAAATACGATATTGAAAATATTTTTTCTGAAAATTGAGTTTTAGAAAAGTATATTTTGCAGGGATGGAACACGGGCGCAGTATTCATACCGGAATCTGTTGAAGAAATTTATCTACCTATAATATCGTTGATTTAAGAGGTAGAAAATTTTCTTACATTCATAGTGGTATGAATTCTGCGCCCGTGTTCCATCCCTGATTTTGAATAACGAGAGTTTTAAAAATAAAATTACTTTTATAAAGATGAAAATAACAAATATACATTTCAGAAAATAGCTTTTACATCAGACAATTTATGTGTAACCTTTACTGCAGAAATCGTCGCAACGACATAAATCATTTACTAGAAAAATAATGAACATAATTTAGAAAGAAAAAAATAATAATAATATTAAACGGAAAGGGTGGAGCAACATAAAAAAATGAAAAAGTATTATTCTTTATTTTTGTCAATTAGTGAAATTTCTGTCACGCTAAGTTTTTGTTTCGCAATTTCTGTTGCTATGTTATGAAAATAAGATAATAAATATGATAATAATAGGAAGCATAACTCAGAAATATAGTTTTTTGTTTAGATCTCTAAAAATATTTTTAAACACTGAATAGCTGTTAATTAGAAAATTTTATTAGTATTAATTTAATTAGTATCGAATGGGAATGGTAATATAACATAGGTCCCAACATTTTAATTTATTCCGGAGTGTTTTTATCTCCGCCTTTATTCCATACCACTTTTTTTTTTTTTATTTATTTATTTTTTTTTTTTAATATTTTATCGAAGTAATATAATGGAATTTTTTTTTCTATAAATAGAGTGTTGCGAATTTAAGGCGGGGCTAAAATTACTCGTGAATAAATTAAAATGTTGGCATCTATGAAATAAATAAATCCCATGTATAGTTTATATATTATCATATATAGATATAAAATATATATATATATATATATAGTACCCACTCTTTAAGAAAAAAGAATGTGATTTATAACTCTAAAGGTAAACGGGAAAACTATACACCATAAAAATATTTAAAATTGTATTTCTATAAATTTATATAGAGACAAAAGTCTTGAAGTATAATCATTGCAGTCACCATTTTTAATTATTTCCGTATAATTTTTTTGTAGAGCAACTTTCTCCCAAAATATTATTACGATTAAATAGGAAAGAAAATACTTTTCAACAAAAATGGTGTGAAAAAAGAAGCAGGAACTAACAACGTTAGGGAACAAATAATAATTTTAAAAAAAGGCTACAACTACGCATATTACTACAAATATAATGCATAGTTACCAACTTTTTAAATTTATCCCAGAGTATTCTTAGCATCTAACTTTTTTTCACACCACAATATTTGTAGAATAATTTCTCCTCCAAGAAGAGACTACGAATAAATAAGAAGAAAATCATTATTAAAAAAGTACTAGTGTTAAAGAAGACGGATACTAAAAATGCTCCGGGATAAATGACAATAGTTGGCAATTTCAAACATGTTAATTTACCATAATGTCATAGCTGCCAACATTTCATATTTTTATTTTTAATGCATCACAATTAGAGCTCTTATAAATTAATCTTATATAGTCTATGTAACGTTATATAGTCTTATATATCAGAAATCTTATTTAGTAATTTAGACATGGCTAATTGGCAATATCCGTTAATATTTATTTGAAAGAGATACTATATAAAATGTTTGTTATCCAAATGTACAATTAATTTATAATTAAAATTATATTACACACACACATACATCGTATATATAGTATATATATGTGTGTGTGTGTGTCAGAGTTACCAACATTTTATTTTTTTCCTGAGCATTATAATTATTTTATAAAGTGGTGTGAAATAAAGGCAGGGCTAAAATTGCTCCAGAAAAAATTAAATTGTTTACAACACTGTATAAATATTTAATGCTGAAAATACGTAAATAAACGTGTCATTTAAATCTTAGATTTATATTTACACAATACTTTAACATAAACGTCTTCTATATTCTTTATATATTCAGTATTGTATTTAAAAACATGCATTCCCAGAGCTGTCTACATCCTAATTAAAAATATCCGGAGTATTGTTAGTACCCGCCTTTTCTTTCGCACCAGTCTTCTTCTTTTTTTTTTTTTTTTTTTTTTTTGTGTGTGTGTGATTTTCTTCTTATTTCGTTGTAAATTTGTTTGAACAGAATTACTCTAAAAATTAAGTGGTATGAAAAAAGGGGCGGGTACTAACAATAGTCAACATTAAGTTGGCAGCTCTACATTTCAGAAACTTGTATTAATATGCTTTTACTTTCTTTCTTTCTTCTTTTCTTTTTAATAGACATATCAAAAATAAATTTCTAACTCAGATTCGGAAAGAACGAATATATTTAGCGTACACACGCATTTTTTAAATATACGTTACCTATTATAACTAAAGAAATCTACCTTTTACTTTTGTATTTTGCTAAGAAATACGATTTATCCAAAATATGCGCGGTTTTCTTTTTAGAAAGAGTAAATAAATATGTAAATTAAATAAAATAAAAATAAATAAAAAATTAGGATTTCGAAATATTTTTCTCTCGTTTTCATAATCCAACTTATCACAATCTTGAACTATAAACAAAAGAATGGAAAATAAATAAAATTAATTAAGACAACACATGTAAAATTAGCATTTTTTGATAAATGAATTATTTAATTAGAAATAACAATCAACAAATTATTTACAAAATACTTGGTTTGCGCGCGGTTAATTAAAGAGACCGTGAGTCTTAATTAGAATAAATTTGCAACTCCCTCTAACCTACAAAAATTGCTAACGAAACCTCGGAACTAAATACTAAATAAGGAAAAGAATTAGGCATACATTCTTTCTTTCAGGAGTAACGTTCCCAGTCATTAACTGTAAATTTAATTCACTCTTATTTCTGCTTATTTATTTACTCATGCAAACTAATGAATTTTCTCGTATAACTTTAAACAGATATCTAAAGAGAAGCTGTGAAAGAAACAAAATACACGAATGATTCTTTTTTTTTTTAAATTACTTGGATAAAATTTCAGCTGCATTTTTAACTTTAATTTCATTCTATTTAATGAAACAAGTCTTTAATTATTGGTAAAGAATAATTAAAAGTTAATTTGAACAACTCATGAGTTTTACATTTGCTTTATTAAAAAAAAAAAAAAAAAAAAAAAAAAAAGTGATATTCTATTAATGTTGTTTTTAAGAAAAAAGGATTCAAAAACCCATTTGACCATATAATTAAATAATTAAAACTCTTTAAAATGTGTAGCAATGTTTCATAAAACATATATTCTAAATCAGTTATCTTAGTTTTTCAAATAAAAGACTATAAGTTATTAAATTTTATCTGTTTTCATTTTTTAAACAAGTGTATCGTATTTGACATTTAATAACCGAAGTATTAATTTAGAAAATATTGTACAGTGGTGGACATAATTATAAGACACCTTTCTAATTTGACAAATAGTGAAAGAAAAGATTCAGAGCTTAAAAATGTTTTATCAAATGTGTCAAAAACATAAATTTATTCTGTTATCATATATAATTATTTTATAATAATGATATTTTCATACAATTTAATGAAAAAAAATAAAAACATAATGGACAAAAATATAAGACACCAACCGTTTTTTCCAAATACTGTGGTCAACATAATTAGCAGATACTAATGGTCTAAAAGAAAATCCTCTAACACGGTTATTCAATATTTGGTGCAGCCTCCATTGTTTTTTATAACATGAAAGGTGCGATTCGGCATCGAATCTATCAATTCTAACAAAATATCGCACGACAGTTCTTTCCAAGCACATTTTATAGCATTCTTTAGGTCTTTGACAAATATAAACTGCCTCCCATTTCGGAAAACCGCACGAGCTAACATCCCCCACAAGTTTTCGATGGGATTTATGTCTGGGGAGCGAGAAGGCCACGGGAGAACATTGATACTTTGCTCTGAAAGCCACTTTTTTGTTTCGTGTGATGCATGAATCGACGCGTTATCGTGCTGGAAAGTGTAGTTTTCGTCACAAAGAAGTTCACCGTATATGGCTGGTTGATCTTTAAGAAGATTCTTATACTTTTCGGAAATCATTCTTGAATGCAGAAAAACAATATTCGTTTTCCCTTGAGCCGAAAAACCAACCCAAACCATTACTGAGCCTCCACCCATTTGACGGCTCATTAGTACACGAGGAGACTTCCGTAAATCATGCAAATAATATTGAAACCCATCAGGACCATCCAGGTTAAACTTTTTTTCATCATAAAATAACACAGAGTACCAGTTGGAGGTTCAGGCCATAGTTTGTTTAGCGAAGTTTAGACGCTCCATTTTGTGCCGGCTTAAAAGCGGTGGTTTTGTTTTGATTTTTTTTTATATTTTACATAGGAAGCATTATGCAACACCCTGCGAATGATTCTCCTTGAACAGCGTTCGTACGGGCCTTATTTTTTCCCTGAGTCTCACACCAGTATTCTGAAACAATAAAATTAATCTTAATCAGGAAGACTTATTTTATAGCGAAAATCGTTCTAAAACATTTACTGGTATAAGACTCAGGGAAAAAATAAGGACCGTACGAACCCTGTTGAACAATTCAGTTTCAAAGCATTTTTAATGCCTGTAGTGATCGTCTTATTCTGTGTAGCAAGCGAAAGCACATGGCGTCTGTCTCTCGAGGACAAGCAAGGAGTATGTCCAGATCTTTTAATCACCGATCCATTAATTCCTCTTTTCAAAACATTTCTGATTGCACATTTAGAGTGTTTAATAACTTTTGAAATATTATTAATTGAAGCTCCAGTTCCATTTCATCTCCAAATTTCGTGAATTTCCCTTTTTTTTAATTATGTACCTCGTGGCATGTTCGTAAAGCCGGTATCACACTTGCTCTGGGAGCGCAGCTTTAAGCACAGCATGAAACATTTGGTGCAACTGCTATGCTACAATAACCATGTGATAAGAAATTTCACAGTGAAACATTAGCTGCAGCATTTCCACTGCAGATGGGAAATGCTTCGCGTAACTGACTTTGCTGCACGTAACTGACCAATAAGGAAAGGGCAACTACATCACTCACTGTCAAGTTAGACCGAGGGGAGGGATAAATGACAAAATATTGTCATTTAAAGAAAGTAAAAGGATCTGAGTTAAATTTTCTTTTAGACTATTATAATTTTTTCTATAAAACTTTTTCCTATTTACTTTTTTATGGAATTTTTTTTAAGTGCAATTATTAATTCCCCAGATTTTATTTTTGTATGAACAAAAAAAAAAAAAAAGGAAAAAAAAGAAAAAAAGGAAAAGAAAGAAAAATCTTTGACATATTTTTCAAAGTTTAAAACTTAGCAATCCTCTTTTTTTTTTTTTTTTTTTTTTTTTTTTTACTTTCTGAAACGGAAGACATTTAGGAATTAATAATTATGAGTAATTGACAGTTTATTAATGTTCTGTATATATATATTTACATGCTTATACTACTTTAAACTCCATTAATGATAAAACGTATAATTTTTTAATATTTTAAATTAACATAATTTAAAATACATACAAAAATTTCGATCAGAAAATTTTAGAAAATAAAAAATTAAATTTATTAATTATAATTTTTCATTATAATAAAAATTTGTTTTAATAACTCATTGATTATGTATTTTTATTTAGTGCAGTTTATAATAATATTTATAAAGAAATTTATTACCTATAATTAATAATTTATTTATTAAAAATATAAAGCAGTTTTTGGTTTATGATTAATAACTCTATTTTATTATTTAAGTGTAATAATATAAATTAATTCAACACAATTCATAAATTTTATTTTTCTATAAACAAAAAGAAGAAGGGAAAAAAAAAAAATCTCTGACATTTATTAAAGTTTAAAACTTAGCAATCCTCTTTTTTTCTTAACTTTCTGAAACGGAAGATATTTATAAATTAATAATTATAAATAATTGACAGTTTATTAATGTTCTGTATATATATATATATATATATATATATATATATATGTATATATTACATGCTTATATTATTTTATACTCCATTAATGATAAAAGGTATAATTATTTAATATCTTAAATAATTTATTTATCTATTAAGAATATAAACAAGTTTTTGGTTTATGATTAATAACTGTATTTTATTATTTAAGTGTAATAATATAAATTAATTCATAAATTTTATTTTTCTATGAACAAAAAAAAAAAAAAAAAAAAAAAAGAAAAGAAAAGAAAAGAAAGAAAGAAAAATCTCTGACATTTTTTAAAAGTTTAAAACTTAGCAATCCTTTTTTTTTTTTTTTTTTTTTTTTTTTTTTTAACTTTTTGAAACGGAAGATATTTATAAATTAATAATTATAAATAATTGGCAGTTTATTAATGTTCTGTTTGTGTATGTATATATATATATATATATTTCATGCTTATATTATTTTATACTCCATTAATGATAAAAGGTATAATTATTTAATATCTTAAATTAACATATTTTAAAATACATACAAAAATGTCAATCAGAAAATTTAAGAAAATAAAAAAATAATTTATTAATTATAATTTTTCATTATAATAAAAATTAGTTTTAATAACTCATTGATTATGTATTTTTATTCAGTGCAGTTTATAACATTTATAAATAGAAATTTATTACCTATAATTAATAAATAATTTATTTATTAAGAATATAAAGTAGTTTTTGGTTTATCATTAATAACTGTATTTTATTACTTAAGTGTAGTAATGTAAATTAATTCAACACAATTTATAAATTAAATTATTTAAAATAAATTAATAATTTTATTTATTTAATTATTCTAAAACTTATTTTATTTACTTCTAATTAATAATTAACTTGGCAACTTTAGTTTAATAATTTGTAATAATGATTCTGAAAATTACTATACACAATCAATAAAATTGTATAATTATTAATAGAATTTTAATTATGTTATTATACTAACTTGTATTTAAAAATATTTTTTTTAATTTTTAGATATTTAATATTTTATGAGAAATAAAATTCAATAGAAAATTGGATTATTTATTTATTTATTTTTATAAAATTTAAGATGCACCACTAAGTGTAGCAGGGGGTGTGTTTATTTGAGCGATAAATCTTTTAGAATAGTGGCGCTATGGTCACGCCTACAGAATTTCGCGGAGCACTATATGAAACACTTGGCAACCCTTCCTCTCTTCTTTGCTTTGCAAAAGGATGCATGAAGTGCTTAAAGTTTCACCTAACGGTCAGCGTGAAGTCGGTTATCGTCTGCTTTAGTTAACTGCTGACGTCATAACAGCGTGCCGAAAATTTGCATATTGCACATTATTTTCGAAAAAAAAAAAAAAAAAAAAAAACAGGTGTTTTTATTAAAATGTTAGGGTGTCTTATAATTTTGCCTATGGTATTTTTAATTTTTTTTTATTAAACTCTATAAAAATATCATTTCTGTAAAACAATTACGTGTGATAACTGAATAAATTTATGTTTTTGACGTATTTGATAAAACATTTTTAAGCTCTGAATCTTTTCTTTCACTATTTGTCGAATTACATAGGTGTCTTATAATTATGTCCACCACTGTAAAGTTTCAAAATTTAAAGATTTGTTTATTTTGTAATTAACATTTGTTTTTATTTAATTTATTTCAAAAAAATGAATTAGGTTGTAGAAGAAAACATTTGAAAAATATTGATAAAATTAATAATAATTTCATATATCTTTCAAAATTTAATGATATAAAAAACACAAAATAATAATAATTATAGCAATAATAAAAACCCTCGAAATTATTAAATGATATGACATTATTATTATTAAGAAGAACTTTTTTTAATAAAACGACAAGATCCTCTTTTTTTTTTAGAGTAATTATATAAATGTTGTGTACTTTAAAAATCTATGTCTATATGACGTTGTAATATAAATAAATTTCCCTTAAAGAATACATATATTTCAGTTTGCAGAGATCTTTGTGTTCTAGTATTTTACGGCTATAATTTTCTAATACCAATATTTCTGATAGTTTTCGAATAAAAATCAACAATTAAATGTAACAAAAACTACTATTCGCAGTTACTGAATGAAACAATATAGAAACAAATCATCATTGTTGTTATCATAATGCAAGCTCTTTAAGTCGGCCGCCCATATAATGTTGTAATTAGCATCCTTGATTCCCACAAAGTAGAGACTGGGCTCGAATCCCGAGCAAGACATGGAGGAGTTTTACCTGTTACTTGTAGCGATGGCTGCTCCTTCACAAATGGCCAACAGCTCGACAAATCGAATGCAAACATTTTCAAAAGTCTAAAATTATCAGGAGGGCCTTGAAGGGGTGGAGTTTTCTAGATTTAGCAAAGGAGCAAAAATGTAGAAATAGAGTTAGAGCGTTGAAAATTGATATTCTTCGACTTTAACGGCCCTCTTAACTTGCCGTCGTCGGAAGCCCGAGACAATGTTATTCTATGGGAAATTTTCTTTACTTATAACTAGTTAACTAATACATATTTTAATATTCTGTTTTCACATTCAGAAAATTCCCAACTGTTAAATTGACGCCCCTTTTTTAAAAAACGCATTTTTATAATTTTTAATATTTTATTTTGAAATTGCAAAATAAAAATTTCACATATTGGAAATTCGTATTTTACAGCTTCACAACAAAATATTAAAAATAAAAAAAAATACGTTTTTAAAAAAGGGGCGTCAATTTAACAGTTGGGAATTTTCTAAATGTGAAAACCGAATTTAAAAATATTTATTATCTAATTAGTTATAAGTAAAGAAAATTTCCCATAGAATAACATTAGTTTGGCTTCCGGCGACGGTGAGTGAAGCGGGCCCTTGTGGCCCGATTGCGAATATTTTCGAAAGTGTAAAAATATTAGGAAGAGCAGGTGGGGCTGGGCGAAGAGGCAAAAAAAAGCAGAAATTGAGTTTGATTGTTCAAAATTGGTACATAGAAGTTTTGGGTGGGGGGGGGGGCTACATATCGAATGCGGATATTTTCGAAAGTGTAAAATTTTTAGATGGGCCAGAAATTGGAGCGAAGCGAAAGGGCAGAAATGTAGAAATATAGATAGAGCTTTAAAAATTGGTATTATTAGATTTTAAAGTCTGATAAAACGATTGCGGATATTTTCGAATGTATTCAATTATTAGGAGGGGCGGAAGGAGGAGTGCAGGGGAAAAAGGAAATTGAGTTAGAACGTTAGAAATTAGTATTATTAAGTTTTAAAGACCGAGAAACCGATTGCGGATATTTTTGAAAGTGTAAAATTATTAGGAGGCGAGGGAAGGGTGAGTGAAAAGAAAAAGAAGTGGGAATAGAGTTAGATAGTTCAGAACTACTGGATACAGGTTTTTGCGGCCGAAAAATCGAATGCGGATATTTTCGAAAGTGTAAAATTATTAGGAAGGGCGGGAAGGTGGATTAAAGGGCAAAAATATTGAAGCACAGTTAGAGCGTTGAAATTTGATATTATTAGAATTTAATGATCTTGATGCTGTGAAAACTGTCAAGACATTTTTAACTCGAAACCGCCGGAATTTTGCCACCGTGGGATTCATCTCGTACCAGAAAGATGGCAAGAGGTCATAGATAGCAATGGGGATTATGCACAATAATAGGTACTGTTCATTTTGTGTTTATTTGCATTTCTTTATGGGTAATTAAAACGGGTAGATCTTTTGCACTCACCCAATATATATATATATATATATATACTGTTAAGTTCTGAAGATTAATTTAATATTACATATACCGAATTCAATTCAAAAAATATTATTAAATTAACAAATATATATGATAAAACGCTTCTTTAATTATCAAATATAAACAACATAATGGAAAGAATAATTTAGACTCTTTATTAACGCTACAAATCTATACTGATTATGTGCATAATCCATCATATTCTAAAACTTAACCCATTAAGCGCCGCTATGTGAATAAAATGAAATAATTTTTAACTAATGAGTGAATTTGGGATAATTTAAGGTCATTAAACATTTTCACTAAAAATTTGAATGAAATTGTTAGAAATTTGCTGAAACAAACTTGTTCCCAAAATGGGAGCATTGGCGCCTAATGGGGGTCTAATTTTGATTTTTAAAAATGAGTTGCTACATGACTATTGGAGCTTTGTTTTATAACTTATGAAGGATATTTCTTACTATACAATGAAATTTATTCATTTATACGAATATATTTAACATTTGGCTATTTTATAAAATATATAAAATTTATAAAATATATATATTAGATATAACATTTATATTATACGTAAATTTATAAGAGAACTTAAAAAGTTATATTTATATATTAATATGAATATAATCAACTTACTTACATACTATGTTTTTATTTCTTAGTATGAAATTGAAATGAACAACTTTTGTGTAACATTACTTTACATTTGATACAGTAATGACGTGTATTTTTCTTACACACTTTGCATCGGGATTGTTTATTGGCACCTTCAATATAGTGATTGATATTATCAAATCTCACATCCACATTTACCTCTTCGCATGGTCCTTGTCGATTATAACTAATAGTAACATCTTCTGTTTTCATAAGGGCTGTTACAATAGATCGCAAAAATTCTAATTGCGAAAGATTTCCTTTGCATCCTTTGTGTATTCTCCATGCTGCTACTACAGCCATATTTACTGTATTGGTAAAAAAAGGCCACCACCATTTCTTTCCTTTAATTTTTGGGCGGTATTGACTCAAAAATCGATCTAATAAATCAACACCTCCCATGTGTTTATTATAAGACGCTACAATGTGAGGTTGTTTTACATCAATCTTTTTTTTTTCCACGTTACTCCACCGCTTTGCTTTTCCTAATGGATCAGATGTTTCAAAGTTAGATGCGAGGCAAACTACGTGATTGTCATTCCACTTCACAACACTAACACTTTCTGTAGTTAAAATTTCAAATGTTCCTCTTTCTTTTTTTTTCAAAGCCTTTGAATCACTTAAAGGACAATTTTGAAGTCTATTTTCTCGTATTGTTCCAGTAATGCGAAATTCTTTTTTGCGCATCTCACTCAATAATTTCAGAGAAGTAAAAAAGTTATCAACATATACTTTATGTTTTTGAGGAAATGGGACGCAATTTAATAAATCCAATACAACGCGAGTGCCAAGAGGTAGTGTATCTGAATTATTTGTCTCCTTCCGTTTTCCTGTATAAATTTGGAGGTTGAAAGGATACCCATCAGACGAGGCAAGAACCCATATTTTATAGCCAAATCTAACAGGCTTACCACGCATAAACATTTTTGCCGTATGATGTCCAGTGTACGGAATCATTTCTTCATCTACACTCAAACATTCAGAAAATATTCCAAACTGTTGTAATTTTAAACAAAATTTTTCCAAGAATCCTCTAACTTTAAATACTTTATCACTTAGATCTAGGTTATCGTTGTTACATAAATGAAGATATTTTTTAATATCACGAAAACGTTGTCTGGACATTGCTTCAGATACGAAAGGAATATAACAGTCATCTGATTTATTCCAATACATATCTTCTTGGGGCAAAGAGTGATAACCGCTGAAAAGGATTATGCCTAAAAATTTTTTCATTTCTTGTGTAGTAAGTGAAAAGTTGAGATTATTCTTTTGGGTTGCATATCTAATACTTTCTTCTATCAATATGTCAAATATTTCATCATCGAAAAACATTCTAAAAAGTTGATATGGAGTTTTGTTTATTAGATCTGGAAATGTTTCTTCCAAACTCTCAATTTCAATAGAAGGAATTTCTATCAAATTCGCAGGAGACCAATCAAATTTAACCTTTTCATTTCTTGGATTCTCTATTTCATTTTTTTTATTCCTTTTTCTTTTTCTACTACTCCTTGATTTTGTTTGAGTTTTACTCGTTATTTCATTCTTTGGTAAATTATAATCCTTGTCTGAATCAGCATCATTTAAACTTTTGAGATTAGTTTCAATTTCACCAGATATGTCGACAGGAATTTCATCACACAAATTATTTTCAGCAATGTCTTCTTCATCAGTAACCACCGATGTTTCGGGTGCCAAACAAATTAATTCTGTATCATCAGAGAATTCATCACTATCGAGTTCATTAAAATATTCTAGAGCTTGATCAACAGTTAAAAATTTAGAAGACATGTTTACTCAAATGCACATTTTACGCAAATTTGGAAAAAATTCTTTTACAAATGACAAATTCAACTTCTTTCAACAGAAAAAAAGAAAAAAAAATCAAGGTCAGCACAAGCTATTCGTTCCTAAACAAAAGCAAAGTGAGGGGAGGAAAGACGAGTTCATTTTAGATCGAGGGTAGAAAACTACGTTTCCCGCCAATGCTCCCAAATTGGGAACATTAAGAAAAATGCTCATTAATTATAACTTAAAATTTTTTTATAAATAGTTTATGAATTAATTATTTTAAAATAGCCTTATTTTGAAATATTTAACATAGAACTAAACATTTTTGAAAAATATTAATATTTTTAAAATAGCGATAAAATGAAAGTGCGAAATCTAATAATGTTTGCACAAATTGAAAGGAAAATTGGATAAGAAAATAAATATATATTGAGGTAAAAAAAAATGGTAATATTAAGCATGAAATGAACTTTAAAATACAATAAAGAAAATAAAAATCGACTAATAAGTTTTTACGCAAAAAATTATGAAACTTGTGTTCCCAAAATGGGAGCATTGGCGCCTTTAATACCACAATAAATCTTCGAACGCAATTTTTCTGGGCTGTAAAAGGTTGGGAAGGCCTAGAGGAAAGTTAAGTAAATTTATATCCAGATAATCAAAAATGGTTTTATTTACATCAGTGGAAAGATAATTTTTAAACAGCTTTCCTTCCGCTGACTTAATGCATCATGAAACGGCTAATTGGGATCTATTTTTCTTGTCAAACATGAGGAAGAAAAATTGACTTTTCCGACCGGATTTTTAATTTCTTGAGAAGAAAATATGTTTCGCTATTCATTATTTAAAACATTATTCTAACCACAAACGATTATTGTAATATTTGATAAATGAATAAATAAATTTCCAAGAAAACACTTTTAATTACAAAAATGCATCCAGTTATAATACTTAATGCGATCCTTTTTTAATCGTTTATTAAAGATTGATATCAATTATTAATATATATATATATATATATATATATATATGTCCATATTTGGATTTGGGATATATTTATTGATATATATATAAAAGTTACCAACATTTTAATTTATTCCGAAGCATTTTTAGCCCCGCCTTTATTCAATATCATTTTTTTTTTTTTTTTAAGAGTCATTTTTTATTATTTTATCGTCGTTATACATTTTAGAAAAATATTCTAAAAGTAAAGTAGGGCGAAAAAAAGACGGTGCTAAAAATGCTCCGGAATAAAATAAAACGTTGGTAACTCTGATATAATATGTGTGTGTATATACGTGTCAAATATGACAAACATTAAATAGTATGACAATTGTTAAATATCGTTAACTTCCCTATAGATTTTAGTACATCGTCAAAGGTATAGATTTATGTATATACTATAATTCATTTACAATAATTTAACTTTCAATATCGTTGCTGTAAGATGAATAAAAAAAAATATTTTAAATTAAGGAGGATTGAAAATCTTCTGAAGCTTAGTTTGGAAATATTCACTTAACAATTTTTTTTTTTTTTTTTTTTTTGTTTGTTTGTTTAAAGATCTTAACGATGCTTAATAACATTGTTGAGTTCAGACAAAATTGTACAAGAAGAATACAATTTATCAGGTGAATTGCAAAATATGTCATAACCGGGCTCAATCAATATTTTTCTGGTACATCGATTCTCGTGTAAAGATTTCAAAAATTGATTTTTTAATGATAGTAATTCAGAAGATTCAAATTTTTAAGGATTGTCCGTAACCTTAATACCGAAAATTATTTATTGTATTCTTTTGAAATAATTATCTACGATTTAATATGAAAAGCTTTATTTTATTTTATTTATTTTTTGTAGTGATATGAATTTGATTTTTCATTAGTAGTAACTTGGTACCTCTGGTAATCAATCAAATGCGAAGCACAAGTCACTTTCTGTCGGAGATAGAAGTAAGCGGAGAGATGTCACTTTCTCATTTTAAGTTAAGCCTTAGCTTAAATAGTAACATTTTACGGTGAAAACTTCTAAGATAATCAAGGTATGATATTGATTTTTTATATTGTATGCATCAATTAAAATTGCAGAACTTGCTCAACAACGAAATCAAAGAAACTCAAAAGTAATTTTAGTTTGAGTCTCGTCTTTACTGAATTAAATTTTAGGTAGCATGGATTATTATAACAAGTGTTATGTCACAATAGCGCCCAACTAATATCGATATATTGGAATTTAATGTCTGGAGATATTTAAAGGGTCCAATCATAATATTTTTTCTCAATATTTTAATACGTTCGCGACCGCATGTTTTTGTCTCTTTGATAGTACGTTCCGCCATAGCTACTAATATTTTAATTTATTCCAGAATATTTTAGGCCCGCCTTATTTCGTACCACTTATACTTTAAAAGTAAATTTGTCTAATTTTATCGAAGTTATATATTGGAGAAAATTATCTATAAATAAAGTAATGCGAAATAAAGGCGGAGCTAAAAGTACTCCGGAATAAATTAAAATATTGGCAGCTATGTATTCCGCCTTTGGATGTTATTATTTCAAGCTATATTATTAGAAAACAAGGTTTCCTGTACACATATTTATATTTTATATTAATATAAATGATGATTTTCTTCATTCTAGTGAAAGTATCTTTATACATAGTTTTTTGTTTGTACAAATATGAATATAGCATAGTTCGTACGGCCGCCCCTTTTCTCAAAGACTCTCCCACCAGCATTTTTTATGCAATATATTTCCTTTTAAGTTTTAAGGCTTTTTTAATATCAAAATTTGCTAAATAATAATATCAGTGCAGAAAAATGAGTAATTTCAAGGACTGTACGAACTATGTATAGAGAATAAAGAAATATAGCACTTAAGAAATATAGCACCATACAAATTGCAGAAGAAACGCCCGCTGGAGGTGTTACAGATTTCCAAATGACGTGAATCTACGTAAGCGGTCGCGAAAGTGTTAATAAATATTTTTATTTAATTAAAATCCATGAAACATATAAAGTCAATTTTTTAAAACACATTTTACGAGGAGGTTCTTTAGTATGTTTTAAGATTATTGCATTTTGCAGCTCGCAGCGTACATCGAAACAACCTTTATGCAGAACTTGAGCGCAAGATGTTGGAAGTTTTTTTTCAGTGTTATGCATAAATACGCTCATCTTCGCAAAAATTATGGTCGGTTTATTACCCATCATGTAAGGAAGTTACATTCATTCCACGTACACTTGATATTGTCAACATTTTAATTGATATCTGTCTTACGCGCCGCTATTGGAAATAATGCTGCAACTTTAAACGATACTCATACAGGGTATTTTAGATATAAAACATGTAAATCTTTATAATGCATTTTTCCAAAGCAAAGCTATATATAAGCAGCATCACACAACTGCTTCAAAAAAAAGTCGTCTTTTTCTAAATCAAACATGATTCAAAATTTCTACCCATTTTAGAAACTTTAAGGGCCGTATTCACCAACTTCTTAATACTCGGATTAAATAGCTCGGTCATACGAAAATCGGTATTCTCCAACAAAAATCCGAAGTTCACTGGCTACTTTAACACTCCGTTTTTGATCCTCGAATATCGAAGGATTAACAGAGATAATTCTCGGATCTTTCCGTAACGCATGCGCACTCCGCAGCTCAGCTTCGTAAACGTTGAACATGAAAGAAATATAAATTTGCTTTTATTAGCAGCAAATTGCTTTTAAAATCATTTTTATGATTTTTTTTTTAAATCTTTTTTTAGAGAAACACAGCCTTTAAATACCTGATTTTGAACAAGAGTTTGATTAAAAAATATGCTTTAATTAATTAATGATACACATTTATCATTCTGTTTTTACTTAATTAAAATTGAATTAAGTTAATATCATTTCTGACGACATTATACTCTGTTTTGTCATTTCAAATAAAATGTTGCTGATTAAGCGATTTTTGCTATCAATAAAGATATATATCTTCTCCTTCATTTTCAAGAGCTTAATCGTTAAAAATTTATTCACAAATTGATTTATTTTAATGGGTAGCATTGCAGAAATTTTAAACTTTTCAATTTTAAACAAATATATTTGATAGAATGATATAACTATAACGTATAGAAAATACACCAAATTATTCGTGTTGAATGACGTTTGTAAACAAGCACCTTAAATTACAAACGTATACAATAATAATATCGTGTAGAAATATCGTGCTTACTTTTTTCTGCCTCATGTTTAGTACTTCGACGGAAACAACTGTTGCGTGTTTCATAATTTATGTTTTTAGCTTATAAAGTTTTCATTAATTTATATATTTTCCCCAATTTCCCATAAAAGTATTTAATAAACATGTATAATTTTTAATATTTTTATTAATTACTTAGGAATGTACCCGACATAACTACTTAAAAATTGTAAATAAATGAAACAAGGGAAAAACTATCTTCATTTGCATTGTTTGGTTATGTTAAAGTTTAAAACTTATTCAAAATTTTATAAATAATTTATATATCCATTCACAGCTGTGTATTTTATTCACATTTATCTAGAGATTGCTAATTTTTCAAATTATTGAATCTAAAACAACTCAAACTCATAATAGATATTTTAAATAAGTAATCTGATGAGCTAACCAAAATAAAGAAAAACTAATTAAAGTTATTTAAAAATATTTTCAATTAAAATTCACTAATTTTTGAAGACTGCTTGATAATAGCTTCTGTAATTGGTCTACAGTCAGGGACATTGCTTGTGTGTGTGTGGGGGGGGGGGAGGGGGGCGCAGTTCGCAGTTCGGTGAATTTTTTTCTTTTATCCATAACAATCAAAATTTTAAATCGTAGCGTAAACAGTTGTCGTCTGCTTGATTATTCTTTTTAAAAATGTTCTAAAGTAAAATTGATTCAAATCCGTGCGTAAATAAAAGCGAAGTAAAGAAGAGCGAACTGTGTAACAGGTTGCCAATTTGCTTTTTACCCTTTCTAATCTTCAAATCCGAATGAAGCCGAACGTTGAATAAAGGCTATCTTCGTTTTTGGCCAATCAAAACGAAACTTTTATTTCTCTCCCAGTTAATCCATGGATTACGTAAACGGCTGAGGTGAATAAGGTAGGAATTTAATCCAGTGTTAGCTTTGATTCTCGGATTTGCTGATCCGTGGTTTAATCCTCGATCAATGAAGTTTGGTAAATGCGGCCATTACTGTATCAAAATAGTGTAAAATATCACAAAAAACTCTTTGCAATACTAGATGGAATTTTAAATGAAGGAAAACCAAATGTTCCCTCGTCATCAATTTCATTCACAAGAAAAGGTCTTCCTGATGCCACAATTTATGGTCAAATGATCTAGTCAAAATGTAATAGAAATCAATGAAGTGCTTATTCACTTTTGAACAAAGGATCAACAGCAATCAGCATCTGCAAACTACTCGAATAAGTTGAAGAGCTTCTATATTAGTTCATTTCATCCTTCATGATCGAATTTTATTCTGCTTGACCTACTCTGGCGATCGTCTTCGTTCACTGAAGCAGATCGCACATTTATGTCTTTCGAAAATTATAATATATATATCGTTTCATTTACAAGATTATAAAAAACTGACGTGTGTGTTACTACTATACAAGTATAAATGTACATTAACAAAGGTAAAATTATGCTTAATGAGAAATTCTGGTACTTTTTTGGCATCGATGTTTTGCAATATACGTGTAATATAGGCATAGTTATCATGAAGCACAATAAAAAATTGAAATTTTGTTACGCATAATTTGACTTTTAAGAAAAAAATTCACCAACAAGGGAAGGTTCTTGGATCGTTCTCTGGGATTGATATCAATCATGTCCTATCTTCTAAAGTACCATAAATAATAATAAGATCTAACGGCTTTCATCCGTGAATTGGTAGGAGGCGCCACAATAACAATCCAAAATTACCAAGCTTAGCGCGTCCGAATATATATATATATATATTTTTTTTTTTTTTTTTGATGGTTTGCATTCTTGCAGCACATCAATTTCGTAACTATAAAATTGCTCACTTGTTTAATCTTAAGATCCATAAAGTATCAAATATATATTAAACTTATTCTGTTTTTAAATATCAATTTCTTAAAATTTATTGCTTGCAAAATAATCAACATAAATATTTCGATATTTGACAGACTATTTACGTTAAAAATGCAGTCATTTCTCTACATTCAACTTGGATTGGTTATATTTCAAGATATGGTAATATAGTCTTGGCAAAGAGCTTAGCATTGAAAAAAGCATTGAAAATTTAACAATTTAATGTTGGTTCAGAAACTTGTTTCATTGTTAATTGCAATGATTATGCATTTGTTAAGTGTGCACATTGGAATTCTTTCATTTGTATCGATCACAAATTTCATCAATCACATTTATAATTTAAAAATTATAAAATACTTAAATTTTAACAAATTTTGTATGTTTTAAAAATATTTAAAGTAGTCATTGTTTTGTTCACTTTTTTCAATCTTGGTCTCCAAAATTTTGGAGTTTTTGTCGCGTTTGACGAACAATTATGACCAATTGTCTTGGCTTATTTTTATGTAAGTAATAAGATATAAATTAAATCATTAGTTGATCAATCACATTTGCTATAAACCATTACTGATTATTTTATTTGAAATTAAAAATAATTTAAAATCACAATTTTTTCACACTAAAATGCTAATAATACACAAAAGCGCGGATTTGCATAAAAAAGTAAAATTCCAATTATTATTGTGGCGCCCTCTATCAAATAATAGATGAAAGCAGTTACATCTTCTCATTACTCATGTTTCTTTGCACGACAGGACATGACTAATTCCAATTCCAGAGTACAATCCCAAAACTTTCTCTTGTAAGTAAACCAACCGAACTGCGCTGAAAGAAAAAAAAAAAAAAAAAAAAAAAAAAAAAGATTTTTTAAAGTTTGTCGAGCAATTTCGGGATTTATTCGCAGGCTTACCAAAGAACAGATTAAAAAAAAATCTGAATGCAACAGACATAACCTTTCTCTTAAGAAACATTGCTGTTGTAGAAAAAAAAACAAAAAAAAAACGCTTACTTTAATCACAGCATTCAGTGCTTTTATCTTACAAACAAAAATTCAAAAGGTGTCGTCTTCAGAAAATACTGAAATATATATATATATATATATATGTAATTCTATTAATGCTTAATTTGTATTAATGCTTAATTATATTAATGCATAATTCTATTAATGCATAATTCTAAAATGCTTAATTTTGAAAAAAAAAAAAAAAATGTGGACGCTGTAATTAATTTCAGCCAATAATTTTTATTTATTTATTTATTTATTTATTTATTTATTTTTTTACATTCTGGTGAATTATGAAGAGTAGAATCACATATATTATTTTCAATATATTTTGAAGTCGACACCTTTTGAATGTTTCTTTGTTAGTCTTCAAGCACGATATAACGTTTCGATACAAATCAAGGAAGAGAACCTTCTTCAAACTATTCAAAATATACCCAGCCAAAAACTCTTTTTATTTCATATCTGCGATCTGTATACAAACCTGACAATCTTCTCAATTACTGAAAGCCATAGTCACTTCGAGTGGGACTAAATCCAAAAAATCCCGACATTCTTATTTCACCAAAGGAAAATACTAGTGGAGACAGGCGAACACCGACATTTACCCACACTTTATACAGATATGCTAACATTTAAAATTATTCTGGATCACTGCCATTTATACACACCACTTGATGGAATTGCGCTTCCATTTACATTAAGCGTTTTTAACACTTTTTATCAACTTTTAAGTGTGAACATTGTTTCGATTTTTGTATCTGTCTGTCTGTCTGTCGATCTGCCCATTTGCCTGTCTGTCAGCGCTCTAACGCCCATAAATATTTATAGAATTTTTTTAAACTGATATATTATTCAAGTTCACTACCGAAAGAACCCGTGAACCGCTATTTGGGTTATCAGGTGTTGGCTATCATTTCCCACTCTGTGTATTCACCAGACTTAACCACGTGTAACTTTTTTCTATTCCTGAGAATAATAATAATTAAAAAAAAAATCTAAAAAAGTGTTTTGATGATGTGAAGGCTGTGAAAACGGCTTTGCAGCGAACACTGGATAATATAAAAGTTGAAGAGTTCCAGATGTGCTTTAAACAATGCGAAAGAAGACTGGACAAGTTCATTGATTTTAATGAATTGTACTTTAGAAGTAACTAAAAAAATTTTGTACGAAACTTAATAGATTAGTTTTAGGACAAAGTCCTATTTTATTTTGTTGGTGAGGGGGGGGACTTCTTGTATACATTTTACATGCAATAAAGCATGTTTCCCATATAATATGGTACAAAAATTATCATTCATTAGTAGAACCACACAAAAGAATTCAATGTACAGAGAAACCCATAATTGAGCGAGTAAGATCTTTTGCATTGCTTTTAATAGATGAAAGTGCTTTAGCAAATTATGTCATGCTTAAAAAATGTCTAAGATTGACAATAATTACTTTCTTTTGCTCATGTGATGGCCAAAATGTTGTTTTGGAATCTGATTTTTCGAAGTAGTTCCTTATTGAAAATGAAGTGAATACCTCTGCTTGTTTGTGTACATGGACACCCAAAAGTATTCCAAAGCCGTGTATTCTGAGGGAGGTGTTTCTATAAACCATATTTTAACAACTTTACTGTACACAAATGTTAATGAAATTAAAATATGTTATTCGAGTTCCCTATAGAATGTTTTCTATGTAAAATGTTTAAATAAAACCACTGATTTGTGTGCAGGGACACTCGAAAGTATTCCAAAGCATTGTGTTCTGTGAGAGGTATTTCTATAAATCAAATTTTACTAATTTTACTTTGCACAAAGCTTAATGAAATTGAAATATGTTATTCATATGCACAAAAGAATGCTATTTTGAATATATTATAATTAGCATTAGATTTACAGGGCCAAAAAAAATATTCAGCTACACTAAGAACTATTAATAAAAATTTGTAATTGTACTTTCATTTACATTAAGCGTTTTTAACACTTTCTAACATCTTTTATGTATGAATTTAATTTCGATTTGCGTATATATCTGTCCGATTGTCTACTTTTCTATCTGTTTGCCTCTCGTCTTCCAGTGTCCGTAAATATTTTCAGAATTAATATCTATATCTATATCTATCTATCTATCTATCTATCTATCTATCTATATATATTAATCAAGTTCACTATGGAATTTTCCCTATTTAAAATGGCATTATTAGGTCCTGTACAACTAGTTTGTGTACAAACAAATGCCAGAACATTGCGTTGTAGGACAGATATTTTTAAAATTTTTTACTGTAAAAATCAGAAAGAAATTCACATGCATTGTTAGTATTCTAACATAATGTTTTGTATAGAATGTAATACGATTAACCTTCAGATTTACAGGGAGACACAAAAGCATTCAGATACATTAAGGGTTGCAATTGAAATTTATTCGCTACATTTTGTTTTGCGTTAATCCTTTTTAACACTTTCAAACATTGTCTAAGAGTGATTTTAAATTATGTTAGTCTATCCGTATACTTTTTAGTCCTTCTGTCTGTCTGTTGTGTGATATCGTAGGCACAGAATATTGAAAGTTAAACGATAAAACAAGTATGTACAGCTGGAAAGTGTTAATAATCAATGCGTACAGCATGATTTTTCATTCTTGTTACATTGTAAGATTGAATTCATTAATTCATTAATAAGTTAATTAGAGGTTTTAGTCTTCTAAACTATATAGAGATTTCTTTTTTTTTTTTTTTACCATATTTTTTCTTAATATAAATATACGGAAACATAATTAAGGACTCTGCTATTGTAATGTTTAATATATTTGTTAGGAAATAGTAAACGATACATTTAAATAATTACGTAAACTTGATTTCCGACCTAATCCTTTGCAATTAATTGAAATAAAAACATACTAATACATAATCTTGTATGAAGATGAAGAAAATAAGTCAAATGTGAAATTCATTTGTATTTGTAGAATTTCTTTTTTTCGAAACAAGTTTTTTTTTTTTTTTTTTAATTAACTTAACCACACATAATTAAATTCGAAAAATCCATTGAAGATAACGAATGCGTACTTTTTCTTCTTCTTAGCAACCTGCTAACATATGCCGGTAGTTTCATTCATTCAGGTTCATTAACAGATCATAAGACAGCTAATTAGCCTTAATTATTCTTGCTCCGTACATAAAAATAACAAATTAAGCTAAAGAATTGCGTCAGTAAGTGCTTAAGCCATATTATTTAATTATTAACTGCATTCGTATGCATGTATAATATAAATAGTAGGTTGCATTAAAACAATTAAAAATTCCCGTTTAAATTATCAACACATAATGATATTAACATAAGACTAACGATTTAAAGACAGTTATATAAGTTTTCAAAGAAAGGCAACGCTGTTTTAACAGGTTTGCGTTATTAAGATTTTATGTTTAAATAAATGTGATTGGATGAGAAATTTAATTATTTGTATTAATTATGTTTCGTAATATTATCGAATATTATGTTTAATTTTGATACTTTGCGTACATATAATACTTTATATTTGTGAGTCTTACAAAGTAATGAATTGGAAGCAGACTTTTTATTTAATGAAATACATTTATGTTTAAAAATTAATACATAAAAAAATGCCCCAGAAACAGAAACAACCCAAATAAAATTCCAAATATTTACTTTAATACATTTATTACCTTAGTCACGCATGCGATTGAGAGAGAAATTATTAAAAGGCTGAAGACATAAAACTAAAATTAATTTTATATCTTTTTATTATATTATTACTATTTTATTTACTTATTTATTATCTATATTAGACGTACAGGAGGCGCAACGTACTTACATATATATTTACCTGTATTTTATTATATTGTCATAACTATTTTAAAAAATAATTTTTTTCTTGTAAGTTGCGAACCCAGTATACATACATATATAAATTCGCCTAAAGGTGTGCTAAATAATTTCTAATAAATTACAATTCTTAATTAACATAAAGAACATAATAAGGTTTATTTGCAATTGCCTTAAATTAAAATTATGTGCTATATATATACGCACATAAATGAAAAGTAACATTAAAAAAATAAATAAACCACACGCTCGTGCACTATTTCTTTCTTTAATGAAATATAGCTATTATATAACAATAACTTTTAAATGCATGAATTGAAAAAAAAAAAAAAAAAACTATTGCTATATTTATTTTATTAAAAAAAAAAAAAAAAAAAAAAAAAAAAAAAAAAAAGATTATTTTGTTAACCTGACCTGCACACATAACTATATATGTATTAGATTTTTTTTTCTTCCGCACATTAACTTGTCTCATCGGAATTTATATAGACATATAGAGAAAGTTGATTGACGTATTTTAATTATGCTGTCAGAAAAGTTTTATACTCGTAAACATTGAAAGTTTCTGGATCTTCAAATATTTGAATACTTCAGGAAAATGTATTGCTTTAAAGTTATTTTTAAATTTTGTGTGTTTAAGTGAAGTAATGTTTTTTCTGCAAGATGTAAAGCTAGCTTAAAAAAAAAAAGTTTAAAAAGAACTGGTATATAATTTTTATAACGAAACTTCCTTCCATATTTCCTTATGCGAATTTTTGTAACTACAAATTATTTATTATAACTGTTATTTACTAAAATTATTTCCACTAAATATGTACCGCAAGACAATGTATTGCTTTAAAGATTTTTTTAAGTTTTTTGTGTTTTAATAAGTGAAGTTTTTTTTTTTTTTTTTTTTTTGTGCGCGTGTGTGTGTAAGTAGTACACCTAGCTTAAAAAAGATTTAAGCTTTTAAAAAGAAATGGTATATTATGTTTATTACAAAACTTTCTTCCATATGTTTAAACGCAAATTTTTGCAACTACAAATTATTTATTATAACTGTAATTTATTAAAATTATTTATACTAAATTTATACTACAGGAAATTGTATTGCTTTAAAGTTATTTTTAAATTTTTTGTGTCATAATAAGTGAAGTAGTGTTTTTGTGTAAGATGTACATCTAGCTTAAAAAAGATTTAAGATTTAAAAAGAACTAGTATATTATAGTCATCGTAAAACTTCCTTCCATATTTCCCTAAGAAAATTTTTGTAACTACAAATTACTTATTATAACTGTAAATTATTATCATTATTTCCACTAAATAAAAATCGTTATATTAACACTGAATGTCGAAAGTAAACCATTTTTGTGTTACATCTAAGATAATATATATATATATATATATATATATATATATATATATAATAAAATAAATTTGTTTAAATTATTGCATATTTATCGTCCAAATATTTTTACAAATCTCCATATTTGAAATTTATACTGCTCAGGGGTAGTTCTCCCTAAAGGTAGTTATCTGATACCCCTATATATACAAAAATATATTTATTTGATGACTATTACTATAGTAAGTATAGCTTTTAAATTTAACATTCAAAAGTAAAAAAAAAAAAATAATAATAATTTTCTCTATGTATACGTTTATACAAAATTTTGCCCTATACCATACTTGCCAACATACTAATTAATATTCCGTAGTATTGTTAGCCACACCATCTTTTTCACACCAGTATATTTTTAGAGTATTTTTTCTTATTATTTAATCGTAACTGCATTTGAAGAATATTACTTTAAGAATTCACTGATGTCAAAAAAAGGGCGGGACTAACAACACTACGGAATATTAATTAGGATGTTGGCAAGTGTGCCTATACTGACATGCGATGATTGCACCACCTAAAGCGCAGTTGATATCCAAATGTAGTCAACACCAATTTAATTCATGATCCAACTGAATATCAAGTTGGGTTAAACTTGGTTAACTGGTTCGTGAAATACAGTAACAAAAACTATTTCATACAAATACACAAATAGACACACAGAAAGACATTTTCTCAAAATAGTTAAATCGTGATCAGAACATCTTAGAAGGTATAAATCCATTGGAAATTGAAGGTGAAAATTTTTTACAAATCCAATTATACACATATATATATATATATATATATATATATACACTGAGGGACCAAAAAAAAAAGAAAAAAAAAAAAAAGCCGAACTTGGATATTTTTTTTTTCTCTTTCTGCAAATGTCAATTTTATCGTTTAAAAAGCAACTTTTCGAACAGATTTTACTACGTTGTTCTCCCCGTAGACTTTAGAATTGTGCCCAATGTTAAAAACAAAATGCAATTGTCAGGAAAATTGTAATTTTAGAAAGTATTTCAAAAATGGCAAGGATAAGGCAATTAACGACGCCACAAAAAATTTTAACTTTAGAATGAAAATCAAAAGATATTTTAATACGTGAGATAGCAAAGTAATTAAATGTTAACGAAATATTGGTAAGATCGTTTACAGCAAGACATAATTTTTTTTGATTTTTTAAACTGGAAATTTAATTTTAGGCGGCAACGTTGCTCATCCAAACGAGATGACCGCAAATTAAAAAGCGAATGTTTCATGGAGTCCAGGGATGGAATACGGGCGCAGAATTCATACCACTATCAATGTAAGAAAATTTTCTACTTCTTAAATCAACGATATTATAAGTAAAGGAATTTCTTACACGGATTCCGGTATGAATTCTGCACCCGTGTTCCATCCCTGGGAGTCGGCCAAATTTTCATGTTCAGGGATCAATTATCTCGGATAAAACATGGTCATTATTAAAGTGGCGTCTAACTATTTGGTGACTGACTATTTTGAAAGTATCTTAGACTTTTCCGAAAACAGCATTTCAAGATGATAAAGCACCTTGCTATACGGCATCTGTGGTACGTTTATTTGATTCAAATTGTTAAAATTACCTATCCATTTTCCCGAGCACCTAAAATCCCTTAAGCAATCATATCGTTTTTCACTTTAAGTTAAATACCACAAAGAATACCGTAGAATTTCTTCTTTACCAAATCTGGAAGTAGTCCTAATCTCAATCTTCTCCAAAATGTTTAGTCTATAAAAAGACGAGGGGGGAGGTGCAGTGTATAACTTTGCAAGAACTAGAAAAAATTATTTATGAAATTGACACAGGGAAATTTCTGAGAATTATATTAAAACGCTACATAATACTATGCCACTGCGCATTAAAACAGTAATTCCATGTAGAGGTGGAACTAACCCGATGCAGAATGCATATTTTCATTAAGAATTGTTTAGATTTAACAAATAAATAGTTTTATTCCATACATTAAAATATAAATTGTTTATTTCATGTAATAAATCATAATAGAATACAAAGTATGTATTTATTATATTATGAAGCGTAAAATTTTTCTAACCCGCATTTTTATTCAAACCAGTCATTTTTTTAGAGTAATTTTATTCTTATTTAATCATAACAACAACAATTGGAGAGAATTACTCTAAAAATAAAGTGGTGTAGAAAAAAAGACGTTTGTACAAGGGCGTTAAAATTTTTACGCTAATGAGATGATTGGCAGGTATGTATTTAATTACTGAAAACTGTTCAAGAAATATATAAAAATGTATTGCGTTAAAATTTTCCGGTTGCAAAAAGGGCTAAAGTTGTCAATTATGCACTTGGCAGCAGTAAATATCAAATTAGCATTATTTTAGCATTTTCTCCGTACGAAAAGCTTAATCAGGGCACTGGCATATTAAGTGCAGGAAGAAATTACTGATGTTTTAAACTTTGGTCAATTGATAGTATTACTGACGAATGTCTGAGAATTTAGTTTTTTAATTATTCAATTTTTATTAGTAGATTTAATTTTATAAGAGATTAAAAAACTACATAATTGACAATGCTTCAATTTCTTCCAGAACATTTTTAGCCCCGTCTTTATTTCACACCACTTTATTTATAGAATATTTTTCTCCAATATATAACTACGGTATAATAAGAACATATGTAATTCTCTTATAATAAAAAATGTTTGAAGTGAAGGCGGGGCTAAAAGTGCCCCGGGACAAAATTACAGGTGTCGTACTCTCCGCCCTTTTTTCAGGACACTCTCATGCAGAGTTCCCAAATTTTATAATTTACTCACCCGCCTTCTTTTTCCGCACCAGAATTTTTGTAGATTATTTCTCTTTAATATGTGACAACGATTAAATAAGAAGAAAATCATTTTTCAAAATTTCCGGTATGAAAAAGAGGCAGTGCTAAAATGTTCGTGAATAAATTATAAAAGTTTGGAACTCTGCTCTCATCTCATGTATAAATAAAAATAAAAATAAATTTATTGTTACCACTATTTTTATGTAATAATCTCTTCCCTTTATAATCATGGCACATTGCGGTAATTATAGCCAAAAGTATTTCTGAGTAAAATTACCGGTGACAAAGTAGGCGGAAATTTCTTATCTTTTTGAGTGTCATGAAAAATGACAGAGTACGACTCCTGAAATTAAAATTTTGGCAACTCTAGGGGTCTTACTCCCTGCCTCTTTTTATGACACTTTCGGAGACACGAAATTTCCGTCTTTTCTACCACGACTAACGTCATGCAGAAATACTTTTGGTATGTTTGTAGTTATGTCCCATGATTTAACAGGATAGAGATTATTTTATAAAAATAGTGGTAACAATAAATTTTAAAATTTCTTATTCATGAGAGTGTCCTGAAAAAAGGGAGAGATTACGACCCCTGCAACACTGAAAATATGAAAGAAACTAATATATATATATATATACGAAATTATATATACGAGACACGAAATTTCCGTCTTTTCTACCACGACTAATGTCATGCATAGGTGCCAAGTCTCCCCTTTTTCAAGGGAGACTTCAAACCGGAAAATTTTTAATGCTGGTTCCTGTATTATTAATCGTCGAAAATATATATAACATTTTTCATTTAAAAATATTGGTGTCAATTTTGATTTAAAAGTTGAAAAGGTTGGCAGCTCTGATGTCATGTAGAAATACTTTTGGTATGTTTGTAGTTATGTCCCATGATTTTACAGGGTAGAGATTATTTTATAAAAAAAAATAGTGGTAACAATAAATTTTAAAATTTCTTATTCATGAGAGTGTCCTGAAAAAAGGGAGAGATTACGACCCCTGCAATACTGAAAACTATGAAATAAACTTAAAAAAAAAAAATATATATATATATATATATATATATATATATATATATATATATATAACTGGACGGAATTGAAATTGGCGATTCCTAGGGAAAACGGCCTATTTTAAAGAAGATATATATGTAAGCAAAATTGAAGGTAAAACCTGAAAAAAGAAAAGACAAAATAAAGGTAAGAATCATTACATTTTCTAATTTTCTAAAGGGAAATATTTGACAAAATCTACGTTCAGTGCATTATTTCTGAATGTTTGGGTCAAGAATATTTCAAGAAACTTAACCGGAGTTTTCTGAACTGCTTTAATGGTCATTACGGGCAAGGTTGCCTTACATGAGATGGTTTTCATGAGATACGTTGATATGTGAAAAACTTTTTTTTTTTTTTTTTTTTTTTTGGAGGTGTGGAGGTGAATTTGTTTATTTTCAATTACTCTGAAGTATGATTTTATTTTTACTTATTTATTTATTTTATTTTATCAGAAATGCTACGTTATATACCCCATTTAATATATTAGTGATTTTTTTTTTTTTTTCTAACTAGAAAAACTTTTAACTACAATAATACTTAAAAATTTTAAAAACTACCAATAAATTATTCTTCTAAATGTATCTTCTACTAAAAAAAAAAAAAAAAAAAAAAAAAAAAATAGCTGTACTAATTTTGTTAATCCCAAACCTTTCATTCTGTATCCTTTCTATGCCATACTCCTCTTTTTGCGAATGTAAATTTTGTTTTACTTAACGATAAAAATAATAGTAAATGAAAATAAACGAAAAAGTAAATTGCATTTAAAACAAGTTGTTAAGTTTTGAAGACTGATATTTCTTTATTTATTATTATTATTCTAAGGCAAAATTATTCTTTGCACTTCTAATTTTTCCATTCTTTTGTTTCCTTTTTTTTTTTTTTTTGTAGTGATATTACTACAACGCAGTTAGTGCCTGCAAAGTGACTCGTAAAAAACTGCGCTTGTAAAGGAAGAGCATTTGCTTTAATAATAATTAAAATTTTCAGTAAATCGCATCCTGCAGTTAAATTGCATTAGCGGAATACCAACAAAATTCATATGCGGAATATTTATGGAATGCGCCAAATGAATTTGAAAAATGTATTTTGCATGATTAACAATAATAATAATAATAATAATAATAAAATAACAGTGATATGCATGAAATATTTGAACATTTATTGGCTATTCTTCGATCACATACGGGACGTTTTGTTTGTTAAATTTTCTGTTTTACATTTCAAAATACCTAATATTTTCTTAATGTGATTTCTTTTTCAAATAAAAGTAAATTTAGTTTTCCATATACGAAATTATTGTACCAATCCACTGGCTCATTGTAACTCGTTTTAGTATAAGATACTGTTGTAAATATGCCAGCTCTCCCGTTTTTCAATGTAAACTTTAAACGAGGTTTTATTAATTAATTAATTTATTTATTAATTTATTTTTGAGTTTATTTGCTTATAAAATATAAATATGACAGATTTCCTTCTCAAAAATAATTGTGATAAATCTTATTTTAAAGCTAGAAAGCTTAGCAGCTATGCTGTTTCCACTAACAATTTAATTATAAGTAGATTGCTTGTATGAATATCATACATATTTGTTAACTGTATTTTAGAAACTTTATTAGATGCCATTAATTTCCTGCAATAATTTCTATTTAAAAATATCCAAGTTTTCAACTGTTATAAAACTAATACCCAGAAAATTTTAAAACTAAGTTAAAAACCAATTAATGCATTTAACAATTGAAAAAAAAAAAAAAAAAAAAAAAAAAAAACGCTGAGAAAGCTAACATCGACCATTCTGACACTCGTGGAGAAGCGGTAATTTTTATAAGCAGCTGAAAAACAACTTCAATATAAAAAAAGTTTTCTAACTTTAAAAGTTAGACTTAATTTGATTAGGTAAAGTAATTTTTTTTTAACTTTATTGACACTGAATATTATTCTTAACTCTATTTAATTTGTAAAAGTGATTTTTTATAAGCGTTTCTAAATTACTAAAATACTATCAGGAGTTTGAAACAGGGTATCATTTTGATTGTGTAAATAACAATTTATGTGTAATAAAATGTTTGTGCATATATCGATATATTTATATATTTTTTAATATCTCCATAGCAAACACGTTAGTTTAAATTTGAATAGAATAGTAGAAGAAAATTAATTAAGACTTCACTGGTCGCTCATATTTAAGTGAAAGTGGAAATTATCATGTTCATTATTTTTAATCAAGAAAATTTATACATATTTTAAAGTCTGAACTGTTACTTCCGTTGTATTATCATTTGATAACTGTAGAGGATTAAATGTTAAAAAAAGCTTAGTAAATAAAATATTCTTAACAGATTTGCTCATTTTTTATCAGATGTTTTATTATGAACTCCAGGATGTTAAAAATATAAAAGAGATTATGTCACAATAAAAAACCGGACTGACAGCGTACATATTATTATACTGCCGACACTATTTCTGAATAATCATTTTTTAAATGGCACTAAAAGCTTCAAGATTTTATTTTTAAATAATAGTAAAAATATAATAAAACAGCCGTAAAATTTTATAACGTTGCGAACCGTTTCACCCACATTGGACCGCCGTCCTATTTATGGGACAGTTGAATTAAATGTCAATAATGTAAAAGAAACATTTAAAATCTGCAAAAAACTTGACATAAATTTTTAGAAATAGACTGAATTAATTAAATAACTGTGAAAAATGGAATTTGAAAAAAATATTAATGCTGCAGAAAAATAAAGAACTTCTTCTGCTAAATACTGAGCATGTGCTAGTGAAAAATCCAAATGGTCGTCAAAGACGATGTCAACTGAAATCATGCAATAAAAAACCTGTTACAATTTCCAACATGTGCAATGTTGGATGTAGAGATTGTTCTTTGGACTTCCATTCGTAAAAATCTTTACAATTTGCAAAATGCTCACTTTTATACTGTGTAGAGACTGTTTTTTGGACTAACAAACAAAATAAAAATTTTTGTAAAATTATTATAATTTTTTAATTTTTTCTTTTTTATATGTGTAAGTATCTTATACTGACCATGTTTTTAAAAAAATACATTTTTCTAATGATTCGTTTAATGAGTTGTCCAATATGGTTTAAAACTCTAAAATTAACTATCTATGCGAATGTATAGAGTTTTTAGTTAACGATTTATGCATTTAAATGTTACAAATTCTTAAATATGGAAAGATTGTGCTGACTTGTCCACTTCAAGTCAACTCTTTTCACTCATGTCATGTAGATGCGTAATTTACAAGCCCAGGTGCCACGCACTCAACAAAACTTCAAATGCATGAAAATAATACATATTTTTCAATGGGCAACTGCGTGTTCAGTTGCCAACACATCAGTTAAAAATTGATGTGTAATTTTGTATTAAAGGATCATCTGCATTAATCATGGCATTTAACTTAATTTTAAATAAAAACACACTTTTGGACACCGTGTTTGAGTCTCTTGGATCACGGCAACGAGAAAAAAAAAATATAATGGTAGTATATTTTACGTACATCTAAATGACTTACAAGAGGTTAAAATTTGAGGACCTTAATGGTAAATGCAGGTAGCAAGTTTTCACTTATTTAATATATATACATCAAAAGCAGCATATTTTTGTTTATTTTTTTAGATACAATTAATCGTGCCAAACGAATAGTAAATTTTTATTGTTTATTCCAAATGCTGAAATATCTTGAATATGACATATTTAAAATTCTTAAATTGATGACTAAATATATATATATATATATATATATATAAGTTGCAACCTAAATTAGCTTTCTAAAATAATAATAATAATAACAATTACAACTATAGAAATTAGAGGTTTATAAATTTACCACACGTTCCAGTCGTTAGGTCCTATAACATAAGTAAAAAAAAATATATATATTGCTTTGGTCCATCTGAGAAGGACATCTCGTAATAATACTTATTTCTAAAAGTACGGAAAAATAATATATATATATATATATATAGTTCTCTTATCTCTTATTTATTTAAACATATATGTACGTACAGTCAGCCAAAGAAAAAAACGCCACCCCCCCACCTAATTTCGCCATAAATTATCGTAGAAACATGCGACTGGTACCGATCAGTTTGTAATAAAGTCTAGTTTATAATGTTATAGTTAGATTTTACTTAGGAGGTCGTCTACATATTAAAACTGACATCAACTTCATTTTTTACAATGGTAACCCCCCTTTTTAAAAATTTATTTGAATTCTTTGGATCAAATCATCACGGAAAATGGTATAGTTTATATATTTCGCTCAATTTTTCATAGAGTTATAAGCTGTCAAAGTTTGGGGATGCTAATGAATGTGACAAACATTAAATCATATCTTCCGAAATAATTATGATATTTAAATTCTGTTTTTTTTTTTTTTTTTTTTTTATTCGTTAGAATGAAGTGACCCAAACATATTCCATGCAAATTTTTGCTAAAAAACGTTTTTTGAATTATGAAAATTATTAATAAATTCATGTTTGAAAAAATTATGAGTTATGACCTATGTTAATTTTTGCACGAATAGAACGGGCATCATCAAAAACATGGGTTTCCAAATTTGCAGCTCGTTCCTAACATTATTTTTTGAGTTACAGTGATACTTCACTTTTTATTCCTGTTAGGGGGCCGTCACTTGTTATAATCTGTATCCTCTATAAGTAAATGTTTGTATATAATTTGACGGAAAACTGTTTTAATTTACCTTTATGTTATTTTTATTGTTTCCTAAGCAATATTTCGATGTTTATTATACAAATTGGCATATTTTTGTAAAGTTATCAAAATGTAGGCGAGGGATTGTGAAAGAATTTCAAAAGAAAAGAATTCCCTGAAACACTATTTAAAATAAAAAGACTAATTTGGATATTCCTATTTGACTCTATATGTGACGCTGGTATGCATAAATCACAATGGTATTTGCTACATCGATTATTGAAGACAAACCTTAAATGATTTAATTACAAATATGCAAAATTATTTTGTTTTATATTATAAAGTTTTAGGAAATTTGTGAAAAGGCGTGGCTTACGGTACAAGAGAGGAATATATCCGATCCTTTCTTCATGAGTATTAAATATCTTTTTCTAGTTTTTCGCTGCTAAAACTCTATTTTAACCGTGCTACACTTTTTTTCGCATTTCAATATTCAAGATTACGTACACTTCTAGTTAAATATCATGTTTTAGAAAACACGGTACAGCGAAACTGATTGCATGAAACAGCAATTATGCATTCGACAATCGTTTTATTATTATTATTATGAGTATTTAATAATTTTAAAAAGATTTTTTACCATGAATTTTCTGTTTAAATTTTGTTGTGACATATTTGCATTAGGTTACTGTACCGTTTGTAAGCTTTGTGTTATTTAAAATTTATCCCATAATGTAACATAATAAAATATCAAATTTCTATTAAAAGTTTTTTAATACAGAATCAAATAGTGAAAAATTGCTTTTTTTTTTTTAAAGTTTATAAGATCTATTATTGGAACATAGCTCAATAGTATTTATTTTCAATTTCCTAATCACGAAATCAAAGTCACAGCTATTATGGAATAAAAATTTAAAACAAAGGAATAGTCTTATTACTTTCAAATATATAGATATTGACCTTACAGAATCCTGAAATTTCATTTAAAAGACTTTAATCGTCTAAATTTAAAAATTCAAAATAAAATAAATTAATCTAAATGCTTTTAAAGTTGAAACGGGAAGATTTCAAAATATATGGAAATTGGCATTTGTGTTTTGAACATTTTTGGTGCGGCAGATATTAACAACAATATTTTAATGATGCGCTGAACCTGAGCTTAAGAGAGGGCTGATCCAGCTATTTAGCACAAGTGATATCACCGGACTAAAAACAGAATAAACAACAGTTTAATTTATTCCGGGGTATTTTTAATCCACTGTTATTCTTTTTTTTTTTTTTTTTTTTTTTTTTTTTTAAGAGAAATTTATTTTACTTAACATAGATTTTTACTTTTTACCGCTATCCACATGTGACCTTCAGCATTAGCATTTAAATGAGGAGTCATCATCTTCTTCCAAAGCAAATTTTAAATAAACTTAAAATCATATATATTTGTGAAAATTCAAACAGATTTTTCCTACTAAGAAAGCCATTCCACACTGAAATACATGCGTAATCGGTCACGTCGCACTTGTACTGCGCTATGGGTAATTGGCGACGATCTGGGACGCACCCCTACGATGGTCCGGAGACACGCCATCGTAATTTTTATCGTTCACGGAGACGATGGCTTCCCTGCTTCCGTTCCCATAGTTTATTGTTCAGATTTTTTTTATTTTTTTATTTTTATTTTATTTTTTTTTATTTTATTATTATTATTTTCTTTCTTTCTCCCCCCCCCCTTTTTTTTTAATAGAGTAATGTAACATTTTGACCTTTTCAACTGAAGATTTAGATTAAGGGTAGTCAGCCTTTCTACACCCACCGTCCACTTCGGTATCTGTGTTAAGAGTAGAATTTTAGAACATCCAATTAAGTAGTAGGATTTATTATTTTGCATATTAATTTGTTACACATTATAAAATACAAAAGCAAAAGAATATCGTGGAGATTTATGTAAAAGTTTTTAATAATGTCATGAAAAAAATAATAATAAATTAAAAGAAAAAAAAAAAAAAAAACTAAAAAATATCTGTTTTAATATTTTTAAGAAGCCAATTAAATTAAAGAAAATGAAAGTACTGCAGTATCAGAACAAACTCCCAATGTCACTGTGAAACGGCCGTGGGAACCAGGTTGAGTGCCACCGTTTCAGACAATTATACGGCAGCTTGAGTTAAAATAATTTTGAATTTTCAAACAAATTTAAAACCATTTACCTTTTTTTTTCTTTTGAGAGATATTTTAATATATATTCAAGCTATTTAATTTCCTTCGTATGAAGTGAACTATTTGATGTTTAATCAATAGAAACCAATAAAAATCTTTTAATTCATAAACTAACTTGAAGAGTTCTGTGAATTAGGGTCTTTTTTTTTTTTTAAATAACATTTCTGAAATTTTTTTTTCGGTGTGAAACTTAATAAATAATGTATACTGGGTGGTAGATCATAATTTATATTTTCCAAATGTATAGACGGACCCCTAATACATTTTCACGTGTAACTCTATTTAAAATTGATTTAAAGTATATAAATAGGTATGTTTTCCGAATTGTTTTGATCTCAGAAATCTGAATATGAAGTCAAAAATAGGGGTTGCCATTGAAGGAAATGAAGTTAATGCCAGTTTTAATATGTAAACGACCCCCTATGCAAAATGTAACTATACCGTTATAAACTAGACGTTATTACAAATCGATCGGTACCAGTCAAATGTTTCTATGATAATTTACGGCGAAATTAGGTGTGGGGGGGGCGCTTTTTTTTTTTTTGGCTGACTGTATATATATATATATATATATATATATATTAGAGAAATGTAAAAAAATAATAATAATAATAATTTTAGTTTCAAAATGTTTTATAATATACAAATTGCACGAATTTAACATTAATTATTTAAAATATCCTTAAATGTTAAAGACTTTCATTTATTGAATATATTTAACTTTTTTTTCTTCAAAATACTGTATTAGAAAGAACTATATTACCTGGAGAAAGAAAAAATAATAATAATAATTAAATACCGAATATACAAACGATGCCCGGGAGTAGAGCCAATCAAGTTTTAAATTTTTTTAAGTACACTTTAGTTAGTAGAAAATATTTGAAAATTAAAACTATTTTTTCTTAAAATATTATATGTTTTGTTCATTTTTACGTGTTATATTTTAAAATATACAGAATTTCCCTATACAGTACAGTAACAAAATTAATTATCTCTTTATTTTCTAATTATTTATTACTTTAAAATTTTAAATCTTAAATTAACTTTAAATGTATGGTTTTTCTAAAGCACATTTTTTGTGTGAGTGGATTAAATTTGTTTAGATGTGATTGTTGTATATTTCTTGAATGCGAATAAATTCAGATACACAAAACTAAACTGTTACGTTTTGAATTATAAGACAAATTGTAGCACGAATCGCTATCGAAGTAACAACATGACGTTTTTACTTTCTTGCATATTCAATAGAAGAAAGTATTGGATTCGTAAAATGTCCGTCCGTCTGTCTGTCACTGTGTGTGTGTGTGTGACAAAATTTTGTGGCAACTTCATCTCAGGGACTACCGCACATAATTTCATACAAATTGGCATGTAGTTACACATTCACATAAATTACTGCCTATCAACTTTTGGTAAAAATTGACAAAAAGCTTATGTTCCCATCCCGCTTTTTCTAAATTTTTAACATTGTGGTATAGGACACAATTTTTTATAAATGTGAATAAAGAGAAGTATTTTTCAATAATCATTATGAAATTTAAAAGAATTATTTGTAATAGAGATAGTCAACAGCAAAAAAAATTTGCATGTAGGAGCCCCGCCTCTCCACCTGAGGGAACCCCCCCCCTCCCGAGGGGAGTAAATTTTCATGATGGGTATCTTTCAAAAACCTCGTCAATGCTTCTAAAACGAATGGTTGAACCCAGAGTTCCCAACTTCTATAATATATTCACGAGCATTTTTATCCCCGCCTCTTTTTCATACCGGAAATTTTGAAAAATTATTTTCTTCTTATTTAATCGTTGTCACACATTAAAGAGAAATAATCTACAAAATTTCTGGTGCGAAAAGAAGGTGGGGCTAAAAATGCTCGTGCATAAATTATAAAAGAAGAGAATGCTGGTTGAACCATCGATATAGGCTAATTTAAAATAAAGTTATCGATTTTTTTTTTTTTTTTTTTTTTTTTTTTATGAATAAAATAAAAAAAAAAATTTTTATGAATTTTTATCTACATATTTCATTGACTTAGTTTAAATAACAATCTTAACATTAACAAATAACATTAGACATTTTTTAAACATTGGCATAAGGGAAAACATGCACTAAAATAATATACCACTCAATATTTATTTACACTCTAATCAGTATTCTTTGAATACACGTTTCTGGGCATATTTATGTAGAAAAGTTTTCTTTAAAATTAATTTCTGTAGGATATTAAAAGATAAATATTTACCCATAATTTTTGTATATATATATATACAGGGGTCATACTCTCCGCCTTTTTTTTTTTTTTTTTTTTTTTTTTTTTAGGACACTCTCAGTAACGAGAGATTTTCGCCTCTATTGCTACCAGTATTTTTAACTAATAACCTCGATCCTATTTATTCACGACACATTACTATAAAAATACCATACAAATTTTTGCATGAAATTACTGGTGGCTAAAAAAGCAGAAATTTCTCATCCTAAATGTATCCTGAAAAAAGACCTTATTGTATATGTTTCAAAAAATAGTGCCAACCATTATAATCTTATTTGACAATTAAAATGTCTGGCACGAAACCGACTTATTTGATCGTCGTGTTATACGCTGAAAAATCTGTATCTATATAGAGAGAATATTTTTTATATTAACATATATTTTATATTAACAAACACATTTATAATACGGTTTAATACAATATGTAATATGATTTTGTTACTGTCTAAAATATTATTTTATTTAACATAATAATAGAGAAAACAATGAATGTGACATATTAATTATTATCATTCTGTTCCATAATTACTTTTGTTATTGCTAATATTGATTAACTACTTAGATATGACAAATAACTAAAATCTTTTCCCTCTAGCTTAATTACTTATTTACGATTTTTATCGTTATTTTTTAAAAGAAGGTTGTAAATATAGAATGTATTATATATATATATATATATATATATATATATATATATCAAATGTTTTAAAATTATATATGAATATTCTATGATTATGCATATCATATTGCTTTATTTATGAGCATGCTATTGAATAAGACAATAACGCATTCGCTATTTACAGAACACTTAACTCTCTGGATTGCTTATATTAATCTAGAGCATTTGTGGAACGATTAGAGCTGAAATCTGGGTATTTTGTAAACAATTCAAATAAAACATTACAGATAATTTGCAGAAATATATTTTGACTAATGTTTTACTTTTTACTAATATTCCAACACAAGTTAATCATTGCCACTTTGAAATACTTATATATGTCTATGAAAACTAGTATATTTTGCCCATCAAAAAACTTTTTTTTAAATAATTTAATATAGTTGCGCACTTACAGGTTACATATATAAAATTTTAATAAACATAATGCCGTACAATTCATGAAGTGTACTACAATTCTCACTTTAAGATGTTCATATATAGTCCACTTAAAAATCGTAAAAAATTACAAATATTAGAGCAACTGTCGCCAGTTGTATAGCAAAAAAAAAATTTTTTTTTTTCATAAATTCTATTTTATATATTATGCTTTGTGGAATTTTTGTATCATTTATGTGCAGATAGAGTCCTCCCATAAATGGGAAATAAAGCAGCTTAACAGCGCCACCTTCCGTCTGATAAGCACGCAAAATTAACTGGCGTATAGTTTTTCATATTATCTGTTTTACATACCAAGATCGGTTCATTGATATGGCTTAGAGACTGAAATATTGTTTTTTCATGAATAAGGCTAAATTGAATCCTATTAGCAACTACCTGTAAGCTGATATGCAACAAAATTAAGTTATAATATTTGTCATCATGACACTCATACATATCAAGATTTTTGCATTTACGCTATAAAAAATTAAATATAGTCTTCCACTGAATGAAGAAATTTAAGCATAGTTGCGCAATTTTTGGAGCTATATATATTAAAATACAATCTAAAAAGCACTAGTTTAAGTAATACTTTTAAGTAATACAATAATACTTTTTGGATAAAATCAGAAAGTTGCTTGTAGAAAATATTTCGACACAAGTACGAATTTTTGTGAACTTTTGTTAACACATGCCAATTTAAAAGAGATGACGTCATAGACTTTTAGTCTACAAATGGAATTTCTTCAGAGTCAAGCTGCTGCGAGCTAAAAATCAAGAAGATGAAATTATAATGTTAAAGTGGATGAAATTATAAAGATCAAAAGGATGAAATTGTAATGTTCAAGTGGATGAAATTACAAAGATTTATCTGTTCAAAAATGAAAGTAAGTTCGTTTAAAAAATTGCTGCCAATTTGAAATAAACCAAGGAATTTTATTTCTTCAAGTGTTATCAAGTGGTGGGATAATTTGAACTATTGAAATTCAGACATAATGCATATAAAGCAAAATGCAGTGAATCTAAATCAAAAAGCATAACAGTGCGGCCGTGTGTGTCCATTTAACGCGATAATCGTCAGATTCAAAGACTAGCTCAACCCAACAAACGACTGTTTTTAAACTTCTAAGATCTTCAGGGATCTCTGTATCAAAGGATAAGATTCGTAGACGAAATTAAGAAGCAGAAGCAATTGTTCCCTTCAAAATGATAAAGAAAACAGTTTCAAAATTAAATCAAAATTCACAAAAACGTTTCTGGGTTCGAAATTATACTTCATATATGCTGAAATTGCAAACAGTGCTAACAGCGATGAGAAAAGTGAAATCTCGATTGTCCACACTGTAAAAAAAAAAAAAGTCCTGTTTTGCTGCCAGAAATTTTCTGTAATGAAAGAAAAATACGTTCTGTCAACGTAATTTTACCTCAATTTACGCGCATTTTCTGCAATTACAGAAAATTTGTAGCAGCAAACAAGACTTTTTTTTTTTTTTCAGTGCAGGTGGCTAGACACCATACTGGCATGACTTGTGGAAGGAAATTCGATATATATATATATATATATATATATATATATATATATATTGATCAAAGACAAAAGGACGGCTCAGTAATGGTTTGGACAGACTTATGTTTACAATGGCTAAGTATCATAAATATCATAACATTGTTCACTAAATATCATAACATTATACTAAGACATTTGAGGTTAAGTTCCCGTTATTAGTTGAGCTGTTACATGGCTCTCAGGGAAAATTTCAATATGCTAACGGTTCATTTCAAATGAAAAAAAAAATCCTAGTTTAATTATCAGAATATAAAAGTTCTCGACTGGCCAGAATATAGCTCAGATCTGAACCCGATAGAAAACGTTTGGGGAACCATGTGTCGAAATAATTACAATAACGTACAATATTATTCTTTAAAGGATGTATTATAAAAGGTAATGAATACGACATAAACATTAAGGTTTCAAGACGAAGTGGTTCAAAATAATGTTTAAAATTTTGGTAAGAAATGAATTAAGTGAATGTCCGACATGAAAATTTGACAAATATTTTAAATACATTTTTATTTTTAAAATATTTGGAACAATTTAAATTATATAGTTTTAATATTTGGTTCAAAATATTATTGCTCTTCTGAAATGAAATATTTTAATAATCGTTACATTGAGTGTATAAAATGGCATTTTAAAAGCCGAGAATGACTTACAAGGGGGGGTCACTAACTGTTCAAAAGGTATTTTAACATGTTATATATCATCTTAAAGGTCTCAATGAGCTGATAACGAAAATATATATCTTCTCGGCAAATGCGCCCCCTAGCGTGAGTTATTAGGAACTAAACATTGTAAATTACAGATTCCGCAGTAATGTTCTTTGAAGAAATTCTATCTGTATATGTAATAATAATTATTATTCCAAATACGTCTGTATATATTGTTAGAAAAGTATTTTACTGTTTATCAGATATTTTTTGGCATTAACAAATTTTTAAATACTAAAATATATTAAAAATATTAAATTGAAAAACGCTACAAATGTTAAAAGTAGCACATGTAATTTTAATATTAATGAATAAAATTAATAATTTATATTATATGTATATATCATAGACAAGTAGAATTAGACCTTCAACTCCCATTGGCCGTAATGGAAATTTCTTCTAACATTAAAATCACATAGACACTAGCGACACCACTTAGTTTGTAAGAATTATTGTAGCAACCGTGGAGTCAGGTTCCAATGGCTGGCGATTTATCGCTCTTTTTGGCGATTTAAAGAAAAATAACAACCTTAGGAGATTATGGACAGACGGAGATTATAATCGATTTATTTACAAACTTTACTCCCTCCTCCCATTGCCGGAAAGGAAAACGGCAGAATACTTCCTTTTCAGCCTTTTCTTATTTTTAGTAAACTTCGTTTTTTAAAACAGGAAATTGATAATTTCATTGTAATATTTTACTCTAGATTTTTGATATTTCAACTTAAATGAATATATATATAGATATATATGATTTTTTTTTTTTTTTTTTTTTTTTTTTAAATAGGAAATTTATGATTTCTTTGTAATATTTCACTCTATTTTTTTTTTTTTTTCAACTTAAATGAAAAAAATATATATATCACTTTTTTTTTTCTAGTTTATTCCATTTAATTGAATTTGAAACTTAAAAATAACAGAAAAACTGGAATGTTTATTAAAAGCTGAATAAACTGTGTAAAATACTTCATTTTTTCAACACTTAACGTTTAAAAAAAAAAATAGGAATAAGGAATTATTAAATATTTTCACTTTCTAAATATGTCATATCCAGATTAATATTTATTCTTTAGCTTTAAATATGTACTTAACAATTTAGTATTTTCTTCATAATAACAAACGAAATTTTATATTTTAATTATTAAAATGCTTCTTTTTAACTTCAAAATATTTCATCCAGAAATCTTGCAATATTTATACTTTAATTTTTCATAAATATATTGAAATTTCATTAAAGAAACACAGTTAATATCTTTCTTTGGAAATTAAATGTACTTTTAATAGAAAAAAATTAAATGTATACTTCTTTTTTCGCTTTCTACTTTTACGTCTACTGATATAAAACAGTATTTAATCTATCTCATTAATAAACAAAAACTTCTTAATAAGTATAAAACTTTGAATAAACACCATAAAATGCAAGAACTCTCAACAATAGTTTAGGGTTGAAAGAAGACACAACCCTTCGTCAGGCAAACAAAATAGGCACAAGGGATGCCAAAAAAAAAAAAAAGTTGCATTTTATGGTGTTTGTTTATTCAAAAATTTGTACTTACCTTTAAATTTCAATTTTTCTTTTTTTTTTTAATCTTACCTTGTTAAAATTTTAGAACTTTTTCATGTTAATATAAGTATCATGGTAATAAAAAAACACCTATAAACACCTTTTTTTGGGGGGGTGGGGGTGGAGGAGGGGGAATCTTAACAATTGTTTCAGATTAGAATAAAGCACGATACTTCATCAAGAAAACAACATAGGCGTGAGTGCTGCAAACAAAGCATTTGCATTTTATTCCAACCCAAAACACAATTCTTGTTTTTGCTTTTTTTTTTTTTTTTTTTCAGTGATTACTTCTTAATGTTAGCTCACTGGATACTTTTATAATTCAGGCTTATATATATTTATCAGAAATTCTTGCAATATTCATTAAAACTTTGATTCAACATTCTTCAAAATTGTGTGTTGAAATTTCATTTTAAAAAGAGGAGGTGAAAGGAAGGAAATAGGTGAATGTCCTCTTTTGTTTAGAATACTTTGTTTATCAATCATAAATATTTATTACAGATGAAGTATTAGACAATTTTTATATCAACTGTGCAAAAAAGCCACAGCCGGGAATATAAACACCTGTTATATCTGTAGTTGCATTCTGAACTAATGCCAAATCGGTAATCAGTCAGAGTGTATGGGTTTGATTTTCCAGTTCTTGCATTTTTTGCAGAGCTGGAATAATAATTCAATCTTTAATAACTTTTTCTTTTAGTCATAATTCAGTATTTAAGGAGACAATATCTAATTCCGTCAATAGTGAAATCCTATCGCATTCTATGGGAAAATTTATTCACACAATTACTTACTAATATAGTTGAACCTCGTTAATGTGAATCTCAAGGGGAATGAAAAATTTATTCATGTTATCAGTAGTTCACGATATCAATAACAAATCTTCATATAATTAAACTAATCTTCATTTTGATGGTGGTTATGGAAAAAGTTCATGTTTTAAAGTAATTCACGTTAACGAGGTTCGACTGTATATATTTTCTTTTAATTCTGTTTTTTCATTCGGAAAATTCATAACATAAAAAAAAAAAAAAAAAGTGTAATTTCGAGTTCAAAAATACATGTTTTCACTAACTGCATTTTTACCATTCTTTTATTTGCAACACAAAAAATTAAAAAAATCAATTTTTGCAAAGTGAGTACTAACTGAACGATTGTGAATTTTCTGAATGTAAAAACGGAATTATATAGTATAAATGACTAATTATGGAAGCTAATTTTAACACAGAATAAAATAGGCCACTGACATTAGCGAGTGTAGATATTCTCTGCTCTTTCATGATGTATGCCCAGGAATGGGCAATTGAAATTTGTAGCAATTAGTAATTTGATGCTTTTTTTACTTAACACCGCATCTACTTACAATTGTAACAACTGCCAGATTTCATAATTTTAAAACGCTGCAAAATGATTTTTTTTCTTCCTTTTTTTTAAGCTTTGCTTTGAATTTTTTATAAATACATGTCTCCGTTTGCAATTTTGTTAAATAAAGTTGCATATTGCACTTTAATTGTAGAAAAGTGTTAATATTTTGAAATGGAACCAGTCATTCATTCATTTACCTTTAATGATATAAAAAATGTAATTTACAGCAAATAATGATTTCATGCTTTTTCGCTGTACCATCCTCATCTACTTGTAAATTTTATTAAACTATGTAATCTACAGTTTAAACTACACCAGTGCTGAAAAAGTAATAAGTTAAAAAGTTTGCAAAAACACCATAAATTTAGGGGGGGGGATACTCAACAATATTTTAGGTGTGAATTAAAATAATGACTGTCAGGTAAACTTACGGATTGTGGTTAAAATTTGATCAAAAGACAATTGTGAGATTTTTGCAATTTATGGTATTTCCATAAACTTTGACTAATTACGGAATCTGAAGTTCATAAAATAGTTAAGGAGATTAGATATTTACAAATAATACATTGACATTTTTTTCCTTCACTTTTTTAGCATACTTGTGCAGTGCAGTGTGCTTAAAAATACAAAATAAGAATTTAAAAATCTGTCCTATTTTCAATAATAAAATTCATTTTGAAGTAATAAATAAATCCTTCATTAGAAACAATGCTATAATCTTGTTATAAAGGAAGTAATATTCTTTAAAACAGGATTTGGATTTATTGTCATTGAAATTACTTCTTAATTTTTACATAATCACATAATCTTTATTTTCCACAATCTTTTTCACTTATTAACACATTCGCGACCGCTGATGTGAATTCATGTCATTTCAACTTCTATAGCTAGTTGCCGCTGACATAAATGCACGTCTTTTCAGATTCTATTCCTGGTTACCGCTGACGTGAATTCATGTCATTTTAAGAATTTCTATGGAAACAATACTTCAGTATTATTTCGATAGTATTATTAGAGTATCAATTCTTTGATAGTATTATAGGTTTGTTCTATTATTATATAACTAATCTTCATTCCAAGCTTCAGGTAATTACAAGAGTAACATTTCAAAACATTACATTGAACTTTTATTCATGTTTAAACATCACAAGTTTGCAGCAACTAGCTGTAGTTTACTTCAATATTCCCTGGCAATCAGTGTTAAAAAAGGCAAAAGTATGCCGGTCACGAAAATGTTAAGTTATGGAAACATGCTAATACTGATAAACTTTTTGAATTATATTTTTTTTATTTTAGGACTACTATAAGAAATATATCTCTTCACACACAGGTGATCATGAATTAATTAAAAAATACCTGATATTTTAGCAAGAAATTTTCATGCAAAGAGAAAACATTCTTATTGCAGGAAGGTACAATTCTCTCATTATAAAAAAAATTCTAACTATGTTATAAGGGTGCTATGGATTTAAGGGGGGAGGGTGAAGGCTCCCCCCCCCCAAAAAAAAAACACTAACATTTACAACTGAATATTGCAATTGTAAATTGTTTATTGGTCTAGAATAACATTTTGAAAAAACTTAGCCCCCCCCCCCAAAAAAAAAAGTCACGTTCTGGATCCGCCCGATGCATCCATCTCCCCCCCCCCCCAAATATATAAATAAATAAAACTTTAATGCCAAATTTAATGATTTCTCAAGAACATTACTGCAACATAATTTCATTTTTTCACAACACAGAAATTTTAAGAATAAGGAAAATCCACATTTAAGATATTTTGAAGGTTTCATTTTATTGTAACAAAAATTGTATAGTCATAATACACTTTATATTATTACATAATTATTAGTAGATTACATGGTTTTACCTAAAAAAATAATGAGCTGATTGTGATATAAAAATACAAAAGTGACCTGATGGGAACTCTGAAATTTATATGTTAATAAAATTATGAAGACATTTTTTTGACCAGACTTTGTATTTGTAGTCCAAACTGCTAAAGGACAGTGTCAGGCCTTATATGCAAACCTGTAAAGAGAGGAGAAAAAAATAAATAGACGAATGTGGCCACAAAATTAACATAGTTTAAATAACATAGTTATTATTATTATTTTTTTTTAATAATTAAAAAAATTAGACTTTTAAACAGTATATACTATTAATACATATCATTGATTTTCTATTTAATAGTATCTACATTTAAAAAAAAAAAAAAAAAAAAGTTGAATTTACAAAAAGATTTGTCACATTTTCATAAGATGCAATTAAGAGTATTTTTAACTAAATAAAAATTTTCGACTTCGAGTTTTTGATGGACTTACACACTTTGAGGGGATCCAGAGCACGATTTGACATCTTTTAAAAAAATGTCTGTGACTGTGTGCCACAAAATTTTGTGCTGTTTCTATCTCAGAAACTAGAGCAGTGGATGACATAAATTTATATGTTGTTGCACTTTGATCAAAATTAGTGCCTATAAATTTTTAGTGTCAACTACTCAATAGGTGGAGCACTTATTTTTACAGTTTAAAGGACGGCTATATCTTAGGAACTACTGCACAATAAATTTATATATAGATGCACCTAGACCTAAATTAGTGTCTATCAACTTTTGGTGCTCATCTCTCTACAGCTGGGAATGCTAAACAGTGATTTCTGCAATTTCAAAGAAGACTATATCTCATGTTCTATTGTGTGTAACGAAACAAAATTTGATATGTAAGAAAGCCATTTTTTTAAAAATCAATATGGATGCATATTAACCAATAGGTGGTGCTGCTATTTCTGTAAAAACAATGTATTTTAGAAATGCAAAGACAGTAAAGATTTCAAAAACCCTGAATTCAGGGGTTGCCCCTGAAAAGTTTCACTCCTGACCTTTTGTTTTTTTTAATTTATATACACATTTAGATAAAATTACCCATAGTAATATTTTGTGTAAGCAAATTATTTGAAGCCATAACTAAATAAAATAGCCAGTTAATTATATTATACACACACACATAAAAAAAAAAAAATGGTGAGATATAGCCAAACTGATTTAGACATCTTTATGAGGGGGGGGGATTAAGTAATTAATTTTGGTTTGGTTAAAACAATTTTGTAACTAAATTTCTTTACAATTTCAATCTTTTTTTTTTTTTTTCTTTTAATGCTTGTAATCCTTTTTATTCTGTAGCAGCTTTGGTTAGCTTGATCTCGCCCATCTTGAAGAGAACCAAAAAAAAAAAAAAAAAGTACAGAAAAAAGGGTGGGGTATTTTTTTTTTTCCTTTTCGACAGCTACACATTTATTTAAATTACTATAAACATAAATATAAATCAGTCAATATACATTGCTATAAAATAAACAAAGAATTTACAATGCGGAGGATTTAAGGCCAATTGACTCCATGTGTGTCCTAGGCTAATAGGGAAAATGCTCTCCATGGGGGCCTTTCTAAGGGATTCTAGCCCATATTTACACGAGTTTCAGAGGAAACCACGGAAAACTCTGAACGGTTAGGTTGAAGAGCGCGACCTGGGATCAAACCCGGCACCTCCCATCTACCAGCTTTGAGCGCAGAACCACTCGGCCGCTGGTGGGCCCTGAAATTAAGGAAGGGAAAAATGTAAACAAATAATAATCAAATTGAAAATTTTCGAACTTTGATAGTAACATGCTGGTATTCATAATTAGCTGAGTAAAAAATTCAAAACATTGAATACAAATATGTATAAAAGAACACTAAACAGTTATATAAATCTTTTTTATTTTTCTTGTATATGACAGATAAATCAAATTCCAGAATCTTATAATGAATCAAAATTTATGGGGCAGATAAATGCAACATCTTTCCAATACCTTGAAAATATTACCTGTAATTTTTATTTATATTTATTCTTTCCCTCTTGTAACCAAAAAGTTACAAATGGTAAACATTGTAAGACAATGTCAATTATTTTAAGTATAATTATATTATTAACCAAACTGAACTTACAAAAAATTATAATATCAAATTTTTTCAGTCTGTCATTTACATAACAATTTTAAAGAAAATTATCTTTTTTATATTTACCAAACACATATCTAAAAAAAGAGAGCTATTATTCCTCTCAAAAAAAAAAAAAAAATAAAGAAATAAATAAAGAAATAAAATAAAAAAATAAAATAAATAAATGAATAACAATAAATAAATAAAAGTTTAGAAAAAAATAGAAAATTTTAAAGAGCAAACATTTGCACTAAAAATACATTGTTATTCATTGAAAGTATAAAAAAATGTATTTAAAATCTTAAGATATTCAGGGATGAGGTTACTAAAAAGACAAAAAAGCTGAAACTATACGCAAAGGCAAAACATTGAAATGAAATTCTAGAATTTTGATGACAAATTCTGCAATACTAAACTAATAAATATGTTTTTTTTTTTTTTTTTTTTTTTTTTTTTTTTTTTTTCAGTCTATTAAAAAAAAAAAAAAATAACAAATGATTATGCTTTAATATTCTATCAAATTTTATTTCGTTAGCTGACGTAACAAATGCACATCAGAAACACACACAGACACACACACACACACAAAAAAAAAAAAAACTGAGGAAAGTGAGAAGTTAAAATTATAGTAAAGCTAAAAATTCTCACCCCTGGTTATTACACAATTTTTTGTGGATTGATGAAGCTTCTTATTAAAAAAGATATGGGTCTTACAAAGAATTAAAAATGTTTGAAAAATGATTTAAAATTTAATAGGATCAAGCTGAAATTGATGTTGAATAGCGAAGATATTGAGCTTATCTGTATGAAAATTGATAGAACATAAATCAACACTTACTTCATATATTTAAATGTAAATAATAAAAGGTAAAAATTTATATTTGATACTTCTCACAATCCAAAATTTAGTTGTGTTTAAAAACACAGATAATCAGACGATGGATACCCTTGTTTGAGTGTAAAAATAAAATTTGCACATCAAATATTTCTAAATAATATGAGATTAAGTATACCGGAAACAATTTGCATACACATAAACAGATTAAATTTTCCATTAAAAATTATTACTCTTAAGCCACAGCATTTTAACAACAACAACAAAAAAAAAAAAAAAATGCTGTAATAGGGTGGAACAATTATAATCGACTGGACATAACAACATGATTAATTTCTAACTTTTAAAAATACACAGAGTGGGGCAAATGTCACTCGACACACACACACACATATATATATATATATATTCCATCGAAAAACAGCTCTTGCAAACAAAACTTATCGTTAAAATTATTTTATGATTATGAAATATACTGATATCTAATAATAGTACAGGATAGATAAAGCAGTTTCTATAATGAATACGATTATGATTGCGATTGGAAATTTGTACATCGAGGTGTTTGTATTCCGTCTTAAATAAATAAAAAAAAAGTAAGACCTTCAGAAAGCAGCTGATTATACAGAACTAAATGAAGAATGCAATAGTTTATATAATTAGGTAGTAATAATTATAAAATTTTGTAAGAAGAAAAAATTTCTAAATCGCAGATGTTCTTTGTTTCGTTTTCGCTAAACAGTTAATAGACAAAAAAATAATTTATAACAAGGCATAAATCTACTAAAAAGAAATAGAAATATTTGCAAGAAATACCTCTTAGGATCTTTGGGGAACATAAATAATTTCTTTTGTGAAGACACAGCATTGGAGAGGCACAATACACACCGGTCACGTTTCAGAGACGACATCCATTATTCTTGAAAGTCATGTCTTGTGAAATAATACCTGAAATAAATAAATTAGCAGTACATAATATACATACACAATAAGCAAAATATATAAACAAAAAAAAAAATTAAAATTAAAAAATACTCAGCTTTCAAGAAAATTGTTCTCATATAAGCCAGATCTGAAAAACACTCAGCTTTCGAAGATTCACTAGCGCTTCAATGTTAAGCTCGATCCCTACGAAGTGGATCATTCTATTTAATTTGCAGGTAAATCGGTGAGGGATGGGAACCTTTGCTTGCGATTGCGCGCGCGAGGTGTGAGTGTTTACGATTTTGATTTGGCTCGTGGTTGTTGCTTATTGCTTGATTCTTCCTTGACAATTTTAAGTTCATCTTGACTCCTGTCAAAGATTTGATTGACGAGATAATTTTTTTTTTTTCATTTATCGCAAAAAAAAAGCTCGATCCCTACGAAGTGGATCATTCTATTTAATTTGCAGGTAAATCGGTGAGGGATGGGAACCTTTGCTTGCGATTGCGCGCGCGAGGTGTGAGTGTTTACGATTTTGATTTGGCTCGTGGTTGTTGCTTATTGCTTGATTCTTCCTTGACAATTTTAAGTTCATCTTGACTCCTGTCAAAGATTTGATTGACGAGATAATTTTTTTTTTTTTTTTTTCATTTATCGCAAAAAAAGCTCTGGGGCTAGTGTTGTCGGATGATCGAAGATCGAAAGTAAATTTCTCCAAACAGTTCTCAAATTTCTTCAAGTCAAGGTGATATATATACATTTTTTTTTTTTTTTCAAAAGAAATTTCAAACTGATTTTTTTTTTTTTTTTTTTTTTAAGTTTAAAAATATTTACCAAATTTAAGCTCACATATATATTGAGTAAACAATAAATTTAATATAATTATGATTATTTTATAATTATCCTTTTTTTGGAAGTATCTATGTCGCAACATGAAGGTTAAAATCTCAGTTCTTGACATTTCAAATTCTACTATCTAAATCAGATTGACAATATTTTTTATGAAATTGTGGTTATTGGTGTTTTTGAATACGCTTACAAAGATGTACAATTAAAAATTTTCACTGCACACATCACACACTCAACTGCATTTTTACTTTCTTCTGTATGTAATATAGAGAAAGTATTGGATTCGCGAAAATTTTCGACCTCCGTTTTTTGACGGATCTACATGTTTTGGGATATCCTGAACACGAATTGATAGTTTTTAAAAAATGTCTGTCTGTCTGTCTGTGGTTTCTTGTTTTCAATGTATCTCACGAACCAATGAATGAAATTCAACCAAACTTGGTATATACTTGGACCCTGGCGGGGCATTGTGCTAATTAGATTTGGGAATCAATCGCCCAGCAGGTGGCGCTGTGATCGCAAAATTTCATATTTTTCACCGTATCTCACGAACCAATGAATGAAATTGAACCAAACTTGGTATATAGTTGGACCCTGACATGGAATGGTGCTGATTAGATTTGGGAATCAATCGCCCAGCAGATGGCGCTGTGATCGCATTTTATGTAAACTTTTAACATTGCAGTATAGGACAAAATTTCGTATAAATGTACATAATGAGTGTTATTTTAAACTTGTGAGTGTAAAATTAATATGAATTATTGATAACAGTAGTAAACTAGGAAAAAAATTTTGTGCATGTGGGGGCACCGGTTCCCCCCCCCCTAGGGGGGAAGTACCCACCCCCCGGGGAAGTAAATTTTCAAGATGGGTATCTTTCGAAAGGTGTCGTTGATAATAGTAATAGTTAACTAGGAAAAATATTTTGTGCATGTGGGGGCATCGGTTCCCCCCCCCCAACTGAGGGGGGAAGTACCCTCCCGGGGGGGCAAAGTTTCAAGATGGGTATATTTCGAAAGGTCTCGTCAATACCTTTAAAACGAATGGTTGAACCATAAATATGTGATAATTTAAAACAACGTTATCGATTTTTTTTACTTTTAACGAAAAAAAACTTAGAAAAATATCGCAATATCTTTTTTTTTTTTTTTTTTTTTTTTAAAAAACGAAATTTAACCAAATTTGGTATTTAGTTGGTCCCCGACATAAACTGGTACTGATTACATTTGGTGATCAAATCGCTCAACAGGTGGCGCTGTGATCTCATGTTTTCTAAATTTTTAACATGGCAGTATAGGACAAAATTTCGTATAAATGTACATAATGAGAGTTATTTTTGACTTGTGATTGTAAAATTAATATAATTTATTAATAATAGTAACAGTTAACTAGGAAAAAATTTCTGTGCATGTGGGGGGGAACGCTTCCCCCCCTGGGAGTGAAGTAACCCCCCCCCCCTCGGTGGGGTAAATTTTGAAGATGGGTATCTTTCGAAAGATCTCGCCAATACCTTTAAAATGAATGGTTGAAATGGTTATGTTTGTTTAAAACAAAGTTATCGATTTTTTTTTTTTTTTTTTACTTTTAACAAAAAAAAAAAAAAAAAAAAAAAAACTTAGAAAAAACATCGTAATTTTTTTTTTTTTTTTTTATTGTTACTGACTGAATATGTATTACTTTTAACAAAAAAAAAACCTTAGAAAAAAAAAAAAACGTAATTTTTTTTTATATATATATATATTGTTACTAATTGAATATGTATAGGAAAATTTAGAAGAATGTCTTGTGGTGGCCACAACATACTAGTTTTTTTAATATTGTTACTGATTGAATATGTATAGGAAAATATAGAAGAAAGTCTTGTGGTGGCCACAACATACTAGTTTTCTTTAATTGTGACTGGGGAGTAAACATTTTTTAAGTTTTCCTGAATTTCTTTGTACAAGGAAATCAACTTGCACTGCAAAATATAGGAAATAAATATAGTTCAAATTTCTTCAAAACATGCTTTAAATCATGTATATACTTATAGTTGCAACTTTTGAAAAAGATAAGGATTGAAAAGTGTGAATTGATTAAATAAAAATTACAAGAAAATTCAGTTCTCACTCGCTTTTTTTTTTTGTTTTTTTAAATGCCCTGTCTGTCAAAAGAAAGGAACAATTTGTACTTGTTTATGTTGACATAGAATGTTTTACATTCATTGCATGTATTGTAGCTAATGTTAATTACTAATAATAATAATAATAATAATAATAATAATAAAACTTGCACTATATTTTTAATCATACAGTGCATTGTTTTCAATCAATGCTCCAATTCAATGCGCAATTGTTTTCGATCATATGATGAAAATAATATTTCAAGTGCAATTATATTAAAGTAATAATGCAGTAAACTGATTTTATTCCAGTAAATAATCTTAAAGCATTACATTAAAACTTGTTTTGAGGTACACCATCTTTTCACTAATTAAACTAAGTTCTACATTACCCTCCTTTTCTTGCATTAAGTATAATTTAATGTAAGGTTTATTCACTTTTTTTTTTTTTAACATGAATGTAAATAGAAACAAAATAAAGCCATTTTCGTTTATTAATATAATATAAATTATCTTATACTTGCTATTTAGTAATATTTGGAAAAGCTTTCATAAATATTGCTGTTAAAATTTACCAAGTACATGAGGATTTTGTCAATTTTTACCTGAATTGCCTGAATTCAGATTCTCATAGATATATAAGGGGAGGGGGAGAAAAAGAAGAAACTATTTTCGTGCATATGTTAAGAGGTAAAAAAAAAACTGAGTCCGAAATTGAAATTTATCGTAATTCTATTGAACCTAACCTGAATCTCTTCTCCGACCGTCCTATTAGCTCAGTGCATTTGAATTTATCTCCAAAAATAAGTAATAATAATAATAATAAAAAAAAAAAATCGCAATCTATCGTATCTCTCCTTCTGCTTCCTATCCCTCCGTTTACGGTCTGTCTTACCTGCAAATTAAATAGAATGATCCACTTCGTAGGGATCGAGCTTAACATTGAAGCGCTAGTCGAAGATTCGAATGAAGTCGCAGTGCTGGGAATTGGCAAACGTCCAAAAGCGCCAGGCTGCCAGGGAATATCGCCGCAGCTGTTTGTTTACAATATTAGTTACTTACAAAGTGAGTGGGGGCGCTGGAAGTAAAGGATCGAGTTGAAGGTCTAATTCTATTTGTCTATGGTATATATTTCATTATAATTCTTATATTGTATGTAGTAATATAATTATTAATTAAAAAATAATTTTACTCTTACTTTTTTCTGGTTGCTATGGTAATGAATTAATTTTTTTTTAATAATTTTCTTTCTATTAATGCATTATAAAACTTACCGTCTGCATTTCAAAAGTAATGCTTTATGGGATGAAAAGAGATATTTCTTCTCTTTTCAACAAAGCAACCAAATGAATAATGATATCTTCTAAAAATATACTTGCGTATCTTAAACAACAATTAAATAAATTAGATTTATTATCAGATTATCAACTATCAAGTTCAGAGAATGAACTCTGTGAGCGTATATTAACTACCATTAATAGTTTAAATGGAAATGAAAATTTTAATTTTCATGAAGAAGAAGAATTATATGAATTCCAGTGTAATTATGAACTTGAAAATACTATGCATTTTGCTGTTCCCCCATGTAATGTGAATAGCCCCAATACTGATTATGTCGATGTACAAGATAATCTTTATGACTATGAATATTTCACATATGACTACGTATGCAAAGTACTGGATTTTATTGACAATCATCCAAGATGGAAATTCTGCTCGATTCAAAACCGATTCAAAAGAATTAGACATCAAACTTACATTTCAATACTTAGAAAATATCGCGAGAATATTGGTTGTTTGAAAAATGAATACCGCCAGATTTCTGAATTTGTCTTTGAATCCTTCTGTGAAGCTCTTGTCACAATATGTCATTATTCGCGGCTCACATCAGGGCCTGATTAAGGGGGAAGCTCGCTTATACCGGAATATTTTTACAATTATTTTTTACTTCATGTCATAGAAATTCCACGCTTTGACGAGGAAATATTTTTTATAAAATATGAACGGTGTAAAACAATCCAATTTACTCACCGTTATTAGACACCAGAAATCTTTTAAAATAATTTTTTATGAAAATTTTCTGTTTATTATAGGAGGAAAGTATTTGTTAAAAAATAACGGTGTAAGTATAAATAATGTGTGAAGAGCGAGCTTCCCCCTTAATCAGGCCCTGGCTCACATTGCAGAATAATTTTGTGCTTAGAAGATTTTATCATAAAATACCATTTCCACTAAATACTATTTATTTGTATGTAACTACATTTCTTATATTTGTTATATATAAACTAGTTTTCTCATTTTGTAGTTAATTGTATCAATTTATATGAATATAATTTATAAATGATTAATAATAGGTTCATTTCTACAATAAAAAAAGTAAGAAATAAATCAAACATTTGAAATTTTCTTATTAAGAATAAATAAAGATATTTCTTTGATGCCTTATTTTTTTTAATAATTTTCCTTTATACTTTAGTACTTAAAAATTTAATGTTAGCAAAAAATGACTAATAAACAGTAAAATACTTGACTAACAATATATACAGTCGTATTTAGAATAATAATTTATTACAAAGCTGGTTATAATGATAAAATCACTTCAAGGTACATTACTGCGGAATCTGTAATTTCCAACCTTTAGTTCCTAATAACTTATGCTAGGGGGCGCATTTGTCGATAAGATGGATATTTTCCTTATCAACTTAGTTAATCCTTTAAGAGGATATATAACATGTATAAATACCTTTTGAACAGTTGGTGATCCTCCCTTGTTAGTAAGAAATTTTTATGGAGGAATGCTTGGTGATCGAGGGCAAACTTTTCCTGAAATTGATCTAAACGGTGCCAGATTGCTTATTAAATGTAGCTAATAAAAGAGTCAACTTTTGAAGTTACAAAATGCAATCTAGACACATTGTATTCTTACATTATAAGCTTTAATTTATCTCCAATGAAGCAAAACTGCCAGCCCTGTATCGTGTATGGAGCCGAAATATGACATCAAATAATAAATTTAAATGCCTAAAATAAATTAAATGTCCTGAATACTACTTAACCATGTCGACGATTATAATCCTCGGTAAAACAACCTTAATGGAACTTTAACAAACTCTGTTAGGAGTTGATCATCAACACAAATTTTTATAAAATTAAATTGTGAAGAAACATGGCGAATTTTTATAACTGCTAGGTGTCTGTAAAAGAAACCAATTTTGATATTTAGAAATTGCTAATTACGCTAGAAACTGACATCATAGCTGTATTTATTATTATTATTATTATTATTATTATTATTATTATTATTATTATTATTATTAACTTGTTTTGGAAGAATGAATAAAGTAAAGGGAAAAGGATGATTGAGAAGTAAAACAATAACGCCATAATTGCAACAATGTATTAAGAAAAGATAAATTTTATCAGTGGTTTAACTCAAACATCTTAATAATAACAGCACAACACTTAAAACCAACGTCATAGCTACAAGAATCCAGTAAAATAAAGAAAATAAGTTTTTTTATCCTTGGTTTGGAGGAATGAATAAAATAATGAAAGCAAAGTTAATTAGCGAAAGGAAAAAATACTTTTGCAGCAATTTGTTGTGAAAAAATAAATTTTAACCGTGATTTAAAACAAAAGAAATAAAAATAAAAGAATTTAAAAGGTATAAATGTAATTCTATAAAAGGACCGCCAATTGGCGGTTTAGTGGTTTTTTTTTTTTTTTTTCCTTTCTTTTTAACCTAAACAAAACTTTAAATTGTATACAATAAATAATAATAATAATAAAATTAATAAAATTAATATTTATAATATTAATATATATATATATATATATATATATATATATATATGATACATCTCTGTTATTGGGATCGCATTAAGATTGAGTAAAAAACAATACTAAATTACACATTCTACGAATTCACAAACGAACATCTATTGGAATCCCAAATATGTTTCAGCAGCGTGATTCCAACTTGCACTTTTCTATTAACAGGTTTTCACTATGTGCGGTAGCGTATTATCCATTTGCATTTTACGCGCGTAGGAGTTTGCACACGATTCTCGGTTAGTGTAAAAATGACGGCTAAAAGAAGAAGTTACTAATGATAACGGAACGGAATCATTAGACAAAACTGCGGAGCTATAGGTTTAGTTGATTTAATAAATGGCATAGGAAGTGAAATTAACAGAATTTTGGCTTACTGTATGTCATTATTACGATAAAAGAGTAAATGAAACCGTTACTAAAATTTAAAAGTAATATGGTTAGCACGATGGAAGATAGTCACAGATGGTGTAAGAGGCGATATTGCGGCTTGAAATAATTCATACAGCAGAATCATAACCCTAGAACAATAATGCACGTAAATTTTACGTACAGTCTTCCTTTATTGGTTCTTACCTTTTCTTTCTACCAATACACATGTTTGATCTTGGGTGTTTCGAGGCGTAACGTAGTTGGCTGCATGCCAAGTGTTTTAATTTTTTTTTTTTTTTTCCGTCTACGGTTCACTTGTATCGCTTCATGAGCTAGAGCTCATACTTGAACTTTACGTGTCGCTAGTAATATGTGAATTTTTACCCACGTAAATTTTTCGTGGCACTAGGAATACTACGTAATTTGAACGTAGCCCTAGTGATAGCGTCTGTTATTTTTAAATTTGTGAACGGCATATATAAAAGTGCTTCGATTTTTATTTCATGGCGTGTTGAAAAAATGGCCAAACGACGCAAGTATTTAACCGATGATGAAATTCAAAAAATGCTTTTGGAATCTGATGATAGTGAAAGCAGTGATAATGTTGAATTTGATGAAGATAATGATGGCAGTGAAGCTGATCCGGATTATATTGCTGATGATAAAATAGAGATTGATCCTGATATAGGGGTTCATTCCAGGTACAAGAAACTGATTACAAAAGTAGAGATATGGACAAAAGTAAATAAAAGAAAGTAGAATTGCATTTTCAAAAGAAAAATAGAAAGCCTACAAATATTCAAGATAGAAATGAACAAGGGCATATTATTTATTATTATTATTATTATTATTATATGTTTTTTTTTTTTTTTTTTTTTTTTTTTTTTTTTTTGGATTCTGAATTAATAAAAGAAATAAACGGTAATGAGCGGTATACGAAAATTAATGACACCCCTAAACAGAAAACCAGAGGAAAAAAAAATATCGTTCATATTAGACCAGGTCCAGTTGCTGAAGCACGATTTGCTACAGAACCAATTGATTGTTTTAATTTGCTTATTTCCGGCGTAGTAAAGAAAGAAATACTTACTCACGCAAACACAGAAATAAATCGAAAGAAGTTAGATATTGCAAATGTTACGGATAATTCCCTAAATAATTTAAATTACGATGAACTGAAAACTTGTTTGGAATATTAATACTTACTTTACATTTAAAAGATAACCATTTGTCAACAAAAGTTATGTTTGATGTAAATTTTCTTGTTCAAGGTATACAGCAACAATTTCTGAGAGACGCTTTTCATTTCTTTTAGATTGCTTAAGATTTGAGGAAAAAGACACACGGGAAGAGCGTAACAAAAAAAAAAAAAAAAAAAAAAAAAAAAAACTGAAAAAATAGCTGCTATTCGCCAAATATGGGAAATTCTTATAGAAAATTGTAAAAAATATTACACGACTATTGATTGGATTTCGGGAAGGTGTCCTTTCGAATGTGCATTCCGTCAAAACCAAACAAGTACGGTATGAAAGTACTGATATGCCACAGCAGCACTAAATGCATAATGAATGCAGTCTCATATTTAGGAAGCGGAAGTGTACCAACAGGAATGATTGCAGCAGACTATTTTGTAAAAAAGCTGACCGAAATTTTCAAGAACAGTAACAGAAACGTTACAATGGACAATTGGTTCCCGAGCGTCCTCTTGCTGAAAAGTTGCTAAAAGAGACAAATTAACAATAGTTGGTACGATAAAGAAAAATAAAAGAGAGTTTCCCACGGAATTTACTGACGTAAAGTAACACGAACGAAAAAAAATGTTCTAGCTTGTTTTTATTTCTTGATAATGTCACTGCAGTATCTTAAAAACCGAAGAAAAAAAAAAAAATGTCATTTTAATATCAGCGATGCATTTTAACAGAGAAGTTAATCAGCAACCTGAAAACCAGAAATAATTATGACATATAATTCTACAAAAGGTGCAGTTGACTCTTTTGTTCAATTGTGTAATCATATGGTCTGTGGCAGGAAAACCAAAAGTTGGCCAATGGCTTTTTCTATAATATGATAAATATAGCAGGAATATATGCATAGGTAATTTATTTCCAGGATCTTTATAAAGATCGAACTAGAAGTGAAAGGCCATTGTCGAAATTGAACTTTTGTCAAAACTTCATAAACAATTATGTAAAAAAAGGCAACTTGAACGTATAAATGTTTCAAATCTATCAACAGAATTGAAAAAGATATAATCACAAAAGTGTTAGGACCAAAGATTTTAGAACTTTCCCAAAATCAGCAAGGTCGTAAAAACTATTGCAGCTTTTCTGATTTTAAAAAATAGATAATGACAACCACCTATTGTAAATGTGGAAAAGCTATATGTGGAGAGCACCAGAAGAAGTCATGTCCTTCTTGTGTATAGCCATGTAATTGTATTGGTAACTACTTATTATGTAAATTTATTTTTCATTTGTATCGATTAAATTGAAAGGCAAAAAACTTTCATTGTAGTCTCTTTTATTTTCTTTTGGTTTTTTTTATGTCTGTTATTAATGTGATATTTTAATATTTGTTATTCATAGATGCCAAGTTTTTTAATTTATTCCGGAATGTTGTTATCCCCCCCCCTTTCTTCACACCGTAATATTTGTAGAAATATTTTATTCATTATATAACTCTGATTGAATGTAAAAATGATTACTCTAAAATGATTACGGTGGGGGAAAAGGGCGGGTGTATCAACATTTCGTAATAAATTAAAAAAATTGGCAGCTATGATGTTATTTAAAATACAATGTGATAAAATATATTTTATTTATATTTTCGGATATTAGTATACAGTTTTTTAGATTTTAAATGTATTTTTAAATACGATAATTATTCAGTTAGTGAAAAGTTAGTAATATTGAGAAAAACAACAAATAATTAAACATATTCATAGCTGCCAAGTTTTTTTAATTTATTCCGGAATGTTGTTAGCTCCACCCTTTTTTAACACTGTAATATTTCTAGAAATATTTTCTTTAATATGTAACGCTGATTGAATTTTAAAAATATTACTGTAAAATGATTACGGTGGGAAACTAGTATGTTGTGGCCACCACAAGACTTTCTTCTATATTTTCCTATATACATATTCAATCAGTAACAATAAAAAAAAAAAAAAAAAAAAAAAAAAACGATTTTTTTCTATTTTTTTTTTTTTTTTTGTTAAAAGTAATACATATTCAACCAGTAACAATATTAAAAAAAAAAAAAAAAAAAAAAAGAAAAGAAAAGAAAAAAAAAAATACGATTTATTTTCAAAGTTTTATTTTCGTTAAAAGTAAAAAAAAAATCGATAACTTTGTTTTAAATTATCACAGATTTATAGTTCAACCATTCGTTTTAAAGGTATTGACGAGATCTTTCGAAAGATACCCATCTTGAAAATTTACCCCCCCGGGGTACTTCCCCCCCAGGGGAGGAACCGGTGCCTCCACATGCACAAAATTTTTTTCGTAGTTAACTACTACTATTATCAATAATTCATATTAATTTTACAATCACAAGTTTAAAATAACGCTCATTATGTACATTTATACGAAATTTTGTCCTATGCTGCCATGTTAAAAGTTTACATAAAATGCGATCACAGCGCCATATGCTGGGCGATTGATCCCAAAATCTAATCAGATCCTTTCCATGTCAGGGTCCAACTTTACACCAAGTTTGGTTAAATTTCATTTATCGGTTCGTGAGATACGGTGAAACATACGACATTTTGCGATCACAGCGCCACCTGCTGGACGATTGATCCCCAAATCTAATCAGAACCATGCCCCGTCTGGTTCCAACTATATACCAAGTTTGGTTGAATTTCATTCATTGGTTCGTGAGATACGGTGAAAAATACGAAAATTTCTCCTATACTGCCATGTTAAAAATTTACATAAAATGCGATCACAGGGCCACCTGATGGGCTATTGATCCCCAAATCTAATCAGCACAATGCCCCGCTAGGGTCCAACTATATACCAAGTTTGGTTGAATTTCATTTATTGGTTCGTGAGATACGGTGAAAACACTAAACCACAGATACACAGTCAGACAGACACACCGACACACAGACAGACATTTTCTAAAAACTATCAATTCGTGTTCAGGACATCCCAAAACGTGTAGATCCGTCAAAAAACGGAGGTCAAAAATTTTCGCGAATCCAATACTTTCTCTATATTACATATAGAAGAAAGTAAAATGGGCGGGCTAACAACATTCCGGAATAAATTAAAAAATTTGACAGCTATGCATATTTAAAAACAATATTAATGTAAGATAAATAAATAAAACGAATTTTACTTGAGCACGTAAATTTACATATCTGTAGTGATATGTAGTGATATAGCACATATGAACATGCTAGTGCCCTAGGGTTAAGCCCCTTATTTTCTTTCTGCGGGTCAAATCGAGGATTTCAATAGCTTCAAGCTTTCAATAAGTGCGCTACGTGGACTTTTTCGAAAGAAAACAACATTTAATTCAGTCCAGCAAATTTTAGTTAATTGTGAACTCACATACAAGCATTGCGTTTTAATTAGACCAGAATGTTTTAGTTCGTGTAATTTTAAATTTTCATAAAGTATTATTATTCCTATGTAAATACTGTACTTATTTTCATGTTAAGAAAAAAATAATACATGATTGTGTAAATATTTTTTATTACCGTTAGCTTGATATTAAATATAGATTAATTCTAAAGCTATTGTTGAATTTTAGTTAATATTTTCCTAAGTATTTGTAGCAATTTAAATTATCAATTCGAATTCACTGGATTATTTCCAATTCTTTTGTATAATAACTGAGAATTATATGCCTTAAGATTTAAATAACAGTATTAATATCAGTAGTAAATACATTATTTAGATATAAATGCACCACAAACAAAAATACTGTTAGGTTTCCGAACTTCCGTTTTATTTGCCAAACCAAGAATTTCAATAGCTTTAAAAACATTTCTGGACACTGTGGATCATTTTGTTAAAAAAAAAAAAAAAAAAAAAAAAAAAAACGCGTTTAAATCGGTTTAGTAATACTGCATGAAAAAAAAAAATTTTTTTTCAGTTTTTTTTTTTTTTTTATGAATAGCTTAAGTTTTCTTAAAACGATTTGAACACTGTATTTCAATGACGTACGATTAATGAAAATATATAGCTGATAATTTTCTTTCAGTATGTCATACTTGCCAATATCCTCATTAATATTCCGTACTGTCATTAATTCCGCCCTTTTTTTTACACCAGTAAATTTTTAGAATAACATTCATCAGATGCATTTCCCCAGTAGCACATAATGTTGCTTCAACGTTGTTATAACTAATTTTCTCCTGTTTAGACTTATTTCCAACGCTATAAGAACGTTATGCGCTACCTGGGTTGCGGTTTAATAAGAGAGAAAATACTGTAAAAAAAAATATTGGTGTGTTAAGAAGGCGGGTTAACAATACTACGGAATATTAATTAGGATGTTGGCAAGTATGGGTATGTATTCGAACCCTTTTATTTATTCAGTCTTCATTTACTGAATATACTGTTTTATATAATATACTAACAAAGGTCGCAGCGTTCCCGTGTTTTTACGCGTTTGATTATTTTGTTACGACTATTTTCAAAAATAACTTCTTTTTTTTTTTTTTCCCCGTGTAAAATGCTGCAATCTTATTAAAAATATATTGCTCTTAAACAGTGGTGACAATATAATAAAACGCAATTAAATTTATAGTAACGCTACGACTCCTAGTAGATTAACTCTTTGCTGGCCTTAACGCTCTAAAGAGTGTTGCTAAATTTAGAAACTCTTATTTAACCATCATCAACAATTGTGATTAGTGATAGTTCTTATAGATAATGCACTTACAACCTTCGAAGTGATTAGGCAAACGTTACAGTTAAAAATTAGTCGTGGATTTTGAATAAGAATGTCCATAAATTTGACAACACTGACCAGAGTAGTGAAATTAATCTTTTGTATCCCACCGGAAGTTTAAAGTCCTATAAAAAAAAAAAAAAACCTCATCAAAATAGCCTAAATTTACTACCGGATTTCATTGGGTCTATAGTTTAAGCTTTAGTCCCTATAGTTTAAGCTTTCCCTATAGTTAAGCTATAGTTTAAGCTAAATTTAATACTTTCGCTACCGCTGACGTAGATTCACTTGGAAAACCTGTAACTCCACCACTGGAAATTTCTTTTGCAATTTTACATAATTTATTTCTTAAATATGTAACCAATATTCACATTTTTAAAATGAAATATACTATGGGTACAAATACTTTGATTAGAAAGAATATAATTATAATGTATATCCATTTCTCATATAAATGTGAATACGGAAAATTTTGTTCTGAAATATTGTAACATGAGAGCAGAATTCCCGACTTTTATAATTCATTCACGAGCATTTTTAGCCCTGCCTCTTTTTCATACCTGAAATTTTAAAAAATGTTTTTTTTTTTCTTATTTCATCGTTGTCACATATTAAAGAGAAATAATCTACAAAATTTCTGGTTCGAAAAGAAGGCGGAGCTAAAAAGGCTCGTGAATAAATTATCAAGATTGGGAGAATAACGCACATGGGAGAATAACGCTGCATGGGAGAATAACGCACACAGGCGTACCTTACTGTCAAAAAATCAAAGTCATGCGGTCGCGAAAGTGTTAATATGAGATGATGCTCATGCATAAAAAAATATATTAAAAAAGTTTCAAACTACTTTTCCAAAAATAAATAAATTTGGGATATAAAGGATTAAATAAGACCTGCAAAGGGTACAAATATCTGCAAGAAAACGAAAATTTTTAGGAAACTGTATAAAACAAAATGTAAGTGATTATATAAACTGATAATTCAAACCAAATAAAGATATTTAAAAATAACTCAAATATTAACATTAAATGCAAGAAATCTAAAATCTAAGTTCCAAAAAAGCATTCAATACTACATATAGAATTAGAGTAGGGTTCAAATAAATTACAGGGATAATATGTATAAACACTATGAATTTTATTTTTATCCAAAAATACCGAATTCATTGCATAGTTTCTATTTATGAACTACAAATTTAATCTTATTATTATAACACTAACTATCATAATGAAAAGGTATATCGACGTTTCATATCATTTTATGTCGAGTGCATGAACTAGAATGAAAAACACAATTGATCTTTTGCCAGTTAAATTTACGCACATGTAATCAACGGATAAGGCACTTGAAATACATAACTTAGAACTAATTTTCTCAAGAAATATTTACGTCAATATATATGCGCATTTATAAAAGATAAAATCACGTATGATCCTGATATGTTAGTCTTTCTTCTTAAATATTAAATAACTTTTTCTAGTTTTTCACTGATAAAATCTTTTTTTAACCCTGTTCTCCTTTTTTACTTTCTTCTAATTCAATAGAAGAAAGATTCGTAAAAATTTTCCACCTCGGGTTTTTGCTGGATTTACACATTTTGAGACGCCAGAATAGTTGTAGAGCAATAGTCTTCTTATTTAATGATGAGAACAATTGCTGAATATTACTCTGCAACTATTCTGGTGTGAGAAAAAGGCGGGGCCTAATACCATTACGGATAAACTAGCAGAGTTAGCAGTTCTATTATTTAATAATTTTTATAAGATTTTTTACCATGAATTTTCTGTTTTAATGTTGTTGTGACATTTTTGGAATTGTTTACTGTACCGTTTGTAAGCTTTATATTATTTAAATTTTACCGTATGATATAGACTTGCTATCTATGCTAGTTTATCCGTAATGGTATTAATCCCCGCCTCTTTTCACATTAGAATAGTTGCAGAGAAATAGTCATTTTATTTAATGAGAACATATTGCTAAATATTACTCTACAGATATTCTGGTGTGAGAAAAAGGCTGGGCCTAATACCATTACGGATAAACTAGCATAGCATACTTGCCAACCATCTCATTAATAACCGTACAATTGTTAACGCCCACTGGAAAAACGCCCCTTTTCTCACACCACTATACTTTTAGAGTAATTCTATCCAAATGTTGTTACGATTAAATAAGACAAAAATTACTCTAAAAAATTATTGGTGTGAAAAAAAAAAAGGCGGGTACTAAAAATTGTATGGTTCATAATGAGATGGTTGGCAAGTATGGCATAGTTAGCAGGTCTATGTGATGTAACATAATAAAATATTAAATTTATATATATATATTAAATACAGAAGCAAATAGTGGAAAATTGTTTTTTTTTTTTCTTTTCACTTTACAAAATCTATTATAGAAACAAAGCGCAATATTATTCATTTTCGGTTAATTCTAGTCACGGTGTAAAATTCCCATTTTTTATGGAAAAATAATTTAAAACAAAGTAATATGTCTATCACTTTTAAAGATATAAATACTGATCTTACACTTCCCATAATTAATAATTCAAGTACAGTAGAGAGTCCTGTATAACGCTGGATATTCGTTCTGAGATACAGGAAATAGCGTTATGCGGGACACACATTTTCAGAATGATTGAGAATGTGCCGTATTGAGAATGTGCCGCCGTTAATGAAAATGTTCGCTTTGGCTGACTTCGTACGGAAACTTTAAAAACCAATGAGATGCAACCGTTCAATTTGCTTCTGCACACTGAACATCTTCAAAAACCTGATACTGAACAGTGTGGTTCTCTTGATGTGATGTTTCTTTGCCAGAAGAGAAATAGAATGAGGTATGATAACTTTTGTTTTCTGGTCGGTTTTGACGTCAATATTCCATGCTATCCAGAATGGAATGCGACCCTAGATTACAAGTAATCATTTTTCATCTTGTTGAGTACAATAACCATTCTTATTTCGTATAGACGTTTTTGAAATGCAAAGATTCTCTCTCTCTCTCTCTCTCTCTCTCTCTCTCTATATATATATATATATATATATATATATATATTTATATATATATGTATATATATTTGTTTGCTTGTAAATCCGAATACCATTATACATTTTAAAATCTTACAATCAGCGCACTAAGTGCATCTATTAGAAACGGCATTATTACAGTATTACAAACGACTATTAAAATATTCTAATTTAACGATTAGTACGTAAAACTTTTAGTTAAAAATTCAAAATAAAAAACCATATCCTTATCTGAATTTTACTGTTAAAACTTAACAAAAAACATCCATACCTGAAGGGTTAAATAGACGTTTGCGGTCATGAGACACTAAGGCCTCGAAACTTTCCTAAACTTTTACTCGCATTTTATTCTATTGTCACCACTTTTGTCAATATACATTTTTTGTTAAATATTTTTCAGTGTTTTATAGCCGAAATACTGTGTAAAAAAAGCACTGTTCAAAAAAGTGGTTAAATTTTAAAAACGCTGTGTGGTCGGAATTCTCAGCATTAGAATGTGTTGTACCTCTCCTCAATGTTTGTATGAACCCTCTTGCAAAACCTGTATATATATACTAACATATGTACAGAGCGTTTTTTAATTATAATACTGAACAGATATAAACATCTATATTATTTTATTTTAAGATATAAGATGCATATATTGAAGTTTTTTATAAATTAATTAATAAACTTCTGTATGTGCACAATTAGTTGTACGAAGCACATAAATGTGATACTCGATTTCCAACCGTGGCTTCTGCAACAAATTGTTATCAACAGTGTCGATGGCGTCTAGTATTCTTTGCTTCAGGTCAGTGATATTCCACACATTTGTTCGGTATACCCGATTTTCAACATACCCCCACAGGATAAATCCAGGGGCGTAATATCAGGAAACCGAGGTGTCCAGGGAATCGGATCCTTCCCTCCATTCCACTTAATTGGGAATGTTTTCATCAAAGAAATTACGAACATTGAGACCCAAAGTGACTGGGTACGATATTGCTGGAAAAATACGTTTGTCTGAAAATTATTCAATTGCGGTGTCAAAATTTTAGTTAAGATTTCTAGGTGCATATGTAACGTGATTGATTTCTTTCCAAACAAAATTTCGGACGATCTCTCTTGAGTTCTCTACTCACATGGAAGTTTTCTGAGCACCACACTCTGACATTATGTGTATTGATTTTTCCTGAAACAAGACACGTTGCCAAATTGCTGTAACATACTCGATTCAGGAAAGTGTAGCCATTTTAATATCTTGGGCCTCTAGATCATCAAAATATTACCTAAAATATAAAAACTTTAATAGTAACCGAGTACCCATAAATAATTTCCTTTTCATAATTTTGAACAAATGATTTTTTTTTTCCCAATGAGTTTTTGAATTTGTAAAGAGTTTTTGTAGACACACTGTATTATTCACAAACTGAGAGCGTGTTATTTCCTTTCTTTCTTTTTCTTTTTAAATTTAATTATTTTATTGTTGGTCATTTAAATATTTAAGAAATAAAATTTTTATTCTCTGATCTTTAATTTCATTTTTAGAAAGAATTTGTGGGAAATATCGAAAAGACGCATCAGGGAGCTTATGTGACTTTCACACATTTTAAATCATTTTAAAAGAATATTTATGGGAAGAGTCAAAATATACATTTAAAAGGTATTTTTAGAGTCTGCCAAGAACGATAATGGTGTTTCTTATTTTACTATAGGGAGTTTGAAAATGAATGAAAATCTAAGTCATGGATTTTATTAAATTTATATACAATTTTTCTGTAATAAATGGTTCAATTTGAAAGGTTTAAAAAAAAAAAAAAACAGTAGAAAAGGAAACTTTAATTTTAGAAGACGAGATTAAAAATAAACAAAAATAATACATTTATGGAGATATTGAAATGTTGCCTGTAATCTTTTTAATATATGAAGAATAACTTAATTTAACGTAACCTTATTGTGAATAAAAATCAATATTTGTACAAATCAGTGCATGATAAGAATGTACAATGACGTTTTCAAGATTTCAATAATCCTTAACCTTAAGTTCAAAATAAATTTTAATGTATAAAAAATCGATACAAAATATTTTACATACATTTAAATCAATATATTTTATTATTCACACATACAACAATATATATTTATATTTATATATCTATATCTATATATCTATCTATCTATCTATATATATATATATATATATATATATATATATATTTATTTATTTATATATTAACATAGCTGTTAACATTTTAATATATTACGAAGGATTGTTTGCCCCGATTTTATTTCATTGCACTTATTTTTTAAGAGCAACTTTTTCTTATTTTATCGACGTTTTATATCGGAGAAAATTTTTCTATAAATAAAGTTGTTCGTAATAAAGACTGGGCTAAAAGTACTCTGGAATAAATTAAAATGTTCGCAGTTCTTAGAATAATTTTATTCAATATATAATAGGAAAATAAAATGAGAAATAATGCTCTTAAAAATTGGTATGAAAAAGGCAGAGGTAACAGTGCTCCGTAATAAATTAAAAATTTGGTAATACTGTACACATATGTATATTTATCTTTTTCTTTCAACCATAAAAAAAAATTGTGTAACATTTCAAAGTAATATTTTTAAAGTAAAATGTATGTAAAAATGATTAAGTTTAAAAAATAATACAATTTTTTCCAATACACGACATCAAACAGCTTACCGTTCTTTTCTTATAAGAAATATAAATATAACAAACTATACAGAAAGAGAGATTTAATGCCACCTTTTATATTATGCATTAATTAAATGGTTGATGTTTATTTTCAACGCATAGAAAGGAGTATACATATACGCATGTATCCATATATACATATACATATATATATATATATAAATAACGAAAACGTTTTCAAAGAAATCACTGTAATAAATGAAAAATATAAGAAGAAATGATTCATTTAATTGAAAAAGAAAATAAAAACTCAAATAATGAAAGCATGCAATACTCAACACGTCTTCATGAGAATTGATTAAATATTATATGCAAAAATAGGTGACTTTTTGTCTATGTGTAGGCATACAGCCAAAAAAAAGAAATGTCCGATGCACCGAAACAAAAATGCATGATATTTTTAATCCATATATACGCCTGTTAAATAAAATATAGGAGAAAATTACTACTTTACAGGATAAAGAAAAATCATTACATATAGAAAGTAATATATGAATGTAAGGTGCGTTAACCCTTTAACGTTCACTACTTAATTTATTTTAAAAATTACTAAACTAATTTTAAAAATGGCTTTTAGACACATAGCTGATCATGAATATTTAAAAAATAAAAAATTAGCATTGTTTCACGTTAAAAAAAGGGCTTTTTTCTGCTATGTTATAAATGTAAATTTTTGCTAAAAAATATCCGGGATGAGTTTTTGGACTTGAGTATTAAAATTAGGTGTTCCATCAGCGGGAACACTGCGACTGAAAGGGTTAATATAACAAGTTTTAAGTGCTTATTCATTGAAAGTAGGACAAACATAGTTGCCAACATTTTAATTTATTCCGGAGCATTTTTAGACCGGCCACTACTTTATTTATAGAATATTTTTTTTCCAATATGTAACTATGATGAAATTAGAAAAAAAAAATACTCTTAAGAAAAAAAAAGAAGTTGCATGAAATAAAGGTGGGGCTAAAAATGCTCGGAATAAATTCAAATATTGGCATCTCTGATCAAAATTCTTACAAAGGGAAATCCGAATACCAAAATTTTTATTCAGTAATAATTTTAGATGGAAATCAACGGATTTCAATAATTAGTCAAGTCTAAAATTACTGTATAAAAAAAAAAAAAAAAAAAAAAAAAAACGGTCTCCAAACTTCTTTTCGTGAGAAACTTATATAACAGTTATAATATCTCAATCACATATAAAATTTATAAGTTCTAAAACGCCCATAGCTTCATCTGCAAAAGAAAACTATCAATATCAGCGATTAGAACCTTTCGCAAAGTAAAAACTTTTTTTTTTTTTTAATTGTTAAATCTGTACCTTCTGGTTGCTTAAATAAATAAATAAATGGATAGGAAGTGAAATGGAGAAGATCTGAAAATTAATAACATCAACAAAGCAATACCTGTCAGTTTTAAACTTTATCGCGTCAAAAAATTAAATTATATCAGTAAACAACTTCCCCCATGGCATGTTACACTATTTTTTAAACTGGGGCGCAAAACCCCTCAATGTATAGAAATTTAAATATTATTACTTTCTATCTATTATTCTATTACATTGTAAAACATATTTTGTATTTAGTTTCTCTTGTGTTGATTTTTATTTTCGAAGGGCTTTCAAACTGTGATGGATGAACATATGCGATAGGAGTTTTTTTAAATTATCAAAGATAATGTTTTGAGATGAAAAATCATTTCAAATTCAAAATAATTTTTTTATTTCAAAATCTTCTGTAAAAGAACTTAAAAAATATATGTATATTGATACAGTTTGTTTTCAGAACATCTTTTGAATAGTTAAATGGCTCAAAACAGAATGTTAGCATTTACAATGAGTTACAATTATGGTTTTTATACCATAGTTACTAACATTAGTAATTTTTAAATTGATTTATCAACGCTATTTTCCGTGATTCAAATCTGCCGTATTCAATGTGTATGATTAAATAAGGTGACAATTTTTGTTGAAATTTTATGGAGTAAAATTTCCCACTTAATTCGGTTAAAATTACAACCAGTGTTGCCAGATCTGGCAGATTTTTTATTTGATATTCACCAATAATTTTTAATTGTAACATTTGCCTAATCACATCGAAGATTAATCGTGTTTTATATATATCAAATATCACTTTTTAATTTATTGATGATTATTGAATAAAAAATCCGCCAGATCAGGCAACACTGATTGCAACTATGTTATACCTTTTCTCTTATAGAAACAAAGCTATTTATGCAATAGCAGAGATGCCAACATTTTAATTTATTCCGGAGCATTTTTAGCCCCGCCTTTATTCCATACCACTTTTTTTTAAGAGAAAATTTTTCTTATTTTATCGTAATTATATGCTGGAGAAAAATACTCTAAAAATAAAGTGGTACGAATTAGAGGCGGGGCTAAAAATGCTCCGGAATAAATTAAAATATTGACGACTATGCAATAGATAATAACTGAAATATTACATAATATCAAAATATAAATAAACAACAATTACGTAGCGCTATTTCACGAACAAAATTATTAATTACAAATTAATATATCTGAGAGATATAATAAATATTTACAATTGGCAATATTGACGTCAGTTATGACTTGATTTCGAATAGTTTGGAGCTTGTAAGCAACTTTAAACGTTAATAACATTTTAGAATTATTATTATAATAATTTTACAATTGTATCGCTAATATATACGCATATGGGGCTGCCACAGGTAATTTATTTTTTATTCATTTCGTACAAATATTTCCAAAATTTAAAACTTATACTAATATATTTGTACAGGTAAGAAGTGTTATAATATTTACTGTACTTTTATGTTATGGAAATAGTTATATGAAAGTAATTAAAATAATAATAATAATAATAATAATAATAACATGCGACAGCCCTATATATATATATATATATATATATCTATATATATATATATACCCTGGAGGTAAAGTGACATGAGTTAGCATCAGGTCCTTTATGTGAAATTTTAAATTTATATAGAGGATTTAAACATGAATGTCCAGTAACTATAAAGGAGACAAGGCAGTGGAAAACCATGTCCATTTTGTTTATGATAAATGCATTTCATTATAGTACATCAAAGAGATGGTGGTCACTCTTTTTCAAAATGGACATGATATCCTTCACGTCTGGGGTATATATATATATATATATATATATATATATATATATGTATGTATGTATGTATTTCCTTTTTAGCCTACTATTTAAAATATGCGTCGGATAGAAACGTTACAATGACTTTTATCTACTTTGCTTATGTTTTCACTTTAATTACAAATTTAAAAAAAAAAAAATCACTATGTAGATGTTGAAAAAAAAAAGTATAAGATTTTAATTTTACAGTACCAAAATTACTCTAATCACCATAAATGTTTGATCAGTGATTTTTAAATATGTGTTAAAATGTGTTTTTCCAGGTTGTTAATATAAAGTTTCTTTTCCAATTTTCTTGCATACATCTGTAATAAAGTATGTTTATACTCGTATATTATAAATAAATATTGATTTTTTTATTATTAGGCAAACATTATTTTATTGTACTAATAGGAATAATAATAATAAATAAGAGGGAAAAAATCACCGTTTACTGTTTCCAAGTACAGTCAGGGAAATAAAAAACGCAGCACTCAATGTAACTCTGTTGCTAATCAATGCACAAAAATGCAATAGGTATCATTGAACTGGGAATTGTTAGTACTTTCAGAAACTGAAGTGAAAATTTCAATTGGGGTTGTCTACATACTAAAACGCGAACGAACTTTGATTTTTTTTTTTTTTTTCATGGTAACACCCTATTTTTATTTTATATTTTAATTCATGGAGTCGCGACGATGCGAAAAAGTACATTGGTTGTATATTTAACTTATTTTTTTATAGAGTTATAAGCGTTCAAAGTTTGAAGGTGCTAATGTTAAATTCATATTAGAAACTTTTTTTAATATCTTCACAAAATATATCTTGATCGATATATATATAATATATATTTTCCGAGATACAGTGAAGAAACCCAAAAATAATCCATTATTACTTCTGAATCTGAAAAATATTTTTAATTCTGAAAAATATTAATAAATTCATATTCATAAAAATTATGAATTATGCCCTATATTGATTTTTAATAAAATAAATCCTAATGCTGAAAAATATGGGTGTGCAAATTTGCATCTCATTCCAATTATTAGTTTTCGAGATATAAATAAATCTTTCTTTTGGAGTGGTTTAGGGGGCCGTCTCTTATAAAGTTTTTCATGAGATAACGAAGCAAATCTTAAAAAAAAAAACAGACAAAATTGAACAAAATATTTTATTTTTTATTTACGGGTGAAATTACATAACAACAACGTTAAACCCAAAGAATGAAACAAAAATCATGATTTTTTAGACATTAGTGTTAGCTTCAAGAATTCCCGTTTTTGAAAGCTCCGCCTTTTTTCGTTCTTTAAAAGAAAACAAAACAGAAAAGAAAAGTAAATGTGACTTTAAGTATTCGTGTTAAACCCCTTTTTTACGTTAACAAAAATATACACAAATGGTATTTACTTCATCGATTACTGGTGATAAAGTTTGAATCCTTTAAACTAACACTAGCATACTTGCAAACATCCTCATTAATATTACCATACTTGCCATCCATCTCAAACATCCACTGACAGAGATACAAATTTTCAAATGACGGGAATCTACGTTAGCACTCGCGAAAGCGTTAATTAAGAAATTATATTTTCATAGAAATTATAAAACAAATCGTACAGTTCCAAAGAGTTCAACTGACCCAAAACTGGTAAGTGCAATTAAAATTGTTTAGTATTTACATCATGAAACCTTGCAATAATTTATCAGAAAAAATTTAGCTTAAGCGTTGGTGTGTATATATATATATAGCTATATTATTTCAATTCGTATATTATGTCACACCTAAAGAAAATTAAAGCTTTATTGGTGATCAGTATATCTATGATAGATACTTTTTAATTGAAAACATTGCACTTTTTTTAAAGAGCATTGTCTGACCAATCGTAAGTGTAATGTATTTGAATATACGTAAATTTATCTAAAAAAGTACTGGAGTATGTACATTAAAAAAAAAAAAAAAAAACTGAATTCAGGATAATTAAAGTACTGCTAAGGTGTTAACATTTTATTAATTTTTATAACGCTTTTTTTTCTTGAAATATTTCCTGCGTAAAACTGTAAAATTTGGTCTAATTTTTGTAGGATCTTAATTTTATTTTTCTACATTTACAGACGTTTGTTTGTGACCCCGGAAATCGCTACCAGAATATTTTAATAGTGATACTATTTGCAATTTTCTAGTAAAGTTTTGCAATTAAATATAATCAAAAATTCAATTCATAATTACTGGTGGGAAATAAAATAAAAATCCCGGAACGCAAACACCCCTGTTTAGAGATAACCCATAACACATTTTTTATTAAAATTCTATGAATACTAAAGATAAAGTACATCAATAGTACACTTTTTCGCACTGACAGACTCTCAAAAATTCGAATATGAAGTCAAAATTGGGTCTCGCTATTGAAAAAATCAAAGTTGGCGCTCATTTCAATATGTAGATAACCTCTAATTCAAAATTCAAAAACGTTTTCAGAAAGTGCATTTAATTTCCTGTTGATGGTGTCTATTAATTTTTTATGCGTCAATTAATAACAAAATTACAGCGAGTGCTCCTTTTTTTTTTTTTTCTCCGACTGTACTTTTAATAATAGTTTAATAAATTTATTTAGAATAATTGTTATAATTATAAACTATTTAATATTTTGAATAAACAAGAAAGGCTTATAAAATATACCTATATATAAAAATAATGTTTATTAAATATACACATATAAAATGTTCTCTCTCTCTCTCTCTCTCTCTCTCTCTATATATATATATATATATATATATATATATGTATATATATATATATATATATAAAGGATCTGCTACATCTGTATCGCATTTATAAGTGTGATATCTTTCCCCACGTCAATTAATGAAATATATACGAAATAAAAATATTATCTAGCAAATATAATACATTAAAATACTAAAATTAGTGAAATCTAAAATTTCAAGTATTATTAATAATAATAAGAGTAAGTTTTGATGACTAATTAAAAGAAGTAGACTATTTTTATTGATAGTATTTTTTTTTTTTCAACATATTAATGTTTTCAACGAATTTACTTTTATTTTTTTTTGAGTAACATATGACAAGTAAAAACTAGTAATTACACTACTTTATCTTCATGAAGCGGTCAAGACTTTTTTTCTTCTCTTTAACAAAGTGTAGTGAAAATAAGTAGAATAAAGGAATGCATAACATCAAGCATTCCTGAAATTCTTTTGGGAATGATTCATTTTGGGTATCGTTCAATTTTGTTACGGTTCAGGTTGTTCTATTGCAATGTTATTTTTTCTGCAAGTTTTTCTGAAAAGATATAAAATATAAAAGTAGTACTTTATATTTTATATACAATGAGTTAAATTTATATATATATATATATATATATATATAAATGTAAATACAGATAGTTCTTTAGTTAAAAATACCATGGCTAAATTTTATAAAAATAAAGCAGTATTTATAGATATGTTCAGTTACAAATTATTATTTTTTTAATAATTTAAATTACTAGACCTTGATATTTGAAGTTTGTAATTGAGTATTTTCTTAGAAAAATTAAAATGCATATATATAAGAGGTATCCAGTTAAAGGACCGCAAAATGCACCAATAAACACTCTCAGCAATATAGTTCCATATTTATTTAATTCATAGATAAACGATAATATTTTTGCATAAAATATTTTCACTGCTTTTTCAATAATATTTACTCTTGATATTTTCGGTTTGTTTTTATTTACTATTTCTATTTATTTTTTATTTATTTATTTATTTTGTTTCTTGAAAAACGTATGGTCAAATTAATTATACAGCACAAAAACATTTAATAGGAAAATAAATGCGATAAACAAATTAAAATCTAATTCCTAGTAAGGTCTGGAACCACACTACACTTTGAGATTTTTATATTTATTGTTTAAAATATTTATTTTATCATTACTTATACAGTATAGTACCGATTATCCGCGAGCGCGAGAGCCTCGAAAATAAATAAATAAATAAATAATACTAACTTCCAAAAAATCCAATTTTAATTCAAGGAACATACAATAGGTTCTATAGTACGAAGGACGTATAGTACGATGGACGAAAATTACCGACATATTTACTGTGCATCGTAAATCTATAGGCATCGTAATTCTTGGAATTTATTTTGACGGTTTTAGGAGGAAATGGATTTTTTTTACTTTAGAAATAGGGGTTCTAGCGCATTTTTTTTTTTTTTTTTTTTTTTTTTTTCATGTTTGCACCTCATTTTACTCTGTATTTCGAGTTATCCGCGATTACCATCCAATTTCGCGGATAATCGGTGCTCTACTGTATTTAGTTTGTATACATAGTTGCCAAATTTAGTCTTTTTTTACTGCGTAAAATTAAATATACCGGGTGATTCAAAATAGATGTTACAGCGATTATCTCGTAAACTAAGAAAGATAGAAACAAACTTCCAATTACAAAATTGATGCAAATTAAGATTAGATTTCAGATATGGCATTCTTTTGTACAAGGGGCTGTATACATATTAAATACGAAATTTAATTTTTATACGGTCCCTCCTATCATATGACTTATATTTAGAAAAATATTCTCCTCGCTCCAACAATCAAAATTAAAAAAAAAACCATCTCTCTAAGTCAAAATCTCGCTGAGTTATTGCAATTTGAAAATTGTAGCATTTTTCGCCAAGTCTTAAGGGGTTGTATCAAAAGTGAATTACTATTGCTTTTGTAATAAGGCACACGGTGATCAGCGTTTGGGGGGGGGGGGAGAAAAAGAAATCATTCAGGGAAAGACGGCTATTTTAACCTGTTATGTCTCCTTTTCCCTAGTGAATACACAAGAGAATACTCATTGATAATTTAACAAAAAAAATTTATGAATAATTTATGTACTGAAAGGGAATTTTCAAATTCATTTTTCTTTCTTTATACATTCTCTTACTCATATACACGGTGTAGAGAAAGAATTGTTTTTGAGTCAAATTTCCGAAAATTAGCTTTTGTTATATTTGCACGTTTTCAGATCCTCTGAATTCAAAAATCATGTTTTTAGTGGTTGGTCTCTCTCTCTCTCTCTCTCTGTGTGTGTGTGTGTGTGTGTGTGTGTGTATCTGTGTGTTATTAGAATATCTCAAGAACAAATAGTAGCAGAAAATCCAATTCGACATTCTAAATCCGTATCATATTGCGGTGCTACACTAAAGTATTCGTTATGATCAGACAATTGTTTGTTTACAGGGTCATCCAAAAGAATTCAAATTTTTTATATGCATAAAAGCATGTTTTTTGTAGATTCTGGTACAGCAACCATTCATCATTCATTTACAGGGTTACCCAGAGTATTTCGATATATTGGAGCTATACTTGGGAAATGCTGGAAGTGTATTTCATTTTGTGTCACTTGTTTTACATATAACACTAAATTTACGTACACAAAGTCATGTGTATATAGTTTATAGACAATATACAGGGCTACCCAAAATTAAGGTAAACATTATTTTTTTTTTTATTATTATTATTAAATGTAATTGGTGTAAGTGTTTGCTGCATTTTTTTTTTCGAAGAACACTGCTGACACAGAACACAAAATTAATTTCTCAGACCCATACTGTAAACAAAGTAGCTTTTGGAAAGCGATTTTTTTTCTGTATAATATGACATTTTGAGGCCTCCTGAATACGGAAGGTAAATTTTAATTCGTTGATCTGTATATATATGAATCATTAGCATAATTTAACAACAAATAATCTGGTGTGCCACTCACACGACTTTCTATTACCCTGAAATTTAATACCATAAATACAGTTTGGAAATTAAGAGGTAACATAAAGAGTACTGTTATGTAAACCTACGTTTAAATAATTCAAATTAGGCTTCGGAAGAGTTTTAATGATAATTAATTCTGTGTGAGGGGGATCTCCGGAAATTATTCGTTTCCTGAAATTATTCGACGCAGGCAATAATCAAACATTAAAAAATATGGCTTTGGTAATAAGGAAGCCTTAAAACGTGTAAATACACAAAACACAAGCGATGTATATTTAGCTTAAAAACATACATTATTTATCATATGTCTATGAGGAATTCATTTCCATTCCTGAGCAGCTTTCCTGGACGTGGTAAAATATTATAGTAAAGCACTTTCACTAACAATAAAAAAGAATATTATAGCTTAAATATTTGCAACCCTGAATATCTTTTGAAGAATATGTACAAACCACAAAGTGCACCTAAATATAAACCTATAGCAATAATATACGGCACAACCTAAAATGCACTTCCATCAATTTTCAGCTATTGTCGCATTATAATCTAGCTATTTTGTGTAGCCCTGTAAATGAACAGTGAATGATTTTCCTGCCATATTCTACATGAGGCATGTTTTTATGCATATGAAAAATATATATTCATTTCATTTGGTTTAGTGCAGTCTATAGGTGTTAAACTCTACTTACCTGCAATTTTCCCCATAGACGTAATGTATTTGAATATTCTTGAGTGTCTCTGTACACGAACTATATGCTTCATCTCAATGAAAAGCCTAGTGTAGCATCCCTATATGATACATATTTAAAATACCAAGTTTGGAATGTCTGCTGCTATTTGTTCTTGAGATTAACTGATAACAGACAGACACGCACACAGACCAACCGCTAAAAACACGATTTTCATATTCAGGACACCTGAAAACGTCTAAATATAACAAAAACTTACTTTCGAAAATTTGGCCCAAAAACAATACTTTCTCTACCTTATGGGTATGAGAAAGTAATAAGTACAGGAAATGCGAATTTGGTACTTTGGATTCCATATCTAGTTGCCACTTGAAAAGTTGATGAAGGTTTGCAAGTTTCAAGGAAATTGATAACAGACTTGATTTTTGTTTTGATAAGTATAGGCACTATAATTAAACGGGGGTTGAGAAGGGCGGTAACCCCCTGGCATAGAATTATACATCTATACCATATCATATTCTATACAAATCATTATTTTAGAATATTAATAATAAATATGAATTTCCTTATGATTTTTACAGTATAAAGTTATTTAAATGTAATTCATAAGAATATCTGTCCCAAAACGCAATACATTGGCATCTTTTGTGCGTTCCTGTACATAAACCATTTGTAAAGAATTAATGAATGCCATTTTAAATAGGGAATATCATATAGTAAACCTGAATAACATATATCATTTCTGAAAATTTCTGAAAATATTTACAGACGCTGGGGGCGGGCAGACGGACAGATGGACAGTCAGACAAAAAAAAAAAAAAAAAAAAAAAAAAAATGCAAATTGAAATCTTATTCACAGTTAAAAATTGTTAGAAAATGTTTAATGTAAACGAAAATACAATTCCAGCAAATGTCCAATAATAACACTTAACGTAACTGAATATTTTTGCGTGCCCTGTAAATCTAATGTTAGTCGTACTGTACAGTATAGAAAGCATTCTTTTGTGCATATGAATAACATATTTCAATTTCATTAAGATTTATGCAAAGTAATTAAATTTTGGTTTATAGAAATATCTTCACATAGAACGCAATGCTTTGGAATACTTTCGGGTGTCCCTGTATACAAACCAGTGATGGTGTTTACTCCATTTTCTATAGAAAATATCCGATAGAAAACTATAATAACGTATTTCAATTTTATTAATATATGCATAAATTAAAGGTATTAAAATATGGTTTATAAAAATACTTCTCATAGAACACAATGCTTTGGAATACTTTCGGGTGTCCCTGTGCACAAGCTAGCAGATGTATTTACTCCATTTTCAATAAGGAACATCCGATAGTGACCTCAAATAACATATATCAGTTTCAGGAAATTCTATGAATATTCACGGGAGTTAGAGTGCAGACACGCAGAAAGACGGATGGACAGACACACAAATCGAAGTCATTAACACTTTTCAATCTTGCTGGAATTGTTAAAGAGCCGAAGTCATTAAATTTATCAACCATGATGGAAAGTGGTAAAAATAAAGCGCGAAAATTTCACATGGTTTTGCTAGTCTTTTAGTTTTTTCCCTCTCTTAACGAGTTTTAATTTGCAGGTGACCCCCTCAGAAATTTAACTATTAAATTTTTTAACAATACGAAATAATGTAAATTTGCATTAAATTCTTAAAATTGTTGGTTTCACGCGTTTGAACGATTTTAGTTGCTATTTTAAAACAAAGGATCTTTTTTTAATTTTTCTCAACTCATAGATAACCCCCTAAAGTTAGCCCGTTGGCGTCGAAAAGCAGCTAAAATAACTACAATACATACATACTTTATTTTTTTAGTGGATATTATTCATCGTTTCAAATCTTATAATTTTTACAGAATAATATACTATAGGATTTTAAATGTGTGTGTATATTAAAAGCAGGAACAAATCTGTGTTTTAACAGTGCCACAAAAGAATTTTGTAACAAACACCATAAAAGCATTCAGTTTCAAAATTTATTCATATATCGTAAATATACATTATATCTTTCTTATTTTAATTTTAAAATTGATTAATTTCCCTATTCGATTTATTTTAAATTTGCATTAAATTCTTAAAATTGTTGGTTTCACGCGTTTGAACGATTTTAGTTGCTATTTTAAAACAAAGGATCTTTTTTTAATTTTTCTCAACTCATAGATAACCCCCTAAAGTTAGCCCGTTGGCGTCGAAAAGCAGCTAAAATAACTACAATACATACATACTTTATTTTTTTAGTGGATATTATTCATCGTTTCAAATCTTATAATTTTTACAGAATAATATACTATAGGATTTTAAATGTGTGTGTATATTAAAAGCAGGAACAAATCTGTGTTTTAACAGTGCCACAAAAGAATTTTGTAACAAACACCATAAAAGCATTCAGTTTCAAAATTTATTCATATATCGTAAATATACATTATATCTTTCTTATTTTAATTTTAAAATTGATTAATTTCCCTATTCGATTTATTTTCACAGTCTTTTTTTTTTCATCATCTGCGTAATCAAATATCAGATTTTCTTCTACACTTACGTTTATCGGGCTATAGATATTTGCATTATTTATTGTAACCTTTTAAGTAAATAAATTAATTAATTAAATTCAACCTTGTTATCGGGAAAATAATCCCTATGTAACTAAAAAAGTCCAAATTGAATTTAAAATTATTTAACATGTATCTCATTCACTTGCTACTGTTGTTTAAGCTTTCTATTTTTTGATCAATTTAATATTTATGTATGCCAAATGTATAATTAGTCAGCCCTTTACAGTAACGTCAGTATACAATATTCGGTAAAAATCATGTCTTCGAAAAAAGTTTTAAAAATTATTATTTATTATTATCTGTTATATTCTCTGAGTTATTTAGGTCCTAAATTACGGCACCAATGAATGTTTTACCACGCATTAGTCAACGCATGTAAGCTTCAGTGTTTTGGCGTTGGGGCTGCATATAACTACATTAGGCTGGCTCTAAAATCGATTTTTATAATTTATTGTTATTACATCCTGTTATAAGAAAATATTTTTTCCACTTTCATTTGGCTTCGGTGTTTTTATTTATTTATTTATTTATTTAATTCTGGTTTTGAAGTTAAATCTTTAATCTCTGTCTCCTTGCCCTCTAAAAATTTTATTAATTTATTCATTTGATGCTAGTTTACAAAACTTTTTCCATTTCCATCTGGCTTCGGTGCTGATTTTTTTTTTTCATTCTTGAAATGAGCTTAGATCTTTAATCACTGTTCTCTTGACCTCTAAATAATATATTAATTTATTTATTTCATTTTAGTTTACAAGATTTATTTTCTAGTCTAATTAAGAAAAAAAAAATGACGCATTATAATAAATTTTTAAGTATTTGCCTCGGAACTCAACATTTCTAAAAAGTACCATTATAAAATAAGTCATTACCACTATACTATTACAAAGTATTTTATTGCAGCATTATCAGTTAAAAAAATTTATTAAATAACATATTAATGAATAAAAAATATATAGAGATAAAAACCTTTCTTAAATTTTCAGAAGGTGTATAAATTACATGTAAGACAGGGAAATATCATTAAAAATTTCAATCATCAACGGCTTCTGGATGCTCTAAATATTTTATTTAACATAAACGGCCTAATGAAACATCTAGTTATCTGCAATTAGGTTAAAGTTAAATGAATACTTTCGTTTAAAATGCATATTCAAATAAAAAAATGAAAAAAAAAAAAATAAATGTCAAAAATAAATAAACTAAAGCTGTAAATTTATAATTGCTTTTACATCTCCAAGTTTTTTTTTTTTTTTTTTTTTTAATTGTTACATTAAAAATGAATAACGTCAAATATTTTAACTTACCTTACAATGTTATGTATGTACCATTATTTTTTATTGATCAACTTTAGGTCATTTAATCCCCCCCCCCCCAAGAAAAAAAAATATTTTTGAAAATAGTTTATTATTATTACTATTATTATTATTTATACCTTTCGTTAATACTGAAGAAATGGAAGTTACATAATGTTCAGAAACTTTCATGTAGTGAAATACATTTAACTAGAATGAATTTTTATCTAAATCCCATTTTATTGGTATAAAACTGCTAAAATGTAACGATTTTCTTAATCCCATTTTTAAAAATCAATATATACTTTAATCTTTAAAGCATCCCTTCTCCCCACATTGGTCATTTAAGTGATAAAATTCCCTGCTTTGAAATTCATATACGCAATATTTTCAGAAAACTTTTTTTAAAAGAAATGAAAAATATGCCCCAGGGTCCTTGTGTGACTGACGTGTACTGAAAATCATCACGCTTAAAAATGTATTTCTGAAAAGATTCTTAAAAGTTTTTTCATTTGAAAATTTTGAAAATTCTTTGAACACTTTAAAATAAATTGTAAGTATATAAGTATGTATCATTTCAAATTTTATGCGTATAATTTATATGGAATGAAAAACGTTTTTCGATGTAAACAAATCTTTTGTTTTAGTCGAAAAGTTATTAGTTCCAATTCGTATGCATTTTATAAGACCGAAAAATAAAATGGAATAAACTTACAGTAGAAAAAAAATGGATTAGATAATCATAACAAAACAATCGTTAAATAATAAAAAAAAAAAAAAAGAAAGAAAGAAAGAAAGGAAGAATAAAGAAAGAAACTGTGATATCGAAAGCTCCCTCTTACAGATTTTGAATTTTTGCACACAAATTGCTGTTTCATTACCAACAAATATTGGGAAGAATTTTCTAATTTATGAATAATATTTCTTTTTGTTGCATTAGTACTTATGTGTTCGTACGTATGTGCATCTTCGTACGTAAGTGCGTGTGTGCGCATGCGCAATATGGATGTATATTAATAAGAAAACACCCCAGTACTGGCGTTTTAAAGTAATGAATACAAAACTTTGAATAAACACCATAAAATGCAAAAAAATTGGAACAATTGTTTTGGGTCGAAAGGAAAAACGACCCTTCATCAGGCGAACAAAATAGACACGAGTGCGTTGCCGCTTTCATTGCAGCACTCGTGCCTACTTTGTTCGCCTGGCGAAGGGTCGTGTTTTATTTCGACCCGAAACAATTGTTGCGAGTATTGTTTTTTTCATTTTATGGTGTTTATTTAAAGTTTTGTACTTATCAATGTATATTGTTGCATATTCGAGATTCGTGTATTGTCCGTGAATGAATGCCAGGTCTTGCAGAGGTTTAAAATTTGTAGAGTATTCCAAAAGGTTACACAAGTCTGTTATCCAAGTATCAGCTTCATATACGCCAGAAAACACAGCTCAAATAATAGCTGACAACATAAATAGCACCGTGTCAAATGTATCACAAGCATAACATACAGCATCAGTTGGATTTTATAGCACAGGCTCAATCAGGCGACAGCCCTTAGTTCTACAATCACAAACTTGGAATCTTCGAAACCTCTAGACAGCCTCTACCTACCTGGAAGAGGCCTAGTTTAATGGGATTGACCGTGAAAAAGTTTAAATAACGACAGATCACCGCGTGGCGAACTACTCTACGTATTAATTGAGCATCTCCAGGGCCTGATTAAGGGGGAAGCTCGCTCTTCACACATTATTTATACTTACACCGTTATTTTTTAACAAATACTTTCCTCCTATAATAAACAGAAAATTTTCATTAAAAATTATTTTAAAAGAATTCTGGTGTCTAATAACGGTGAGTAAATTGGATTGTTTTACACCGTTCATATTTTATAAAAAATATTTCCTCGTCAAAGCGTGGAATTTCTATGACATGAAGTAAAAAACAATTGTAAAAATATTCCGGTATGAGCGAGCTTCCCCCTTAATCAGGCCCTGAGCATCTCATAGAAATGAGCTGGGTCCGAAGGAACTAAGTAAATATTTCTAACTGTAGATATCTATCTTATACCATAGCCTCCTAAACTAGATGCCTGTCGCGTGACTCGAAAAATTGGAAACAGTTCAAACAGTAGACAGCACCACCTGGTACACATTGCGCGATTTTTTTATTCAACTGTCACCAATAATTTAAGAAATGATATATGATATATATAATCGACGCTTCTTCGATTCTATTCGCCTATTATGTATATCAAATCCCACTTTTAAAAAAATTTGGTGGCTGTTAAATAATAAAAAAAAAAAAAAAGTCGCGCGATCTGTACCAGGTGGTACTGTCTACCGTTTGAATTGTTGCCAAGTTTCCGAGAAACGCGACAGGCATCTAGTTTAGGAGGCTATGCTTATACATAGGACTTTGTCAATGCGGATTCACTTTCAGAGTTTTTCTTATATACGTTACTCGAACAGCACAACTGCATTTCAAGAAAGCGTTAAGAAGAGCTCACAGAGCATATGCTTGCAGGGTTCCCACTGCCCAAATTATTCCAAGGGCTCTCCCAACAGTATTCTTTAAAATAAACAGTACAGCGTGCATTTAAGATTAAATTTATTGTTAGATAATATTGGTGTGAGAGTCCCTGAGAAAATTTGGGCCGTAGGAACCCTGGCTAGGGTGTTGGAATTTTGAATTAGGTGCAGCTGAGGGGAAAAAAAAAAAAAAATGTTGGGAAGAGGGAATTGGGCAGGAAAGACGCAAAAGGTAGTTGTGCACGAGAAATTTCTAGCCGGAAGGAAAGAGGTACAAACATTACAAAATAATAATAATAATTAAATAAAAATGGGGAAAAGGAATTGGGAGGACACTCCTGCTTAAAAGCAGCGTTAGGGTATCACTTTAAAAGAAGCATTATGTATTATCAATTTTATTATAAATAAGTCACATATTTAAAACAATAAAAATAAATAAATAAAATAAATAGAAAACAACTTACTTAAAATTTTCACAATGTTAATTTTTTAATGAATATACAAAAAATAAATAAATAAATAAATAAATAAATAAATAAAAATAAATAAATAAATAAATAAATAATGACAAAAATTAAATTCAAATATTTTGAAAACTGTCGACATACATGTATGCAGTTAAAGAGAGCTATCAATATTTTAATTAATTGCGTAGAACAGTTATTAACTGCCTTTTTTTTTTAGCATTACATTTTTCATGCTATAGTTTTCTCTAATTTGTACTTACGATTAAATGAGAAAAGAATACTCTTCTAAAAATAATAGTATGAAAGAAAGGCTGGTAAATGTTATGGAATATAAAGAAAAAAAAAAAATGTACTCTGCATGCATAACTTTATTTATTATTTTTATTTATTTATTTATTTATCTATTTCATTTGTTACGAATTCAGTATTATTTTTTAACATTATTTTAAAAACATGTTTTACAAGAAAAATAGATTTTCGAGAAAATAAATGTTTTAAAACAATATTTTTGAGATATACTTATTTTAATATACTAGAAAACTTTACTTTAGAAATTTAAGTAACAATTTTCAAGTTTTTGAAATCTTTTAAAATACTATGCCCAACGAAACTTCTACAGCTTTTCGGAATTCTACAAGCGAACATTATATAGAGAACTATTCTGCTAAGAAATATATTTTAACTTTATCGTACTATAAAGTCAAGAAAATCTTCTAAACCTTTGGCATGTTCGTAAGTTAAACATATAAGTGCTCTCACGTGATTCGTTTTGATAGTGTGTTCAAAACATAAAATATTTGTAGAAAAAAAGTTCCACTTTATGGCTGTAATTCCGTGTTTAAATTGTTATTAATTTATCTTTAACCTTTTTTGTTAAAGTTTAACTTTGATATAAAATGCGTGCTTCCTTTTAAATTATATTTTAAACTTCTATTTTAGATTGTCAGCTTTGTAAAATTATTTTAAATTTATTATATATATATATATATATATATATATATGTGCGTGTGTGTGTGCGTGTGTGTGTGTATGTGTGTGTGTGTGTGTGTGTGTGTGTGTGTGTGTGTGTGTGTGTGCATGTATAGTTACTGCAATACTTTTTCAATTTACATTGTCAATTTCTTTAACCCTTTGCCGGCCCCATTTAGTTTCACGCCTCTGGTTAGTGTTGCCAAATTTTGAGACTTATTTATTCAATATCTACCAATGAATTTAATCTGTATAAGTTAAATTCAGTGAATTGAATCGAATGATTCAAATCGATACAAATTTGATTAAATTATTCGAACTTAATCGAATAATTTAAATCGAATAATATAATAATTTAGGTCGAATAACCTTTGACCTAATCACTTCGATGCAGAGTTCCCAACTTTTATAATTTATTCACGAGCATTCTTTGCCCCGCCTCTTTTTGATACCGGAAATTTAAAAAAAAAATATTTTCTTCTTATTCAATCGTTGTCACATATTAAAGAGAAATAATCAACAAAATGTTTGGTGGGAGAAAGCAGGGCAAAATATGCTCGTGAATAAATTATAAAAGTTCTGAACTCTGCTTCGATGAGCAATTCGAGAGACATGATGAGTGCCGAGTTCCCGGGGCCAATATGGATATGCCCCACACCTCAGCAAAACAGAGAAAATAGATAACAGAATGATTACAAGTACCAGATGTTAGAGAAAAAAAAAATAAATAAAGGCAAAGGCTAGGCAATCCAACCAGAGGTGATAGTAAATAGTCGACCATTTTGTATATCAAGTATCAGTCCTCAAAATTTTTGGTGGTAGTTGAATAAAAGACTCCCTAAATTTGGCAACATTGTTTAGAGCACTTTAGAGTGTTGAAGCCGGCAAAGAGAACTTTTTAAAACTATGTTTGCACATATTTTGCCTTTATGTGCGTAAATCTAGAGGTTTCCCGAGAAAGAAACATTGAATTAGTATCGAATACAAGAAATTTAAGTGCAGAAAATTACTAATTTTTAATAATAATGAAAATGATAAATTTTACTGTTTAATATTATATTACATATATATATATATATATATATATAGATAGATATACCAATCATGGCTTATTTAAAATGTCTCGAGGAAATATGATTTATGTATATTACTTTCAAAATATATTGGTACGTGTACGCTTTGTAATTCTTATTCCACATGATTACATATCTTCTTAAAAATAATCAAAAATTTAAAGCAATAATTTTAACGCTAGTAAAATTTTATGTTTATACTTATATTATATTAGAAAAAAAAATAGTACTATATCATAAATCGTAACAATAAATATTTCGGAGTATTGTTATTAACCGTCCTTTTATCACACCACCACTTTTAAAGAACTTTCTTTGTTTTTTCATGTCGTGTGCAAAAAAAAAAAAAAAAAATCTTATTTTATAAGTACTCAGAAATAAAATATAAATATAACAAGGTGTGCTATTTGAAGTTTCTTGGCAAATATGGGTATTAACTCTTATTTAATAAAAAGATTTATGTAATAAATACTTGCATTTTCAATAAGCAAATGTATTTTACAACACTTCGCACTTTAGAATCAAAGTAGAAAAAAAATCGTAAGTATTTGCCTTACATCTAATAGAAAAATCACAAAATAGTAATAAAAAACATCGGATTTGTTTATTTATCAATACTTTATGTTTTATTAAAGGCTAATAAGAAATTTGATAGATATACGAGGGTAAGTCATTAAGTTAGTCAAAAATGCATATGGCATGATTTAAAGTATTAACAGGTATTTCCAAAGAATGGCGATAGATGGCAGAACAGCTTTATGATATTCAATTCATATTGAGTAGGTAGCATTCACATGCATCCGTAATGCAGTGTCAGAAATTGCGATGGTGCTGAATTATTGTACGATACAAGAACAGCGCACTGTGGTCCGATTTTTGTGATCGAAAAGACTTGAATAAAAAAAATTCATAAAGAAGCGTTACCTTTTTATATATGCTACAGCATCCACCCTACAGCCCAGACTTAGCCCCAAGCGATTTTCATCTGTTTGGTACACTGAAACAACATCTTGTAAGCAAACAATTTACGGTGTTTGCTTACAAGACGTTCGACAGTCAACGACGTTCAACATGAAGTTCCACTGTGGATGAAACAGCACCCCAAAATATTTTATGCAGCTGGAATTGGGGCTCTGATAAAACGATGGGATAATCGCATCAACGTTGCTGGAGATTATGTTGAAAAATGAAAATTGTTTTTAAATTATTATCATTTTAAATTATTTTTTTATTACCTTTTGTGACTTACTTAATGACTTTCCCTCGTATAATAATTATCAGTGGTAAATAAATAGTAGGCAAATAATTAAAGTCAATAATTTTATAAATAGAGTTTTCGTATTAGCATATTCTAAATATAAACATATAGTAACATATTTAATTAATTATTTATTTATTTTCATTGACTGTAATTATCATTTGGTTTATGTCTTCTTAATTATTACACAACTTCTATTTTATTTTTAAAACATGATGGAAATTTATTAAATATGTTCATTAATTTAGAGATGTAGGGTGTAAGGTTGATTCTTTATACCAACTATGCAAAAAATAGCAGAGCCGGGAATCGAACCTGGGCACACTCCGTTTACCGTGCGAATGCTCTGCCGCTGAGCCACCGTGGATGATTATCAACTCGGCATTTTCCACATAATATCAGTTGGCAAGGACACCGTGTATCAGTGTTGCCAGCATTAGGAACTTTTGTATTCAATATTCACCGCAAAATTTCAATTGTAACGGTTGCCTAATCACTTCGAATATTAATCGCCTGTTATATATATCAAATATCACTTCTCAAAATTATTGGTGGTTATTGAATAAAAAAGGCCAGCCGTGCAGTGCAACCAGATTTGAGGTAAATTTTTATTCAATAGCCACCGTTAAATTTTACTTGTAACGGTTACCTAATCATATCGAAAATTTCGGTAAAAGATGTTTCGAAACAATTAAGAAACCGTTTCACTTAAAATTTAGTGGTGACTGTTAAATAAAAATGTCCCTCAATCTGGCAGCACTGCTGCCGTGTCTGCAACTGCAAAAACATACCTGCCAGCATTCTAATCAATATTCCGTAAAATTATTAGAATCCGCCTTTTTTTCACACCAGTATCTTTTTAGAGTATTTTCTTCTCATTTAAACGTTACATATTACATTTGGAAAAATTTACTTAACAAAGAAAGTGATGTTAAGAAAGAAGCAAGTACTAACAATTTTACAGAATATTAATTAGAATGTTGACAGATATGTAGATATAACAGGTGGGCATGATTACTCATGGTTGATAAGCAAATTGTTCAATATGTCTATTAAATTTGTTTTGTTATTACCAGGATAATCATTCATTTTTTAGCTATTAGAACTGTTTACCGATGATTTAATAGTTTAAAAAAAGCTAAAACATTCATTTGTAGATACAAAATATTAAGTTAAATGCTCAGTTGTCTGTAGAGTAGAATTATAGTAGCACGGGAGCTAACGATCTGGGAATCCACACCTTAAATAAATACGGAAAAATACCATAACTATTTGAATCCTCCACTGACGGGACGGTCTTTCCTTATAGGTAATAAACAGAGATGAAATTTGAAAAAATTATACACACAGTTTTCCCATCAGTATATCATTTCTCTTTTGATATTTTAAAATTATTATTATTATTAGATAATTAAATATTTTTATTTTTAAAAGTAAATATATACAACCTCTTACTTACTTTATATACATGCATTTTATTTATGATCAAATTTTGTCACTAGTCCATTGCACTTTTTAATTGGAGAAATAACTAGCTGTTCATTTTTAAAGAGAGTATTATTTCTAATTTATATGACACTATATTTTATGCGATAAAATTAAAACTAATAACTTAAAAGGTTAGCTGGAAAAGTAAAATTTGTACGATAACAATTTTTTTTATGAAAAGTAAATAAATAATTCCAGTAGAATATTAAAATAAATTAATACATCTAGAATTTTAAGTACATGTTATTAATGGGTATATTATATTTTAAATATTACGCGCATTAAGTCAATTTAAACTAAAATATTTAACTTTTATCTTTTTAAAATGTATTAATTTATTCATATTTATTCACGTGTAATACGCTGATATACACATTTTTTTTTTTCTTTTAACAGCAGATTTAATAATTTCAAAAGCAAACACTATAAAGGCTAATTTTAACTTGGTTTGAAATTGAATTCTAACCTAATGATAGGTATATAAAAAAGGTATTAAACGATGTAACTAAAGTTGTAATTAATGATATTTTATGTATTAACTTAATGTTTCTTTACTTAATTATCTGAAACATTTTTAATGTATATTATTAAATTTTCATATCTAGCTTTCTCTTATCAAACTAAGCATAAATTGTAGTTTCTAAATTATCATATTTAAATACATTATATATTAAATTGCTTTTTGCTACATTAAATTAAATTAGATTGCTAGAAAAATGGAAAATAAACCATTACATTCTCTTAATTCAATTTCGTACATGTACATATATACTTATATATATATATAACAAAACTCTTCTATATTTTAATTTATGAAAAAAAAAGTTTATTTTGTTATTAAAATTGATTTAACATTTGTAATTTCCTCTTTGGAAAAAAAAAAAAAAAGAAGAAGAAGAAGAATTTTAAACGGTGGCCTCTTGCACACGCATAAAAAAATGTCGGCATTAAGAGAAAAAAATAATTAGCTTAAATTTAATAATTTTTTTTTATCTACTTTTTTTTCTTATTTACTAAACTTAACATTATATATATATATATATATATATATATATATATATATATATATATATGTATGTATAATATAATTATGTTACAAAAATAATTTAGGAACAAAATTAAGTTAAGCGTTTTTACTTCTCCACTTTCAAAATGACATGAAAATTATTTTTAAACGTTAATTGCATGTATAAAATATAAAAGTATGTAAGGTAGAAAAAATTAAAAATGCACACATTTAAAAATGTGTAGTTAAAAAAAAAAAAAAAAAAAAAAAAAAAAAAAAAAAAATCACTTGATGTTATTTCTTTGTTATTGGATGCAGAAAGATTAAATAGATATCATTCAACGGAAAATAGAATGTTCTTTTAAAAAAATGATGTAAAATGTTGCATAAGAAGTTACTTATATGTTACACTAAGCGCTAATTTTGATTATCTTTTTATCATTGGTAACACCATAGCCTCCTTCCGAGTTGCTCGGAAACTTGGCGGTAGACAGCGCCACCTGGTACAGATTGCGCGAATTTTTTATTCAACAGCTACCAAAAATTTTCCAAAGTGGGATTTGATATACATAAAAGGCGATTAGAATCGAATCAACGTCGATTGTATATATCATATATCACTTCTTAAATATATTGGTGACAGTTTAATAAAGATTTCGTGCAATCTGTACCAGGTGGCGCTGTCAACCACTTGAATTGTTACCAAGTTTCCAAGCCACGCGGTAAGCTATTAGTTTAAGAGGCTATAGTAACACCATAGTTGCCTACATATTAAATTATTCCGGAGCCTTTTTAGCCCCGCCTTTATTTCGCACCACTTTATTTTTAGAATGTTTCTCTCCAATATAAAACTACGATAAAATAAGAAAAAATTACTTTAAAAAAGTGGTATAGAATAAAAGCGGGGCTAAAAAGGCTCCGGAATGAATTAAAATGTTGGCAACTCTGGTAACACTCTATTTTAATTTCTTATTTTAAAATCTGGGATATTCATAGTTTTATAACAGAAATAGTGTTGCAAGTTTATCTAACAGTCTAGAAAAATAAATTTTAGATCATACAATGATGGAAACGGAATCATATTGTAAGTAACATGTAAAGTCAATAAAAATGCAGATTAAACTATCTACACAAATTTTTCAATGTGTGATTTTCGACTTAAAAGGTATATTCATATTCCAATTCCACTTAAAATTAGTCAAATAATATTGTTCGGAAATTGTTCAATTAGAGATAATTTGAAATGCCAATACTGCTAAATTTCCTTTAAAATATAATAAAACTAATTTTGATATTCTGTAGGAGTGATATATTAAACAAACTGAAATGACGAAAATATAAATATTTATAAGAATAATTAAAAAAAAATACTGTTAATACTAGTGTTGTATAAGGAAGAATAAAATAAGTATGCTTATGAATAAAAAAATATTAATTTCAAAAACATGCTATAGATTTTTCTCTTTAAAATAACCAAATGGTACTTCCTCAGGCAAAGGAAATGAAAGGTTTCACTGGTCTTGCATGAAAGTATTTTTCGCCTGATGGAAAGTTGTGAAAAATAACTTCGATTGATTCATTATTTCTTTAAAACAGTGATTATTGAAATTGTATTAATCGGACAATCCAGCAGTTTCCATCTATCGTCCCAATATAACCTAATATTTTCGTTACCTAACCCCTTCTTTGGATTTAACTGGTGTAATATATTTAATTCCTTGTAAAAATTGCAAATATGTTTATATAGGTGAAACTGGCCGTACAGCGAAAATTAGACTACAAGAGCACAGACGATCTTTCAAAAATTGCAACCAACATTCTAAAATTGTAATCCATTCAATAGAAACCGATCATATTCCTGACTTCGATAACATAAAAATTCTAAATTCTGGTTTTCATAATTATAAATCGCGTATTTTTCTTGACAGCTGGCACACTGCCAAGCATCTCCACACTATCAATGAAGCTTTCACTGGCTCCTCAATATTCGATACTCCTTTAAATTCCTTGAGTGTTCGTGTAATGTTTGCATATTGTGTTGTAATTACTGATGAGGAAACCCGGTTTCGAAACGTCTAGAATTTAATTGTTTTTATATGTATTTTTTATTTTTTAAATGTATTTTAACTTAATTTTTTGTCTCTTAAATAAAACAGTTTTTGCTTTTAGTACTTTCGTGTTTACTCTATAAACGAACTATGAATGATTTTCATTCCCCATTACATACGAAACTTGACTTTATGCGTATTAATATATCTATGTTTATTTAATTTTGTTTAATGAAATCTACAAATTTACCTACTAGAAAACTTCCCCATTTATATAATGAATTCTAATGGCATTGGTTGCCTCTGTTCGAGTACCATTTGTCAGATATCGATAAAAATTTCAAGTAGCATCTGCATATGACACAGATTTTATTAACGAGATTTGTCTTCCTGTTAGTAGTTTTTATTGTGTTTTGCTGGTAACAGATTCAGACGCAAACAAACAATAAAACAATAGTTTACATTTTAAGCTTAGTTTGTGACAATATAAAACGTCCCAATTTAATATTTTTAATATGATTTATAATGATTTAATATGTTATAATATGATTTAATCTGATAAAATATCAGGAATATACATATTTATATAGATAGATAGATAAATTTGAGATAAATTTGTTAATATCTGAATATGTTTCAAAAGAAAAAAAAATTAATCAATGCATTTGGCCTGTATTAACTTATGTTTTAGAAACTAGGACATTAACGTGTAAAACTATGCAAAAACTTCAAACAACCCACATACGCATGTTAGGATTCACCTGAAGAGACAGAAATCGAAATAATTGGATTAGCGAACAAACTAAATATACTAATGTTATTTCTAGAGTTAAGAAGTAAAAATGGAACTGGGCTGGGCATCTTGCGAGGAGAAATGATGATAGATGTACCATCAAAGTTCTATTTTGGATACGAGAAATAAGAAAAAAAAATACCGAGGAAAAGACCACTATGTCGTTGGAAAGGTAAAATTATAAAGTTTGGAGGAACAGATTGTAGAAGAATTGTAGAAAAAAGGGAAGATTTGAATCACCTAGGAGATGCCTTTATTCTGCAGCGGATTAATTTAGGCTGAAATTGCTGCTGCTGCTGCTGATATATTAATTCGAGCTCATCAGACATTTAATATCTTCATATCGAGGTTATAATAGCTGAGACATTAGAAAGTTTTTTTTTTTTTTTTTTTTTTTTTTTCCCGAGTAATTATTAAAATCAAAAATTAAAGACGACAAAAATTATACATACGATTGATTATATATTGATTATATGCGTTTATTTATTATTATTATTATTATTACTTTTATTATTACTATAAATTTTATACATAACATATAAATTACAATATGTTTGCTTTCTACATTAACAGCTCGAAATACTATATAAGAGTAAAACTAACACAGTTGTTAATTAGGTTTTAATTAAAAGAGTACCTGAGGTTATTACTTCTAGATTTATTCATGCATGCCTTATATATCCTATTATATTTTATAATTTCATGTTCCTACAAGCTGTATTTGTTATAATTTAAATACAGGCAGACGCTCGAAACTTTTCTGCTAGTGAATGAAAATTCTCTAATTAATGAAAACATTCCACAATTAAACTGTTGCCTCAAGTGCATTTTAATCAGGCGAAAATTTTATCGCTCTACCTCCTAGGCATTTAAATTAGCACTTAAAGCACCAATAATTTGCTCTACGGTAGATATAAATCTAGAGATGAATATTTTATGATAATTATTATTGGGAAATGGGAATAATTTGGAAAGTCAACTGAAAATTACCTGTTTAACTAGTGATTTATTATTTAACTGAATTGATAATAAATTACGAAAAGCGTAAGATACCTTTATCTATTCTTAGATAAGAAACGCTGAAAAATGAAATCATCTTAATAATAATAATAATAATAATGAAACACATTTATAATATAAACGATATAATATATATAAATAATTATTAGTAATTCGATTTTGGAATTTTCTATTGTTTTTGTTGCTGTTGATTTTCAAAAAAGAGTCTGGTGTAAATAAAATTAAAATTAAAATAAATTGAGATTTAAATCTGGGTAGGATGCAGTGTCAGTACAAAACACGAATACATGTTCACTCACGAAAAAAACTATGTATTTCATTTCTTTCTCTCTTTCTTTTTTTTTTTTTTTTTTTTTTTTTTTTTTAAGATTTCTGCATTAAAATAATATTTATTACAATTCCAACTCATTGGCACTGATCACAGCGGCCCCAAGTGGCGGTATATTGAAGTTTATGAATCTAACTACTTAATTAATAAACAAAATAGTTCAACTATAGAGTTGTAGATTGTTCCGTTTGCTTTTTATGATGCGAGGACGGATAGTGCATAATACTAAAAACTGTATCACCCAGTGGTCAAAACTCGACCATTTTTTTAGTAACCATTAAAATAAAAAATAATAGAAAAAAAATATATAAAGAATGTTTGTAGCGATTCATCTGTCCATAAAAAAAATTCTGTTAGTATGTAGTTGCTTAATTTAACCCGGAATATTTTTAGTCCCGCCTTTATTTCGCACCACTTTATTTATCGAATAATTCTCTCCAATATATAAAACTACGATAACGTAAGAAAGAAAATGCTCTTATAAAAAATGGTATGAAAAAAATGGCGAGGCTAAAAATACTCCAGAATAAATTAAAATGTTAGCAGCTATGTTATGATTTTTATTTACATGGTCATTCCTATATTCATATCCCAATGAAATTCTTTATCTATTTCACCGTATTTGCCTTACAAATTGTTTCATCAATGCTCTTCATCTGGGCATTTTAATACGAACGAGCACTCTTTATATCGATATATATATATATTCTCACTTCTGTTGCCAGAACAAATTAAAAAATAAGTACGGTAAAATTACGCAATAAAATTAAGCTGGATCACAAGCCGTTGTATTGCATTAAAAAAAAAAAAAAAAAAAAAAAATCACATTCAGACTTAACAACTTTCTTCTATGGACATGTTAAATACACAGACTACGTGTATAAAATTAAAAGTGTATAAAGTTATTTTTGTCCACTTTCTTGGTCTCATATGAGCATTACAGGTATATACTTTTTTTCTCTGCAACAAACATTAACCATACCTTTCGAACGATTTTAATTTTAAGTACTTTCTCTAATGAAAATTGTAATCAAAACATACGATAAACTCATCTTTGTTTATTAATACATAGATACTTCTTCGATAGAAAAATCGTCTGCATTCATTATGTAAAATCATTTTAATGAACAATTTCTTATACAGGTTTTATTTGTTATTTATTATTATAGATACATGTATACACATATTTTGGTATTACGGTGTATTAAAATAGAAGTATTTTTGTAAGTCTTCTTGACCTCTTATGAGAATAGTTTTTATTTTCTTAAAATCACATTACCTTTCGAATTATACCACTTACATATTATATTTATTTTTTGTAAATTTCATGTGGAAATTTCTTTATTCAAGGAATATATATATATATATATATATATCCTGTGACAATAGCTTACCAGTGGGATTTCATTTTGGTGCTTATCAGATGACAGTTTCGGAACAGACAATATCGAAAAAATCAAAGTAGCAATTTTATATTCGAATCCCAGTTACATATGAACAACACTATATGTGGTGTACGTAATATTTTCTTTCACGTTATTTTCTAGATTTATTTGATTTATTCGATCAACCATAAAATGGCAATAATTTCACGCCAAATATAAAATTACAATATGGTGTGATCGGCTACGTCTATCGCATGAGACACTTTTTTTTTTTGTGGTTATAATAGTAGTTGGTATATAGAAAAATAAATAAATAAATAATTAAATATGTAAACCTGATCATAGCACTACCTTAATACAGCTCCCTTTGACGACTTTTGAATTTTTATCGCCATTTTAGACAAAAGTACATAAATTATGCAATTACTTTTTCTGTTTCTTTCTTTTCTTTTCTTTTTCCTTTCCTTTCCTTTCTTTTCAGTTTTTTAATATTTTATAATTTATTTATATTTTTGATGCGCTACTTGGCTGAAAGTGGCTTTCACAAAAGTCGAGTCCTTGGCGAAAAATGTCCAAGCTATTTCAGCGTAAAAATTTTAAAAGTTACTCAGGATTATCAATGAATTAGCTTTCCTGCCAAGCATTCGTGCCAAGCATTCTTGCCAAGCATTCGAGCCAAGCATTCGTGCCAAAAACATACAATTTAAACAAAACAAAAAAGAACAATCCTAGATTGAAATATGTTAAAAAATTTTATGTTTGTCTTTTTACTCCATTTTCATATTTTCATTTTTTCATATGCATGAGCAAATTTAATATTTTATAATTTTCTTTTTAACACTTTCCAACAAGGTTGAAAAGTGTTTATGACTTCGGTTTGTCTGTCTGTCTGTCTGTCTGTCCGTCTGTCTGTCCGTCTGTCCGTGTGTCTGTCTGTCTGTCTGTCTGTCTGTCCGCGCTCTAACTCCCGTAAATATTTATGGAATTTCTTGAAACTGATATATGGTACTCAAGTTCACTATCGGACGGTCCCTATTGAAAATGGAGTTTATACCTCTACTGGTTTGTGTACAGGGACACCCGAAAGTATTTCAAAGCATTGTGTTCTATGAGAGGTATTTCTATAAACCATATTTTCATATCTTTATTGTAGATATATCTTAATGAAATTGAAATATGTTATTCAAGTTCACTGTCGGACGTTCCCTATAGAAAATGTAGTTTATACCTCTACTGGCTTGTGTACAGGGACACCCGAAAGTATTTCAAAACATTGTGTTCTATGAGAGGTATTTCTATAAATCATATTTTCATACCTTTACTCTAGACATATCTTAATGAAATTGAAATATGTTATTCAAGTTCACTATCGGACGTTCCCTATTGAAAATGGAGTCTATACCTCTACTGGTTTGTGTACAGGGACACCCGAAAGTATTCCAAAGCATTGTGTTCTATGAGAGGTATTTCTATAAACCATATTTTCATACCTTTACTGTAGACATATCTTAATGAAATTAAAATATGTTATTCAAGTTCACTATTGGATGTTTCCTCTATCAAATGGAGGAAATACCACCATCGGTTCATGCACAGAGACACTCAAAAGTATTCCAAAGCATTGCGTTCTAGGAGAGAGATTTCTATAAATCAAACTTTAATAACTTTACTATCTACGAAGTTTTAAGAAATTGAAATATGTTATTTACACGCACAAAAGTATTCTTTGCATAGAATGTAGCATGATTAGCATTAGATTTACAGGGTGGCACAAAAATATCCAGTTATATTAAGAGGTATTAATAAAAAATTGCTAGAATTGTACTTTCGTTTACGTTAAGCGTTTTTAACACTTTCTAGCATTTTTTAAGTGTGAATATGATTTCAGTTTTGTGTATCTGCCTGTCCGTCCGTCCGTCCGTCTGCCTGTCTGTCTGTCCGATCTCTAACTCCCATAAATATTTATGGAATTTCTTGAAACTGATATATGTTATTCAAGTTCACTATCGGATGTTCCCTATTGAAAATGGAATTTATACCTCTACTGGTTTGTGTACATGAACACCCGAAAGTATTTCAAAGCATTGTGTTCTATGAGAGCTATTTCTATAAACCATATTTTCATACCTTTACTGTAGACATATCTTAATGAAATTGAAATATATTATTCCAATTCCCTACTGGTTGTTTCCTGTATAAAATGGAGGAAATATCACCACCGATTTATATACAGGGACACTCAAAAGTATTCCAAAGCATTGCGTTCTATGAGAGATATTTCTATAAATCAAATTTTAATTACTTTCCACGAAGCTTTAGGAAATTGAATTATGTTATTTATCTGCACAATAAAATGCTTTGCATAGAATATAGCATAATTAGCATTAGATTTACAGGGTGACAGAATAATATCCATTTATATTAAGAGCTATTAATAAAAAATTGCTAAAATATTACTTTCGTTTACATTGAATGTTTTTAACACTTTCTAACATTTTTAAGTGTGAATATGATTTCAGTTTGTGTATCTGTCCATCTGTCTGTCTGTCTGTAAGCCCGCGCTCCAACTCCATTAATTATCTATGGAATTTCTCGAAACTGATATATTTTATTGAAGTTCACTATCGGATGTTCCATATTGAAAATGGAGTGAATATCTCTTCTGGTTTGTGTACAGGGACACCCAAAAGCATTCAAAAGCATTGTGTTCTATGAGTGTTGTTTTTATAAACATTATCCCTATAGAATTTTCTCCATTTAGAATGACATTAATAGGTCCTGTACAACTAGTTTGTTTACAGGGACAAAAAAAAAAAAAAAAAAAAAAAAAAAAACAGAATTTTTTGAAAATTATATTTAAAAGTCTTTCTACTGCAAAAATCATAAAAATATTGAAATTTATTGTTAATACTCTAAAATAATCTTTTGTATAGAATATGATATGATTAACTTTCTGATTTACAGGGCTACACTAAAATATTCAGAGAGATCAAAAGCTGTAATTATAATCTAATGGCTGCATTTTTTTTTTTTTTTTTTTTTTTTTTTGCATTAAGCCTTTTTAACCTTTTCCAAAATGCCTAAGAGCAATTTTAAAATCAATTAGTCTAACTGTATATTTTTCAGTCCTTCTGTCTGTTGTGTGATAACGTAGGCAAAGAATAATAAAAGTTATTCGATACAACAATTACGTACAGTTGGAAAGTGTTAAGTGTTACTAATCAATGCGTACTGCATGATTTTTCTTTCTTTTTTTTTTTTTTTTCGCGTGAAAACATATTTCATTTTATGCTTAATAACAATAATAATAATAATAACTCGCAAATTTTTTGGCAACAATTACAAATTTAAATGACCAATTTTAAAGTTAATATTTTCATATTTTAATTAATTTAAAAAATCTAATCAAAACTTCGTTACAAATAAGGTACCAAATGAAAGGGGCTTCTGAATCCGTCGAACTAAACAGCTTATCGATCGGACAATTAGATTACATTCGGTGGCTACTTGCGTGCACACATAGACAAACAGAGTCCAAGGAAATCTCTTAGCCGTTTATATATATAGATATTACAGCGAAATGTTTTTAGTTATAACCCTTTATTTACCGTAATATAAAATATGCAAAGTATGCATTTGAAATTCACTTTTTAGTTAGTTAACTGTAATATTTGACGATATACGCAATAAAAATTATACATCAGGGTGATTACAGACCTTCCTTTTTTCTTGATTCTTCCACCAGTATATTTACATGATAATTTTTTAGTTAAATAATTGTGCAAAGGTACTATAAAAAGTTGCAAAAGAAAATTACTGGTGGAAGAATCAGGGGAAATCTGTGGCCTGTCACCACCCTGTACATATCATAGTATTTAAAGAGGATTTTGTGAGGTAGCAATTAAGTGTAGTGAAAGATTGAATTAGATATTACAGCTTTATAAAAATGTAAAAAAAAACAACAACAAGAAAAGTACTTTTTTATATCCTTTATATGTATTATTATTATTATGTCGGTTATATTTTTTGCCAGTAGACTCTTGAATTGATGTATTAATTAATTATACCACTCATAAATATTCTGATAAATGCCAATCGATAACATTCTATAAATTCCTTTCTTAAACAAAAATGCCAACGTTTAGAACCCAGTGTCATGTGGTGAGACCAAATTGAGCTACATACATTCTATTCCATACTTGCCAACCTAACCTGGAAGATTATTAGTCCCGCTTCTTTCCGCCTATTTTTTCACACCAGTCATTTTTTAGAATACTTTTCTTCTTATTTAATCGTAAATATATTTGAAGAGATTTACTCAAAAAATTAAGTGGTGTAGAAAAAAGGGCGGGAACTAATAACCTTCCGGATTAGGTTGGCAAGTATGCTATTCCTATGAGTACCTTTAAAAAGGTTTACACAAGTTCGATTTTATAGTCTTTTTAATCTAAAGTTAATTTAAAGTACCTTTAATACATAAAGGGTTAGAAATCATCAATTATTTTTGCATAAAATGTTAGTAACCATCGATTCCCTATACTTACATGTATTCTGGAGTATGTATTTATATATTCCTTATATTATAACAACTCACTAGTAAAGTTTGATAATGTAAAATAAGGGAATATTTTTAATAATGTTTCAAAGAAATTAATTTTATATTTTAGAAATGTGCCTTGCATATAATGAACGTATACCATGTTCGCACAAAATTGTATGAAAATGCAAACTGCGGTGATATTTACAGCTATTTTCCGTGGATAATTTTGTATCTTTCATATATATATATATATATATATATATATATATACCGGGTGATTCAAAATAGATGTTACAGCAATTATATCGTAAACTAAGAAAGATAGAAACATACTTCCAATTACAAAATTAGAGCAAATTAAGAGTAGATTTCAGATATGGCATTTGTTTGTCAAAGGGGCTGTATACATATTAAATACGAAATTTAATTTTTATACGGTCCCTCCTATCATGTGACTTATATTTAGAAAAATATTCTTCTCGCTCTAACAAGCAAAATAAAAAAAAAATCATCTCTCTAAGTCAAAATCTCGCTGAGTTATTGCAATTTGAAAATGATGACTTACACCACTTTTTTTTCAATTTTGGCATCTATTTTTCGACGCCAACGGGCTAACTTCAGGGGGTTATCTATGAGTTGAGAAAAATTAAAAAAAGATCCTTTATTTTAAAATAGCAACTAAAATCGTTCAAACGCCTGAAATCAACAATTTTAAGAATTTAATGCAAATTTACATTATTTCGTATTGTTAAAAAATTTAATAGTTAAATTTCTGAGGGGTCACCTGCAAATTAAAACACGTTAAGAGAGGGAAAAAACTAAAAGACTAGCAAAACCGTGTGCAATTTTCGCGCTTTATTTTTACCACTTTCCATCATGATTGATAAATTTAATGACTTCGGCTCTTTAACAATTCCAGCAAGATTGAAAAGTGTTAATGACTTCGATTTGTGTGTCTGTCCATCCGTCTTTCTGTGTGTCTGCACTCGAACTCCCGTGAATATTCATAGAATTTCCTGAAACTAAAATATGTTATTTGAGGTCACTAACGGATGTTCCTTATTGAAAATGGAGTGAATACATCTGCTAGCTTGTGCACAGGGACACCCGAAAGTATTCCAAAGCATTGTGTTCTATGAGAGGTATTTTTATAAACCATATTTTAATACCTTTAATTTATGTATATATTAATAAAATTGAAATACGTTATTATAGTTTTCTATCGGATATTTTCTATAGAAAATGGAGTAAACACCATCACTGGTTTGTATACAGGGACACCCGAAAGTATTCCAAAGCATTGCGTTCTATGTGAAGATATTTCTATAAACCAAAATTTAATTACTTTGCATAAATCTTAATGAAATTGAAATATGTTATTCATATGCACAAAAGAATACTTTCTATACTGTACAGTACGACTAACATTAGATTTACAGGGCACGCAAAAATATTCAATTAAGTTAAGGGTTATTATTGGACATTTGCTGGAATTGTATTTTCGTTTACATTAAACATTTTCTAACAATTTTTAACTGTGAATAAGATTTCAATTTGCATTTTTTTTTTTTTTTGCCTGACTGTCCATCTGTCTGTCTGCCCGCCCCCAGCGTCTGTAAATATTTTCAGAAATTTTCAGAAATGATATATGTTATTCAGGTTTACCATATGATATTCCCTATTTAAAATAGCATTAATTAATTCTTTACAAATGGTTTATGTACAGGAACGCACAAAAGATGCCAATGTATTGCGTTTTGGGACAGATATTCTTATTAATTACATTTAAATAACTTTATACTGTAAAAATCATAAGGAAATTCATATTTATTATTAATATTCTAAAATAATGATTTGTATAGAATATGATATGGTATAGATGTATAATTCTATGCCAGGGGGTTACCGCCCTTCTCAACCCCCGTTTAATTATAGTGCCTATACTTATCAAAACAAAAATCAAGTCTGTTATCAATTTCCTTGAAACTTGCAAACCTTTCAAGTGGCAACTAGATATGGAATCCAAAGTACCAAATTCGCATTTCCTGTACTTATTACTTTCTCATACCCATAAGGTAGAGAAAGTATTGTTTTTGTGCCAAATTTTCGAAAGTAAGTTTTTGTTATATTTAGACGTTTTGAAGTGTCCTGAATATGAAAATCGTGTTTTTAGCGGTTGGTCTGTGTGTGTGTCTGTCTGTTATCAGTTTATCTCTTCTCAAGAACAAATAGCAGCAGACATTCCAAACTTGGTATTTTAAATATGTATCATATAGGGATGCTACACCAAGCTTTTCATTGAGATGAAGCAAATAGTTCGTGTACAGAGACACTCAAGAATATTCAAATACATTACGTCTATGGGGAAAATTGCAGGTAAGTAGAGTTTAACACCTGTAGACTGCACTAAACCAAATGAAATGAATATATATTTTTTATATGCATAAAAACATGCCTCATGTAGAATATGGCAGGGAAATCATTCACTGTTCATTTACAGGGCTACACAAAATAACTAGATTATTGTGCGACAATAGCTGAAAATTGATGGAAGTGCATTTCAGGTTGTGCCATATATTGTTTCTATAGGATTGTATTTAGGTGCACTGTGTGGTTTGTACATATTCTTCAAAATATATACAGGTTGCAAATATTTAAGCTATAATATTCTTTTTTATTGTTAGTGAAAGTGCTTTACTATAATATTTTACCATGTCCAGGAAAGCTGCTCAGGAATGGAAATGAATTCCTCATAGACATATGATAAATAATGTGTGTTTTTAAGCTAAATATGTATCGCTTGTGTTTTGTGTATTTACACGTTTTAAGGACTCCTTATTACCAAAGCCATATTTTTTAATGTTTGATTATTGCCTGCGTCGAATAATTTCAGGAAACGAATAATTTCCGGAGATCCCCCTCACACAGAACTAATTATCATTAAAACTCTTCCGAAACCTAATTTGAATTATTTTAACGTAGGTTTACATAACAGTACTCTTTATGTTACCTCTTAATTTCCAACCTGTATTTATGGTATTAAATTTCAGGGTAATAGAAAGTCGTGTGAGTGGCACACCAGATTATTTGTTGTTAAATTATGCTGATAATTCATATATATACAGATCAACGAATAAAAATTTACCTTCCGTATTCAGGAGGCCTCAAAATGTCATATTATACAGAAAAAAATCGCTCTCCAAAAGCTACTTTGTTTACAGTATGGGTATGAGAAATTAATTTTGCGTTCTGTGTCAGCAGTGTTCTTCGAAAAAAAAAAAAAAAAATGCAGCAAACACTTACACTAATTACATTTAATAATAATAAAAAAAAATGTTTACCTTAATTTTGGGTAGCCCTGTATATTGTCTATAAACTATATACACATGACTTTGTGTACGTAAATTTAGTGTTATATTTAAAACAAGTAACACAAAATGAAATACACTTCCAGCAATTCCCAAGTATAGCTCCAATATATCGAAATACTCTGGGTAACCCTGTAAATGAATGATGAATGGTTGCTATACCAGAATCTACAGAAAACATGCTTTTATGCGTATAAAAAATTTGTTCTTTTCATTTTGTTTAAGGCAGTCTGTACATGTCACACTGTACATATGAGAAATTTCGCTCACAGACGTAATGTATTTGAATTCTTTTGGATGACCCTGTAAACAAACAATTGTCTGATCATAACGAATACTTTAGTGTAGCACCGCAATATGATACGGATTTAGAATGTCGAATTGGATTTTCTGCTACTATTTGTTCTAGAGATATTCTAATAACACACAGACACACACACACATACACACACAGAGAGAGAGAGAGACCAACCACTAAAAACATGATTTTTGAATTCAGAGGATCTGAAAACGTGCAAATATAACAAAAGCTAATTTTCGGAAATTTGACTCAAAAACAATTCTTTCTCTACACCGTGTATATGAGTAAGAGAATGTATAGAGAAAGAAAAATGAATTTGAAAATTCCCTTTCAGTACATAAATTATTCATAAATTTTATTTGTTAAATTATCAATGAGTATTCTCTTGTGTATTCACTAGGGAAAAGGAGACATAACAGGTTAAAATAGCCGTCTTTCCCTGAATGATTTCTTTTTCTTCCCCCCAAACGCTGATCAACGTATGCCTTATTACAAAAGCAATAGTAATTCACTTTTGATACAACCCCTTAAGACTTGGCGAAAAATGCTAGAATGTTCAAATTGCAATAACTCAGCGAGATTTTGACTTAGAGAGATGATTTTTTTTTTATTTTGATTGTTAGAGCGAGGATAATATTTTTCTAAATATAAGTCATATGATAGGAGGGGCCGTGTAAAAATTAAATTTCGTATTTAATATGTATACAGCCCCTTGTACAAAAGAATGCCATATCTGAAATCTACTTTTAATTTGCGTCAATTTTGCAATTGGAGGTTTGTTTCTATCTTTCTTAGTTTACGAGATAATCGCTGTAACATCTATTTTGAATCACCCGGTATATTAGAGACAAAACTTGAGAGAGACTGGTGGTGCACTGCATAACATCTCTATAACATTTCGGTGGACAGTTATCTCATTAAACCTGCAGACATTGCAATTAAAAGTTTATTGCTTTTACCGCATTAAAGCATTTGCTTGCACAACACTTCTACGTTTAATAAAAGCGATAAAATTTTGCATCGTGTGAGATTTATTTAAAGCATGTTTATTTTATACTGCGATTTGCACGGAGTAAGTTGGTTAAAAGATATTTACATATAGCTGTAAAAATTACATACGGATGGATTTAAATATTTTTCTTATTTCAATCACATGCCATTTATATAAATAAATAAATAAACAAGAAAAAATCTTAACGTACATTTCTTTTTTTGTTGTGAGACAATCTTTTTTTGAAACTTAATGAAATTAATTTTTAGAAACTGTCAGCCCTCTCTCTCTCTGTCTTTAATTTTAATAGAAAAATCTTAGCAAAATATTACAGGTGTACCATTAAGTTTTTTATCGCATATATATATATATATACAACGTATTAGATGAAAATTATGTTTTATAAGTAAAAGTAAATCAGTTACCAAATTAAGAAATAATAAGTTAAAACCAAAAAAAAAAAAAAAAAAAAAAAGAAAAGAAAAGAAAGAAAGAAAAGAAAGAGAAAAAGAAACTTTTTAAACTTGAACTTCACAAATAAATAATTTGAAGTTACATATATATTATTTGCAGGCATTTTAAAAAAATAATGAAGACTTAATTATCTAAAATTATAAAACTCTAGGAACAAAAGAAAACTTGAACTAAATAGTTTAAACAATGTAGATAAAACGATTTAAATTAGTCGTCAATACATTCTTTATACACATATTTACTGAATGTTATATTTAATATGCTCTATGAATATTTCATAAATTAAATAATATATATATATATATATATATATATATATATATATATATATATATATATATATATATATGTATGTATATATAAACTCATTTCAACATTTCCTAATTTAATAATGCATGCGTAATCTTCTAGTCATAATGCATGATATGTATCTGTTTCCCTTTGATTATTTTATTATGTAGGACAGAAGTAAATAGGATAGAAGGCTATATTTAGTGCAAACTTTACTGAAGCTTATACAGACCCATTTGTTACATGAAGGCTGCAAAGTAGACCTTAAAAATGATCTATCTTAGGGATGGAACATTGGTGCAGTTATCATACTGCACCAGTATTTGTTTAAAATATTTCTCTATCAATTACATTGTTGATACAAAAAGAGGAAAAATTTGTCTTATTAATAGCAGGAATGGAACACGGGCACAGAACTGATACCACTCTCAATGTAACAAAATTTTCTACTTCTTAAATAAACGATATTACAGCAAGAGAAATTTACTAAACAAATACCGGTATTAATTCTACGTCCGTGTTCCATCCCTGTAATAATGGTAAGAGTTCTGCGTCAAAGCAGAGCCTGATTAAGGGGGAAGCACACATTATCTCCGCTCTCACCGGAATATTTTTACAATTATTTTTTATTTCATGTCATAGAAATTCCACGCTTTGACGAGAAAATATTTTTTATAAAAAATGAACGGTGTAAAACAATCCAATTTACTCACCGTTATTAGACACCAGAATTCTTTTAAAATAATTTTTAATGAGAATTTTCTGCTTATTATAGGAGGAAAGTATTTGCTAAAAAATAACGGTGTAGGTATAAATAATGTGTGCTTCCCATTTAATCAGGCTCTGCGTCAAAGTCCCATTCCTGTTATCAGATTTATGTCACGTTGACGAAATGACTACCAAAGCATGTGTAAGAAAGCGTCGTCACTCACCGTTATAACCGGTCGAAAATAAATAAATAAAAAACGCCATCATTTATCAGCGTCACAGGGCAAACTAATAAATTAGCTTAATTCGGGGGTTATAATCAGAAATCTACGTAATATTCAAACTGAACTACTACGTTAGAAATCAACTGCGCAAAGTACATGTTTTGCCACAAGGAATTATAGTAGAGAAGAGGAGAGTATTGTGGAGTAGTCGGGAAATATGGAATACCGAGGTTTCGGTGCTGATTAGTGCTGCTATCTCCTGAAAATACCATAAATTACTCATGATGAATTCCCATGATGCAATACAGTATGAAACGACCGTTTGTTGTAGCCATACCATTCCCTACAGAGCAAAGTGTGTTTTGTGCACTCATCTTTATTAATTTTTAATAAAAACAAGTAAAGTTATTTTAAGAGATGTAAATGGTATTCCATAATACACTCCTCTCCTCTAAATAGTATATCGATTTCATCATCTATGATACTTTTGCTTATTAATACAATTTCTGAAATACTCCGTTATGTGTTGTTATGTTAGCCTTGCAACCGCTAGAGGGCCGCTTTTGAAACATACTACCACACATTTATAGAATGTCAAAGCTTATTTAATGAACGTTTTGATGACTACTACATACTCCTAATGCATTAATTAAGAACACATCTCTCGAAAAGTATAGATCAATGTCTCCCAGAATTATCGTGCATTAGAAGAACATTATTGTAGATACCAGCATAATAGAATGTCAGATGATGGTCAAGAATTAAATTGCAATAACACCCAATTTTTCGCTGTACCTTCGTTAAAGAGATGCAAGTTTTTTATGTATGGCAAAATGCATTCCGAGTATATCTGACATTTCACCTCTACTCTAAGAAATCTTTTTCATCAATGTACGAATCATAATGTCTGTTTGCTAACACTCTTCAGATTAGAATAGAGCGAAAATCGCTTTCTATAAGGATCTTACACCTATACATAAAAAGTTCAGATTCCTGTTTATTCCTTGATTAATCAACACACCCTCTAGCACAATTTAATTTAAGTCTTTAGCTTAATAAAATGCACATCACTGGTCTCCCTGTATAAAATGCTTCAGTTTGAAGATGTCTCTAGGCTGGTTCTTTACTTGCAATTTCCATTAAATGCCTTACAATGAGTTCGGGTTTAAAAGAGTTTTTGAATGTTCAACTATAAAGGGCTAGAAAGAAATTGTTAAGAGCTGATACATTTGTAAGACCTGTAATGAATCAATTTGAAACTAATATCTCAGAATAAGTTTGATTTCAATGTCTTTACACTTTCCTCTGAGAGATATTAAACAGTCTAGCCGTCTCAGCTCTTAATTGTAGAATTCCCGCAAGTTAAATTATTTGAATAGTAATTTTTAAAAGAAATTTTCACGATTAGGTCTAATTAATTGTATAAAAGATAAAAACTTTTCGCAAAAAAAAAAATAGAACCGACTCCAAAAAGCAACTACTATTAAAAAAAAAAAAAAGGTATGAAATGAAACTATAAATTGCGCCTAAAAGTATAAAATAATTTCCTTCGCCAAACAACCTATAACACTACAATTAATCATAACTTTTGAAGTCGGCGCAAAATTAAATAAAATTTAATTAGTTTTTAAAGGTTTGTTTTTATATCTTTAGCAAGAAATGCTGTTGTCTCGAATGATCCATTTTCATGTTTCCCTTATTATTTTATCACTATATACAATTGGTCCATTATTAGCATCTACATAGAACAGTGAACATTCTTTACAATGCGGTATTTATGTTTCTACGAAGTTAGAGTTTTCTTTGCAAATTTGGTATAACTTTGATAACTATCATCCTTGGTGGCTTCTTGATTTGGCGATCAAAACGTAATGCAAAAATATATACGCAAGATGTATATTTTCATAATATATATTGTACGATGTCTTGTTTCATAATCTTGATTACTCTCTTAATATACCTTATCAGAACAATCATGATATCCCAAGAAATTAAATATGTTTGTCAGATAATTTTGCGATTTTTCTTTCACCAAGGACGTCAGATACCAGCATCTTCGCCAATTTTTGCTGCTTACGAAATCTTATTTGTTTTCTTGAATCGATTTAGTTTTCGATTGCGTTTTGCAATTTAATTTTGCGCCCACTTCAAAAGTTATGATTAATTGTAGTGTTATAGGTTTTGGCGAAGGAAATTATTTTATACTTTTAGGCGCAATTTATAGTTTCATTTCATACCTTTTTTTTTTTTTTTTTTAGTTGTTTGAATAGTAGTTGCTTTTTGGAGTCGGTTCTATTTTTTTTTGCAAAAAGTTTTTATTTTTCTCTTTTCAGTGAAAACTTGTTCATATAGCAGAACATCAAAAGACGTTCGACGGCAGCTTCAGAAATCACAACTTCCAAGAAAATTGACGTAACTCAAAAAATGGTTTATGTTACTGAAAAATGCATGAAATGCACCCAGTGTGAACAAAAAAGTTACATCTCCATATACAAAGTTATCCACTCGAGAGACAGATGTGCCAGTTTTATTCTAGTCAAGTTATATTTAAGTTGATTTTTCTCAAATGCTGCATTTTTAAGTTGTGTCACTTTTCTTGCCTTTATCAGATACGAGCAAAAAACTGTCTATTGAATGAACATACGTTAAGTTAAAAAGACTTTAGAAATGTAAAGAACGGATACGCTGTATTCGTAACCAAAAATTCTGTTAGGCATAAATATTGAACTTTACAGTGAATACTTTTGTGAGTATCCTCTAATTTGTTTATATCTTAATGAACTCATAATGAAACCTATTTTAGGCCAAGATTATTACAACAAAATAAGTATTAAAATTAAATCATCTTTTACGAAGTTGAAAGCTAAAAATTTCAACAACAACAACGAGAAACATGGTTTGAATTGAGAACCTCTTCCTTCATGAAGTTGGTTTAAAACGTCTATGCGTTAATCGATGTGATCACGTACAATAGAAAAACATTGAATTTTACATAGCATAAATGTCACCCGCTACGCTGCAACATATGCAATGTCGTTCAAGTGTGCACAAAATTGTGCACGAAATTGTGAACAAACAAATGCACGTTTTAAGCGTTCTGTTTTTAGCATTAATGTCTAAACTATCTTTTCGTACTAAATCGATGATGCTCTGTAATTTTACAATTCACTTTTTTTCCCTGTCTTGAACCGTTTACGAGATAGGAACGCTAACACCACTGTTTTCCACCAGCTGGCGCTGTAGGCGGTCGAAAAAAGTAGCACATCTTCACTTTACTATACCTACATACCACTTTTATGATTAGAGCTGCAGCTGTTCAGCAGTTAAAAGAGTGGGGACTGATTTTTTTGGGCACCCTGTATTTTCTTTGATCGTAAAGATCTTACAATGGGACCTATTTCAAACCAAGACCTTTACAATAAAACAAAACGTATCAAAATCGGATCATCCGTTCAGAAGTTATGAGCTAACGAACAAAAACAAAAAAACATACGCTTTGAATTGAGAACCTCCTCCTTTTTGAAGTCGGTTAATTAGAGCATCTCTTACGAAGTTATAAGCTTACAAACACCAACAACACATAGCTCGAATTAAGAAAACCCTCCTTTCTGAAGTTGGTTGAAAACGACTTTGCGCTAATCGATGTGACCGCTTACAGTAACAGTACTTTGAACCTCAGAGTATACGTGTTATCCGCTACACTGCAAAGTGTGCAACGTAGTTCAAGTGTGCACAGTGTAGGAAATTGCGAACAAACAACCGCACGTTTTAAGCTTTCTATTTTTAGCAATAATATCTAAATACTGTCTTTTTGTAGTAAATCGATGATGCTCTACAACTTCGTAATTAACTTCTCTCCCATCTTTAACCGTTTTTGAGATAGGAGCGCTAATTCCGCTGTTTTTCACCAGCTGGCGTTTTATTTTCTTTATATTGTAAAGGTATTACAATGGGACCTACTTCAGACCAAGATCTTTACAACAAAACAAAAAGTATCAAGTAACCGTATTTTGAACTATATAGCGTATGTCTCACCAGCTACGCTACAACGTGTGCAATGTAGCTCAAGTGTGCATAGTGTAAGAAATTGCGAACAAACAAATGCACGTTTTTAGCATTGTATTTTTAGCATCAATGTCTAAACTATCTTTTCGTACTAAATCGATGATGCTCTGCAATTTTATAATTCACTTTTTCCCCCTGTCTTGAACCGTTTCCAAGATAGGAACGCTAGCATTAATGTCTAAACTATCTTTTTGTACTAAATCGTTCATACTCTTCAACTTTGTAATTAATTTTTTTTTCTCTAGAACCGTTTACAAGATAGGAACACTAACTCCGCTATTTTCCACCAGGTTGCGCTACAAGCGGTTTAAACTTGTGCTGCATGGTCACTTTGCTATAGTTACATACCATTTTTATCACTATAGCTGCAGCCGTTTAGCAGTTAAAAGAGTTGGGACTGATTTTTTTGGGCACCCTGTATTTTCTTTAGATCGTAAAGATATTACAATGGGACCTATTTCAGACAAAGACCTTTTCAACAAAACAAAAATTATCAAAATCGGAGCATCCGTTCAGAAGTTATGAGCTAACAAACATAAAAAAAACATACGGTTTGAATTGAGAACCTTCCTTCTTTTTTCGAAGTCGGTTAAAAATACTTTCATATAATTAAAAAACTGAAAAAATTTGCGCACAAATAAATGACGATGGGATATACTTGTGATTGACATATTTCCAATTCCATCCATCCGACGGACCTCCATATTAACCTCTCCAGAGCTGCCAACATCTTAATTTTTCCATGGCATTCTGGGTACTTGTCTTCACCACTTGTCTTGAATTTTTTTTTCTTCTTATTTAATCGCAATGACATATTACAGAGAATTACTCTGTAAAGAAATTTTTGTGAAAAAAAGGCGGGTACTAACGATGCTACGGAATAAATTAAAATGTTTACTACTCTGTGTTTTCGTCAGCAGTGGGATATGTTATTCAAGCCTAATTTTAATTTCAAACTACAAGAATCCTTCACAGAATTTCTCTACAGAATTTTACTTTTAAGGCATAAACGAAAAAAAAAAAAAAAAAAAAAAAAAAAAGCTCCATATATACACACAGCTGCCAACCTAATGAGGAGGATTGTTAGTACTGCCCCTTTTTCCACACCAGTGTTTTTTTAGAGTAATATTCTTCTTAATTTACAGTAAATACATTTGAAAAGAATTACTCTAAAGATTAATCGGTGTAAAAAAGAAGCGGTACTAACAATCCTCCGGACTAGGTTGGCAGCTCTGTATACATGTACATAGTTGCAAATATTTTAATTTATCCTGGAGCATTTTTAGCCCCGCCTTTATTTCGCAGCACTTTATTTTTAGAATATTTTTTTCTAATATATAATTAAGAAAAAATTAATCCTTAAAAAAAGAAAAAAAAAAATAGTATGGAATAAAGACGGAACTAAAAAATGCTCCGGAATAAATTAAAATGTTGGCAACCCTGTGTTTATATATATATATCTTAATATATATAAATCTCGTGTCACAATGTTTGTCCTCAATGGACTCCTAAACCACTTAACCGATTATAATAAAATTCGCACACCATGTGCAGTTCGATCCAACTTGAGAGATAGGATAGTTTAAATCTCAAATTATAGTCGCAATTTTAATTTATTGCTAATTATTTGTCTGTTATTATTTGACAGTCACAATTATCTGTTAACTCCAAATGATTCTAACAGATGTCGATACCTTTCGACTGGGTTGAAATGAAAGCTGAAATATATTTGGTGCTGCCATCTACACAAAGAATCTTCAACTTTTTAACCTATTAATAAATTTCGTATAATTCAATTATTTCCACTTTTTAAATTTTTGGTGTTAGCATAGCCGGCCACGTGTTACTTAGACTGAAGTGTAAATTAAATTCATATTATAATGAAGATAATACAGTGAAATTAATCCTGTTTTTTACTTATTTGTGCTTCATTGATCAAAACTTTATAATTTAATCTGTATATATATATAAATTACGTGTCACGATGTTTGTCCGGGGTAAACTCCTAAACTAAGGAACTGATTTTGATGAAATTTTGCACACTGTGTGCAGTTTGATCCAACTTGAGAGATAGGATAGTTTTTATCTCAATTTATTATCACAATATTGTTTTATTGCAATTATTTGTTAATTATAGACCTTTATTAAAGTTGCTCCAAAATATCTGTGAGTTCCATTAATTTAATTGTTGCCAAAAAAAAAAAAAAAAAAATACGAGTTCATTTTCTTTCGACATAAAAATAAATACATTTAATCAAACGTGAACGTTAAAAAATTATAAAAAGTTAAATTATGCATCTCACGAAAATTGACGTCATAATCAATTTAAAGATTTTATACACATTGATAAAGTTCTAATGTAGTTCTATCATAGATATAGTAATATATATAGATCTCTCATCCCCATGTTATCGTAGAAAGATTTTTGATGCCGAAAAAAGATAAAAAATAAAAGCTTTGGAAACAGCCATTAAGTGGTATTGAAAAAAAAAAAAGAAAAAAAAAAAAAAGAAAAAGAAAAGAAAGAAAGAAATATGAATTTGAAACTGTATCTGGAGTCTTCCATTCCCCTTTAGCAAATAAATTATTCATAAATTTTATTTGCTAAAATATTAGTATGTATTCCCGTGTGTATTCACTCGGGGAAAGACGGCCATATTTTGGTAAAAACGTCGTCTTTTCCCAAATGAAAAGGAATAACTTTTTTCTCCCCAATGATCACTCTATTCTATATATGCTATACTATATCTATGAGTTCTATACGCAAGCGAAGTGTGACTCACTGACCGTCTGTGCAGCCAAGAAAAAGATTTCCTATGTTAATTGCCCACTGGATTTTTTGTAAGAAATTATTAAAAATCGAGGAAATTTATTTCCCGATTTTAATCCTTATATTTGGGTATAGATATGTATTAGTTATCGCGGGTGTTAGATTGAATTATTTTGCTGTCAAATTGACAAAATTTTAATTTTAAATTTTTAAACTCTGTCGCCCTTGGCTTTTTTTATTATTATTATTATTATTTGGCGATCAAAAGCGTAACACGAAAATATACATGCCAGATGTATGCATTGTACGAAATGTAATATGTATTATTCATTGTACGTATGTATGACATGTAATATGTATTGTACGAAATATTGTTTCATATTATTCATTACTCTTCTAATATAAGTTGTTAAAATAACCATGATTTTTGAAAGGAATTAAATATTTTCGCCAGATAATTTGGCGATATTCTTTTTTTTTCGCCAAGGATGACAGAAATGAAATCTATTCCGCTGCAAAATATTAGTATCTTACATCAGATATTTTATTTAGACATTTGAAAACAAATTTGACTTCAAACTATGATAGAATATTTATCATTTCCCTTTTAATTTGTATATTATTAGTATATTAAAATTTAAAAGCATGGTATATAAAAAGTTTTTTTTTTTTTTTTTTTTTTTTTTTTAAGTCTTATAATTATTCTTATCTTAATCCTCAATGTTTCCCATCTTTATTGACTTGAATTTACTATTAAAATTTTAACATACTCAAAAACTTCTCATCACTTCGTTAAAATACACTAAACTTTTCCAAAATCTTTTTGTATTTAAAATGATACATGTATTTACTTTAAATGTCCAATATTTCATAAGATTTCCAATTTTAAAGTTTTAAAATATTTATCAAATTTACTTATTTTTCTGGTTTAGCCTTATTGTTTTCCCTTTTATAACTACAGCTGTTGCCCTCTTTAAAATATTTAAAATGATGAGGTCATTTAATAGTAAAATTATCCATTATAGCATATATTATATTTCACTCCTCCATAAAAATTGATTTTAAAATCATCTGTTTCTTTTATACTTTTATTTTAATAGAATTTTAATAGAATTTAATTTATATATTAGTCATTTTAGCAATTTTATCCAAAGTAGCATTAGAAATAATATTTTACCGCCACTTTAGAATGTAGAAAAAGAGAGGGAAAAAGGCTAAAAACCCCATAGGAATAGCATGCGAAGAAAAGCAAAAAAACTCACAATCTCAAGTGTGTTTAAAAAAAAAAAAAAAAAAAAAAAAAATCACACCGGAAGTAATAAGGGGACAAAGTTGACTAGAAAAATACATTGAACGGCGGGAACCGGGCGGGCTGGGGCATGGGTCCTATCGTCCAGGATTAATACGACTCGCCTAGTATAATCACTTCTCCATTAAAATTTATAGGACCCTACAATAAAATTAATTTGTGCTTAATATCAACACTACGAAATTTTTTATCAATCGCTTCCAAATTTTGACCTAAGTTTCAAATCTCAACCCTGTGTGTTTTTACATCGGCTACAACGTTTTCGTCTTTGTTCGTAAATAATAATTTAACTGTACTAAATAGTTTACAGCCGTATAATTCAACGTATAACTTAGTCACAGCAACGCGTGGCCGGGTCTGCTAGTATATATATATATATATATATATATATACAGTACCCGCCGCTTATTAAAATCACATTCGTTCTGAGCAAAAACGATTTTATTAAGCGGCTGATTTTTTATTCCGGCGAAAGTCCCTGTACTCAAGAAAAAGGTATTATTTACCTGAATTTGGGGAGAAATTTCAAAAGGTATCAAAAATTGGAACTAATAAACAATATTAATTAATTTTTAACAGCTAATTATTTGCTTGTTTTTTCAAAATAAGTGAATTAAACACATCCCAAGTTTCGATGCACTCTCCTTTGAGGAAAATCATCAGTACTTTGCTAAAAGTTCACGCTTTCCTTTTAAATTTAGAATCTTTCCGTTTAAGTTTCTTGCTTCTGAGTTATTTCAGAATAAGAACTAAAAATTGTTTATTAATTAAAGATTATTAAAAAAAAAAATAAAATAGATAAATAAAATCACTTGCGAATTAAATCAAATTTGTAACTTATTACCGTGCTTTGAAGAATATATTCCTTGAAATTATTACTAAGACAAGTGATTTAATTGCAGTAAATGTAAAATTTTCGATAAAGAGAGATAACGTAGGGATTTCTGTATTTTATTTTACATTTTATTTCAAAAATAAAAAATCACAATGTAAATCAAAAAAATTGAGCGTGCATAAATGACATTTTTGCTGTTGAAGATTTTTTTTTTTTTTTTTTTTTTTTTGAGTTTATTAACCGACGAGGCTGATTTTATAAAGCGGCGGTTTTAAAATTAGTTTGCATTGATTTGATTCCGGTCCTCGCAATTTGATCAGATTAAGCGGCTGATTTTATTAACCAGTGAATTTATTAAGCGGCGGCTACTGTATATATAAATATTATACTATTTTTTTTTTCTTTTTTTATTTTTCTTGTAAATTCTGGTGGTTGTCATTATTAAACGACTGTAATTAAATTTTCTCTGATTGTTTCTGAATTGATTGGTTCAAATTGTTCTCTGAAATGTTTAACCCTTTTTGGTCACCGGAAAAATTTAATAGAATTTTTTATTTTATTTAATCAGTGAAAGCTATTGCATAAAAAAATCTATTACATCTTTCGGTATTTCCGAAATGCATTATCTAAAATGCATGTAGTTGTTTAATAATTAGATTTCTTCCCGTATGTATAAACGTAATATATATATATATATATATATATATAGCAATTTACTAATAAAACTTTAAAGCATATTGCTTTATAATATTAAAAAAAAATTTTGTTCATCTGTTTAGTTTTCACTTTTTATCCTACTAGATTTTATTTTACGGACGTGCATTTTAGTATAAGCAATATATAGATAGCTATTTAAATTTCACAAATACTCCTTTATGCTAACATATATTTTCGTTTATTTAATTCTCGCTAAAGATAAAAAAAACTAAATAAAAGGATCAGTTGCTTGAAATGCAATACCGTTGAAGTAGAAAAGGAACAAAAATAAGCAAAAACATCTGCTTTTTATTGGTTTATTTATTTATTTAAAGTTTAAAAAGAAATGATAAAATTAAATATTGTTATTCGGGAATATATATATATATATATATATATATATATATATATATAATATTGTACTTAAACAAATGTTTGTGATAACGCAGTTAAAAAAACGTTTAAAATTTATTTATTTTCTATGGAGTTTTAATATCTAGAGGTTGTGTAAAATACGTTTTATATAAGCTAAAATACCAGTTGAAAAAATCTATGGAATTATGCTTCATGTTTTCTCTTTATGACAACACTTCCAGACGTTAACAATTATTTCTTATTTATACAATTTTGTAAAAGCTTAGGGAAAAAATGTATCTATTATATAAATGTAAATATTATTTCATGGAAAATGTGTGTTATACTTAAAATTACTTTCTACTGAAAAAAAACAAATTATGTTCTCTTCTCCATACCTATATATATATGTAAAAGAATTTTATAATTATCATTCGATGAAGAATTTAAAAAATAAAAAATAAAATAAAATAAAATAATTCATACTTTTTAAATATGTATTTTTTATTTTGTGCAATTTATTGAAGAACTTTATTTTCAATTAATAATTTTCAGAAGTAAGAAAAATTAATAAAAAAATATAAAAATGTCTTGCGTTCACAATATTTCAAAACATAAACATTTTTTTTTTTAAATTATTATTCTATTCCATGTAGCACACTGCAATTTGTTAACACAATATTTCTCTTTTAATCTTATACAATTTAGAGTAAAGTAAAAGATTATGTAATTAAAAAAAAAAAAAAAAAAAAAAAAAACATCTTTTATAAATCAAAATATATGAAAAATATTTATTATAGATTACAAAATATTAAAAAAAAAAATCTCGATGTAAAAGAATTTTTAGGAAGCATTTAAATAGAAGCAGATGTATGTAAAATTGTAAATTCTATCAGTATTTTTATGTAAAATTTCCTGATAAGTTGAAATGAATGAAATAAAAATAAAATTGTAGGAAGCTATTTTGACGTAGGAGACTCTTATATGTAGTAATTTATTTTCTTATACATTAATTAAAATTAAATATTTCACCTTACGATGAAAATTAGTATTCAAATAAAGCAAATTGTATGTAATATATACGTTTTCTAACATTTTTCACGCACCTTCATTTGAAACAAAAACAAGAATCAAATAGTATGTGCTGTATTCTTATAAAAAGCTGTAGTACTAGGGTAACCTATATGAAATTCTATTTTGAAGATACATCACCTGGTATGTTTCTGCCTTAGTCATTTAAATTCTTTTGATATTGAACTACACTGAAAAGAATACAATAACATACCCGTGAAAGAGGGGGAATATCTGACGCTTGGGAATTCAGAAACAGGGGAGAGAACATTTGGCGGAGTAAGAAGAATTCTGTAGGGGATTGATTTTACGCATATTATATACTTAAGGGAGGCGATGATTCAAAACATTTTGTAACTTTTCATCAATATTAATTTGAGCCATTTTCCCTCCCACGCTTTGATAAATGTAATTTTGAGTACTGTGTTTGTGAACACTTGTACAAGTCGCATTTTTGTAATTTACACAATGTTAGCATAAATGCGCAACACATTTTTTTCCCGTTTTTTCCTATAGAGTTTCATTTAATTCTAGATGGCTTAGCCGCTACGCTAGGTATTTTATTTACATGAATATTTATTTATTTTTTAAACAATAAGTGTTTTTTTATTATTATTATTATTTATTATTATTATTATTATATTTATTAATAAGCATCGAATGAATGAACAGTTGTCCCGTACCACAAATAGCCTATTTTGGAAGTAATTCATTTGTAAATCTTAACTCTGTAATGGCAATACTTGTTTTGAAGAAAATACGTTTATGCATTTGTTTTATATTTTTGACGCTTGTGTTTTTGTTATACAGCCGAATAAAATATTTACATACAACTCGCAAAGCCTTTTGCTATCTTATTATAATTTGAAATTATATTTCTTGCTACTTATCCCATTGATATTGAACAAAACCCCCAGCACTATCATACCATAGCGTTGTTGCTTCTTAATGAAAATGCACATTTCCCATTGAATGATTTTTAAGAAATAGCGTCATTTTCAGAGACGATAGCACTTTATTTTGGAGATTTTCTGAAAGTGGTGTCATTCTAACATGTTATAAAAATTATTTTTATTTTACTTGTATTAAGACATTACTCATTTTGTCATATTTACAATAAAATGTTTAAATTCCATGCTTGAAATTTTGACGAAAGCGTTATTACTATAAAAATCATTCAAAAATGTAATTTTCCAGACCCTCACACTGCACATGCACTAGAGATGTTATACTCCCACAGAACTTCAACCTTGTTAATAAGTAGTAGCTGTGTGAACTCTGGTTTAAATCGGTTCAGTGATTTGAAAAGAGACATACCCAGTAATTTATATACAATGACATTTATTTATATCAGGTTATGTATTTAGTAAAATTCTAAACGGATGTGATACAAATAGTGCGTGTAAAATACATACATTATATCATAAAATTTTCAAGGTTTTACAGGTTGAATAGTTTTTTGAATAAGTTGCTCCCATGTTAATTAAAAATTAATATATTTTGTATTGTTGTAAATGTTAAATGTTTTACTTATTTAAATATTTATTTTATACTTAGTAATCCGTATCACTGCTTCATTTTTTTTTTCAATTGAAGTAGTAAAATAATCAGAATTTCTTTAGATTCTGCGTAATCTACTAAACTCTATCATCTCTCATCAATTTTGAAAATTCACTCCGTAAAATTTTAATAATTTTTTACCCTTTTCACTTAACCGAAAAAATTCATTTATTTCTTATCATCTAACTCGGTTCTTAAATTCTGGTGGCATTGATATTAAGTGAACGAAATTACATTTCCCCTCAAAGGGTTAAGAGGGGATATCCTAATAAGCTATTTTACTTCGCCTGTCGCTTTTACTCTACTAAAATACATGAAGAAATAATACAACAAAGTTTCACACTCTATGTTTCTTTTTTCTTCTGAAATTTGCTTTATAAGGCCAAGGTGCGATTATTGCGGGTATTAATATTTCATTATTGCATTAAAAACATATAAAAATTGGTGTAAAATGATAAAGAAATTTGTGTTAATGAAACCCGTAGTACACTATTGTATTAAAATTATTTTCAGTCGATAGTTTTTGCAAGACATTTTTTCAAGTGATAAAAATAGCCATTATTCAGCCTTGTACATACTTGCCAACCATCTCATTATAAACCGTACAATTTTTAGTACCCGCCTTTTTTTCCACACCAATAATTTTTTAGAGTAATTTTAGTCTTATTTAATCGTAACAACATTTGGAGAGAATTACTCTAAAAATATAGTGGTGTGAGAAAAGGGGCGTCTTTTCAGGGGGCGTTTACAATTGTACGGTTATTAATAAGATGGTTGGCAAGTATGCATATATTAGCAATGTACCAAACACGTACACCGAGTACACCTTTGCAGCTTTCGCGCAACCCGCTTGCCAGATTTTTAATCTGATGAATATTTCTCCTTAGTTGTTTCCATCGAAAGAATAATTGCGAACTTACATATTTATGGTTCATGTATATTATTTGTAATTCAAATGTCTTTACCCCCCCCCCTTTTTTCCGTATTGGATATCGTAATAAAATAGCATAAAAAAAAAAAAAAAAAAAAAAAAAAAAAAAAATGCGAGTAAATTTAATAGTGAATTAATTAATTTTTAATTCATTTTATTACAAAATTAATTTCGGCCTAAACACTGCATTAGATATGAACTATCTTATATTTCAAAATATTGTGGGAAAACATCGGCTCAATCGCTAAACATGATTATTTTTAAAATAAATAAAAAATCTGGTGTTGTAATATCTTACATAAATTTAAGACATCTTCTGCAATTTTAGAGTTCGGATCTGAGCCGTATGAGGATTAAAGTTTGAAAGACAGAATCCAAATTTTATTATTTTTATAGCACAATTTATCTGGTAGCCCTTAAGAAATTATGTATTCAATTTTAGTGTGTTATGCATGTTCACTGCTTAAAAAATAAAAGCTATCTCAATTTCTGATCGACATGCAGAATAAATTTAGAGCTGCCAACCTAATACTGCAAATTGTTAGTATCGCCCAATTTTCTACACCACTTATTTTTTAGAATAATTCTCTTCAAATATATTTACGTTGAATTAAGAAAACAAATACTTTAAAAATTAAGTGTTGTAGAAAAATGGGCGGCATTAACAAATTGCCGTATTAGGTTGGCAGCTCTGTAAATAAGAATTTTGGTACCTGATACATTATCCGTAGACGAAATGTGTTAGAATAAATGAAGTGAGGCAGGCGGAGGTGCCAACTTAATCCGGAGGATCATTAGAACCTCCCCTTTTTCCATACCACTTAGTTTTTAGAGGAATTCTTTTCAAATTTATTTAAGATAAATTAAGAAGAAAAAAAAAAACTCTAAAAAAAGGCTGATGTAGAAAGACGGTCGTACTAGCAATATTCCGGATTCGGTTGGCAGCTCTGGACAGTGATTAAGGAAAAATGCACTTTTTTTAAAACAATTGGTACAAGAAAATAAATATATATATATTTTTTCAAGAAAAACAATCAAAAATGCGTAATTTTATGACGAAATTTCTATTTTAATAGGGGTATGTGTTTTCTTTGACAGACAGAATTATCAACGTGGTAGAAGTTTTGGATGAATGAAACTTTAGTCAGGTAGAAATTTGGTACTAGAAACAATATCCAGAGATGACATGTTTTACAATAAATGACGTCAGGCATAGATTAAAGAATTTGTTTTGAGATAATTAGTATAAGATAAATAAATAAATATATTTTTTTAAAGGAAAAACAAGCAAAAATGCGTAGTTTTATGACAAAAAATCTATTTTAATAGGGGGGTGTGTTTTCCCTGACAGACAGAAATATTAAAAACGCATTAGTCATCTATCAGATTAGAAATGAAATATTGGTATATTTTGCATTACTAGTTCAGGAGAATTATTTCCAGTTGTGTATTAAACAGTCTGCGGGAAGTTAGGCGGGCAGAAACTCGCCTGCCTAGAATGTTACAGATATATTCTAATAAATGCATGTCGGAAGATCATTCTAGACAAAATGTTTGATGTTAATTTTTCGTAAAAAGAAATCGTCGCCAGCTTAGCACCATGTAGCTTGCAGTTATCATTCATTAAATAGGAATTTTCTCCTATCGCTGAAGGGTAAGTAATGGGAGAATGCGTAAGGATTTAATTTCTATACCTGCTGCCAGAGATCAATTTGTAATGATATTTAGATTGGTATGGCTATTAAATGTCATAACACTCATAAAAAAAAATATTCTACATTCCTTAAATATAATACGCGCTTGCGAAAATTTACCAAGCCTCATGTTCTCTCTAGACAAAAGAACCCGTATTCTATTCCTAGGAATAATTGCAAAACTAAAATCGGAACATAGGAAGCCATTATTCCATTCCGAATGTTTCTGACTGATATGCTGACCAGGTCTCTTTCTCTGGGCAGCACAATCATGTGCTGTAAACAAAACGCGTACCATAAGTCAAGAAGAATTCAGACCTACAACGTGGAATTGTTTTCGGATAATTTAACTCAAACTTTCTTTTTTTAAACCCAGCGATACTGTTGTTGGAAAAGAATAATATTTATCGTTAAAATGTTTATATCCTTCAACCTTGACTATCGGTTTCCATTTGCTGTTGTTGTTTGCTTGTAAATTGAGCCTGGTGCGAATTTTCATTAAATAAAAAGAAAATCAGATCTGGAAATTACGTTTTGTGTCATTCCGTTGAATACCACAAATAAATCTTATATTTGGTCTCCTTTTATACTACCAATGCCTCTCCAGGCTTCCGATTTGGCTATGGTTTTATTCAAACATAGCTCTCTTTTATATCATACACTTAAAGCAAGACCCATATTTATTTTCACCTATGTAAAAAAGAGCAATATTTATTGTGAAAAATATTATAAACCAAATTTTAGAAAAATTAAGAACTACTAGTATATATTGCAATCATTTAAATTTTATAATTATATGTACTTTATAGTTTTAAAAATTGTTGTAGTTTTTGAAGTATGTATTTATCTTCATTTGTTTCCCCTCTTTTGCAGGTAAATAAGGTTAAAAAATTTTAGTACTGACTTTTCACGTAAGTATCTAAAATGTACTTTTATTTAATTATATATTTTATATAATATGTATTTTTCATAAAATATTTGACAGTTTTTTGTTATTATTTTTATATTAATTGTTTGCTCTTACAAAATAATGAAGAGATTATTAACGATGGCAATCTCTTAAATAATTATTTCAGCAAATTTTATTTAAAAGCTATTTTAAATATTATAAAGCATATAATATACCATAAAAACCTCAGTATAAATTTTAAAAAAGTGTTTATTGTATTTATTTTTTTAATTGAATTACTGGGTTATTATAAATGTGTTATATATATATATTAAACTATCAGGCTAAGCCTGCTTCACTGGTCGCTGTTTTTAAATGAATCACTATAATAAATGAATTCTCAAAATTGCATTATTTTTTATCATGTGAAAAAGAAAAGAGAGAAAAAAAATCTGATCGGGAAAAACATCGCACTGGATTGGGAACCTTCCGCAGCGCAGGTCATTGTGCGCTGCGCTTGCGCGTTAACCTTCGACACTCTTAATGAATGACTATATTATCGTAAGGGAAAACATAAATATAAAATACAAAAAATTCTGCTCTCGTCGGTGAAATAACCTGCCCGGTTCCATATGCATAAGCGTATGACGTGAGTGTTCCTTCGCCTACCTTTCCCTCTCCTCCTAATTCTTTTACACTTTCAAAAATAACTGCAATCGTTTTCGTGGGCTTTTAAACCTAATAATAAAAATTTCCAACGTTCTATCTGTATTTCTTTATTTTTGCCCCAACGACCGCACCCTTCCCGCCCTCGTTATAATTCTACACTTTCTAAAATATCCGCAATCGATTTATCGGCCCCTCAAACCTAATAATATTAATTTTCAACGCTCTAACTCTTATTTCTATATTTTTGCCATTTCACTCTTCCCATCTGTCCTAAGATTTCTTTCCTTTTCAAAATATCTGTATTCGATTTGTAGATCCCAAAAACCTATACGTGCCAATTTTGAATGGTCTACTCTATTCCTCTTGTTTTGCCCCTTCGCTCCCCCTTCCCAGATCTCCTAAAATTTTTACGAAATATCCGCAATAGATTTCTAGGTATGAAAAACCTGTATGTACTAATTTTTAACCATCTATTTTTATTTTTTTACCCCTCCGCTCCCCCCTTTCCGGCCCTTTTAATAGCTTCACACTTTCGAAAATATCCTCATTCGATTTGCAGACCTCTAAAATTTATGTGTACCAATTTTGAACCGTATAACTGTATTTTTTATTTATTTATTTATTTATTTTTATTTTATATTTTGCCACATAGTGCCCCCAACCCTTCCCGGCCACCTGGGAGGAATTTCTAAAATTCCAGTAATTGGATTTTAGATATTTGTGTGAGCAATATTTTACAGCAAAAATCACACATATAACTTTTTTTTTCGATATAAAGGATTATTTGAAATCCCATTTCGTCCCTTCCCCTTTAGGAGCTGAATTTCTAAAATTCCAGAAGTTGGTTTTATGATATTTGTGTTAGCTATATTTTAAAGCAAAAATTTTACTCATATATGTTTCTTTGTTTGAGATATGAAAGATTTTGGGAAATCACGTTTTACCCTCCCTCCCTCCTTGGATGGGGGGGGGGGGCGAATTTTGTAAAATCGCTCCTTAGTGGATGTCTACATAATAGAAGGAACAATTTCACAAAATTTCATTCTTCAAGGTCCGGGGGTTTTGGCTAGGCGTTGATGAATCACTCACTCACGTACTCACCCAGAACAAACGATAACTATATATATCTATATAATCCTTTTATACTAAAAGAAAAGAAGGAGAACGAAGTATAGTCAGTCAAATAATTCACCAAGGAAACATACACAAGCCAAACAAAGTAACTAGATATCTTAAATTGATATAATTTTTAAGATTGATAATAGTACTTACTATAATTTTTAAGGCAACAATACCTGTTGAAAATTAAATAGGACCGTGTAATAAGATTCTGAAGAAAAGAAAGTTAACACTAGGATATTATTTTAAGTGGAAAAAATAGAACAATGCTATGAAATGAACCTATAAATTTTGAAATGAGCAAAAGAATATCGGACCAAAAGAGAACAAAACTGATTTTATTCTTAAAAGCTCCTAATGCTATAAGACGTTTTCAAGTGCTATCCTCATAGCATTGGGCAAAGAATTGTAGGTTTTCTGCAATTGATATGCATTTTAGCAAAATATCAATTGATAGTACGAACCCACAAGAAAAATTAACCTGAAATGAATTAGATATTCACGTCTTTTGAAAATTTATAACTCCGCCAGTCGGTGTTCCTTTTGCTATTTATATGGCATTTGTTTCTTAAAAATACACACAATATTCATATTTGTACAACCAATGCACTATGAATGTAAATACTTTGATTAGATAGAGTATAATTATAACGTATATCAATTTGGTAATTATGAACCTATGAATATAGAAAATTCTGTTTTGAAATAATGTAACTTGGGAAAATAATGCCCACTGGCGGACCTTGCTGTCAAAAAGACAAAAACATGCGGTCGCTAAAGTGTTAAAAGATAAAAGTTAAAATATAGAATCGATCTGCGTGTTTTTCAAATTTAATAATTTGCGAAATTTCTAACTTCACCTGTTGTGGAAATAGGTTGGTTGGTTGGTTGTTGGGTTTAAGGCCGATTGACTCCGTACGTGTCCTAGGCCTATAGGGGGAATGCCCTGCATGGGGGTCTTTCTAAGGGGTCCTAGCCCGTATTTACGCGAGTTTCGTTGTGGAAATAGGATAAAAATCAGGTAAGTTCCCTGTTTCCGAAAGAACCGAAAACTTTAACCGAACACTTTCGCGACTGCATGTATTTGTCTGTTTGACCATAGCCTCCTTGACTAGATGCCTGTCGCGTAGCTCGGAAACTAGGCAACAGTTGAAGCGGTAGACAGCGCCACCTAGTACAGATTATGGGACTATTTTATTCAACTCTCACCAATAATTTAAAGAAGTAATACATGATATTTACAATCGACGTTTCTTCGATTCTAGTCGGCTTTTATGTATATCATATCCCACTTTTAAAAATTTTTGGTGGATGTTGAATAAAAAAGTTGCGTAATCTGTACCAGGTGGCGCTGTCTACCGCATCAACTGTTGCCTAGTTCCCGAGCTACGCGACAGGCATCTAGTTAAGGAGGCTATGGTTTGACCGTAAAAGGTCCGCTTGTACGCGTTATTCTTCCAAGTTACAATATTTCAGAACAAACTATTCTTTATTCACATTTATATTGTAAATAGATATACATTATAATTATATTCTTTCTAATCGGAGTATTTCTATATGTAGTATATATCATTGAAAAATTGGGAATATACTAAAGAAATAAACAACATACAAATTACAAAAGAAACACCCATTGGCGGAGTTACAGATTTTCAAATGACGTAAAACTACGTCAGCGGTCGCGAAAGTGTTAAGATTTTGATCGATTGCAAAGATTATTATTTTATTTTTTGAACTTTTTATTTTAATTATGATATGAAATTTTAAAAGTCATTTAAATATAGTGACTAGCGAAGCGGGAAAAGCCAATTAGTTTTATATATAAATCGTGAAGCATATTAGAATTAAAGTACGTATTTATGCATTTCCAGATCAATGAAAACCTTGAAACCATTCATCACAAAATGTAATTTTTCTAGTTGCACGACTTGTGCAGCCATGTGCGAAGTGTTATAATGATATTTTAACTATATTTAGCATATCTGCCAATATTTTAATTTATTCCGGAGTACTTTTAGCCCCGCTTTTATTTCGCACCAATTTATTTAAAGAAAATTTTTCTCCAATATGCATACTTGTCAGCCATCTCATTAATAACCGTACAATTGTTAACGCCCACTTTCTCACATTACTATATTTTTAAAGTAATTCTCTCCAAATGTTGTTACAATTAAATAACACTAAAATTACTCTAAATTATTATTGGTGTGAAAAAAAAAAAAAGAAAGGTACTAAAAATTGTACGGTTCATAATGAGATGGTTGGTAAGTATGAATATATAGCTTCAATAAAATAAGACAAAATTACTTTTTAAAAATAAGTGGTAAAAAATAAAGGCGGGTATAAAAACACTCCGGAATAAATTAATATTGGCAGCTATGAAATTCAGCATGATAATATAAAATTATTGCAAACGAAAAGTTACTTTTTATAGGGACATTTTTAAAGAGCAAAATTATAAATTATACACGTTAAAAAAAAATAATAATCATAATAAATAGTATTAATATTAAAATGAAATAAACGAGAATTTAATTATTGAATTCCTAAATAAATATAAGTAAACAAATAATCATAAAGAAAAAATATAAATAATATATATATATACGTAATATTTAAATAAATATATTGAAATGTTACTAACTTGAGAGGATATTCTTTATTTTATATATAAATTTTTCTTGGTATTGCAAGAAAGACTAATATCTGATCCTATCGATTTTAAGAGCGTTTAATTTACCGCTTGACACATGAACAAAAAAAGAAAAATCCATATCACTTTTAAAGAGAATGTCAAACGTTAGGATCTTACATTTATTGATTAAATTCTCTCAAGATTTTTTAGATGAGAAGTTACATTTCTCTTTTATTTAAACATTGATTTATTCCAGATGTACTATAATAAAAGGTTAATATTAGCTTTCCTTATTACAAAATTATCTAACAAATTTAAACGGTAATATTACATTTATTAATAAAAGGAAATCTGTAGAACAAATGCTAAAATACTGTTAAATATTCACTCAATTTTTCTCTCTCACACATAAGATATATATATATATTTGTCTCTCTCTATAAATATACATAGATGGATAGAAAGATATCTCCCTTAGTACAGAGGATATGAAAAAAATAGGAAAATAGTAGAATAAAAAATACTAGCATTAATAAGAAAAAAAAAAAAAGATTTAAAAAATTTTTTTGGAATATTTTCTGATATAAGTAACACATTAACACAAATGTTTAAATTATTATTAACTTTTATCTAGTATTTTAAAATCACAAAAATAAATAAATAAATAAATAAATAAAAAGGCAGCAATTAAATCATTAGATCATAATATTCGGTATGATGAAGTCCCGTTCATGGTTTTAGTACACCTGCTAATTATCAGATTAATATTCCGTAGCATTCTTAGTAACCGCCCCTGTTTTGGCGCTAGCTTATTTTTAATTTCCCCAAATGCAATTACGATTAAAAAGAAAAAAAATGCTCAGAAAAAGGACTGTTTTGAACAAGGCGGAAAATAACAGTACTACGGAATATTAATTAGAATGTCGGCAGGTATGGTTTTAGTCAGTGGTCGTCAACCGGTGGTCCATGGACCACAAGTGGTCCGTAAGAAAATTTTGGTGGTCTGTAGAAGACTTTTAAAATTATTATTATTATTTTTTTTTTTAATGTTTCATTAGAAACAATAGCGATATTAATTTTAACTTCAGGATATTCTTAATCACAACATTAGACATCAGATTTCTCTGGTTGAAAGAGAAGATAAATGAAATATTATTTTATCGCAAAATTTTGAATTGTAAGTATCAGACATAGGGGTCCCTTCTTTCTTATCTGCCTTTAGCTACGATTATTTCTACATTTATTAAAATATTCGATTTCTTCAAAGGTTTCAAAAGTACACAAAATTTAATTTTCCATTTGGTTTCAATAATCTAACATAATTATACAGGGGATTAAGGGGTTAGTTGGCGTAAATTGCTGGTTGGCACTCAGATTGTAGTTCTTGCCACAATGGAAATAAAGCGCTATCATCCTACTAGTGGAAACTGTATGTATAGGTGCACAACTCACCGTAAATTCAATTTACTTAGAAACACCATGAAGGAAAAATTTCTGTTTCATCTTTTTTTTTTTTTTTTTTTTTTTTTTTTTTCTGGACTGGTGAGTAAATTTTTTCATCGTACATATTTTTGGTGTAATGAATCTGCAGATCAGTGCTGTTTACTACGGATTTTGAAAAAGCGGTTAACTGTTGTTGCATATATGTATCATACCTGTTTTTCCTGATGTTTAGGATTCTGTGGTATTCATCTGATGCTGGAGCTGGGTAACCCAGTGAGGCTAGTTGACATAGTTAGATATAAGGTCAGTTGACATAGCTATAACGTAGCTATCACATAGCTTAATTTTCTTTAATGATAGTTCAAAGGTTGAAGAACCAGTCCAAGATGTACAGAGCCTGATTAAGGGGGAAGCGCACATTATCTCCGCTCTCACCGGAATATTTTTACAAATATTTTTTACTTCATGTCATAGAAATTCCACGCTTTGACGAGGAAATATTTTTTATAAAAAATGAACGGTGTAAAACAATCCAATTTACTCACCGTTATTAGACACCAGAATTCTTTTAAAATAATATTTAATGAGAATTTTTTGTTTATTATAGGAGGAAAGTATTTGTTAAAAAATAACGGTGTAAGTATAAATAATGTGTGCTTCCCCCTTAATCAGGCTCTGAAGATTGAGATTTTTACCCTCTGCACCTGCCAAAAAGATGGCGAGGGTTTTCATTCGATATTTCCTACAAAGCACGAATAACCTCAAGAAGATACCGTAAGGGTACATTAAACAAGACCAACGACGAATCCTCCACAAATTTAAGAGCCTCCTGACTACCCTTAATGCTTGGCCAAATTCCAATTCTGTCAGTACCTTAGTAAAATTGCAACCGATAGCAAAGAGATTCGCATGTCTATCACAGACAAAAATAGGAAAACAAGGCATAGACAGAGGATAACGATTCAATTTTATACGACCAAATTAAAATTTTGCACAAATTAAACCTACCTATTCAAATTACTGGCGATTCTTATATTTGTGGCTGATCTTAAACATTGGTCTGATTCTATATGAATAATTATAGGTAGCTATATAAACAAGCAAAATTTATTTTTCTTGATGAATTTACAACTTGTTTATACATTTAAGCAGAAATATTTGGCCAAATATTATTAAAATAAGATGTTTCGAAAAAATAAAATGCTTTTCCTCGAAATTTGCTTTGTTCTGCCTAAGTGACCTTTCGCATATCACGTTATGCCAGCTTGCCCCTTTGGGTGTGTCAACTACACTTGCATAGGGGTTAGTTGACATAGTTGCAAACTCTTAGTATAAATGTTTTTTGGATTGTTTAAACATGTTTTTAATTGGTAGGTTATTCATTGTTTTGTAACGAAAGAGTTAAAGCTTTTCGATGAATTCATCAAAATTTCTCTAAGTATTGCACAAAAAATTAGAAAAATCAAGAACCAAAATTTATGACATCTAACCCCATTTCCCCTACATATTACTAAATTTAGTAAATGCAGTTTTATGAATGGAAATAATAATAATTTATTACTATAGTTAAATCTTTTATCTGAGTTTATTATAATATGGAAATAATAAAAAGTTATCTATATTCTTTCTCTACAATTGTTTTATTTGAATCATCAAACTTTAATTTTAATTTTTATGATTATTTACAATTTTCTTACAATAAAACAACATTTAAAATGTTTTAAATTAAGTAGGTTTATTTTAAACTTACAAAATGCGTATTATCTGATTTTTATTTCCGAAATTTTTTTACGTTTCTTAATCAATAATACTAGTGGTCCGCGGAATTTTAAATAATGAGTTTGGTGGTCCACGAAGTCAAAAAGATTGTCGACCGCTGGTTTTAGGCATTGCTGAACAACTTTTTTAATTTATCCGGGAATGCTGTTAATCCCGCCCTTTTTTTTTTTTTTTTTTTTTTCACACCGTTATCTTTTGTAGACAAATTTCCCTCAATATATAATTACGGCTTAATATGAAGAAAATTACTCTAAACAGACTACGATGGGAAATAGGTTTGGGACTAACAATAATCCGGAATAAATGAAATAAGTTTGTAACTATGGCAGGGGTCGTACTCTCCACCCTTTTTTCAGGACACTCTAAGGAATGAAATTTTTTTCAATTCTTTGTTATCTTTAATTTTATGCAATACTTTGCACCCTGTGCAATCGTGGCAGATTACAATAAATATTTTCAGAAGTTGTTCTGTATAAAATTAGTGGTAGCAAGAATAACAGAAATTTCTTATCTTCGTGAGTGCCCTGAAAAAAGGGCGGAGAGTACGACCCCTGAACTATGGTTTTAAGTTTCTCAACTCCCTCTTCTAACCTTTGGATGCCGTTGCATTTTTTTTTTTTTTTTTTTTTTTTTCGTGATTCCACGTTTCATTTCGTTTCGTTTTTAAATACTTTTTTTATTATTATTATTAGGGGGAACGGAAAGTAATGTCGGTTTGAATTAAAATACTGACATCGGAAATTTATCCTGGATAAAATTTAAGATATTCTTAGGTAACTTACAAGGTAGTTATTTGTAAAGTACCATGTAAACACTGTTAAACAAAAATTTCCGGTTTTATTTTATTAATTCAAAACGACATTATTTTCCGGTCCCCCTAATATGTTTTATTATATTTTCTCGTTTTAGACAACACAAAATGTTTTGCAACAGCACAATCTGCTAAAACCATTATTATTATTTTTTCTTTTTTTAAGATGTAGCATTTTTATCGTATTCGAAGAAATGTAAAAGAAAATCAAAATTAGTTTCCGACGTTTATTCCTAGATCTCAGATCAGAAGATCGATAACATTTCAGTATTGTAAAATATTACCAACGTGCTAGACAAAAAATCAATCGTTATTAACATTGTTTGTAGACTTTATTTTAATTACTTGATTGTGTACATTATCTCTAAAAATGCCTCTGTTAAACACATACGGCAGTTGCGAAATTTAAAACCATATAACAGGAAATTCTTCATTGAAATAATTAACATAATGTTAAATATATTGCATCGCGCAACCCTTTTAATAAAATATTTTTTTTTTGTTTTCACAACACTGAGGAAAATTTTGCACAACAAAATAAAAAAAATATTTTTTTTTTTCTGTTGAATCCTGTTTACTCTAAATTTGTATTTTGATACTGATATCTAAAAAGATAACGTCAAATGTGCTTCAAATTATAAATCATAATTTATTGGGAATACCAACACGTACTACTGTTTTACCTCTATAGTTTAAAAAACAATTTTTGACATATAATTCTCTTGCCGTCTACCTTGGAGCTTTATTTTAAATACAGAAGTTACATTCATAAAATATTTAAAGCTCTTATTATACTAAAAATATATATATGAGCTTCAAATTATTCAAAGAAAGTTTACAAACACTACTCTTTTAAACAATTCTTAGTCAAAGCTTTCAAGTGACATCCCGATTAGATTTTCAAAATAGAAAATTTTAACATACTTTATTTAAATATTGAAATTCCGGAGACGTAAATCGAAAAAAAAAAATCTTTTCATATTCATGTCATCTTTTAAGGCGCATGCCAGTTTATGTGCCTTTAAACATCTTATTATTTACCAAAAAGAATTTTTTGTATTCGAGTTTAAATCACTTAAATTTTATTCTCATCAATGGATGTAATAATTGCCATTGAATAATAAATATACCTATAGGACTCAATGAATTAAACCCGAATGCGCAAAATCCTCTTTAAATATGATGTATTGTTTTAGAAGAACGCCTAAAAGAAGAGCTAATCTTTTTAATGAACTAACTTGTGACTGGAACTACTTGTGATTAAGTTAACTTGTGACTGGTCAATAACTGGTTAATGTACGTAATTAACAGAAAGGTCAATTAAAAAAAATGGAAAACAAAACAATATTTTCTTTATTAAGCTGGTTATAAGAAAGTAATAATCATTATAAAGCAATTTTTCTGACCGTACTTTTAAGTACGGTCAGAAAATGCTAACATTTCAATTTATTCCGGAACGTTCATAGTATACACTTTGTTTTTTTCTACCACTTTTCTTGAAGGGTATTTTTCTTCGTTTTTAATTGTAAATAAAAATTCAAAAAAAAAAAAAAAAAAAAAAAAAAATGCAAATAAAATGGTGTTTAAAAAAAACAGATACTGAGAGTGATCTGAAATAAATGAAAATGCTGTCATGCCTACATATTGTTAATAAAAGAACCATTTTAATGAGTTACATTTAATATGATTAGGTGGCTTTGTTTATTATTTGTGATTAGTGCACACACCGTGTAGTGTGCTTAAGTTTAGCGCAACAAAAAATTTCCCACCACTACTTAAAATGCGCTTCAAGCATTTTTAACCGTAGCACTAATCATTTAAAATTCTTTGAGTGGTTCTGTAAACAAATGATAAGTAATTCCTATATACGCTATACTCTGTGTGAAACCCTTTTTTTTTACATCTAAAAAACAGATTACAATTTCGTTTTGCTTAGTACAATCTAAAGAAGTGACACTGTACAGATGAACAATTTAGCCCGTAGATTTAATATATTTGACCAACTTTGTACGTCCCTGTATAAAAAGAGACTTTTTTACTTTCTTCTATATTCAATAAAAGAAAGTATTGGATTCGTAAAAAAATTCGACCTCAGGGTTTTGATGGATTTACACGTTTTGAGAGCTATAGAACATGATTTGACCATTTTTAGAAAATGTCTGTCTGTCCATCTGTGTGTGTGTGTGTGTGTGTGACAAAATTTTGTGGCAACTGTATCTCAGGAACTACTGAACAAAATTTCATACAAATTGGTATGTAATTGCACCTTGACATAAATTAGTGCCTATCAACTTTTGGTAAAAATTGTCTTACAGGTTGCGTTGCCATCCCGCTTTTTCTAAATTTTTAACATGGTGATATAGGACAAAATTTTTTATAAATAGGCATAAAAAGAATTATTTTTTAGTAATCATTATGAAATTTACAAGAATTATTCGGTTGTTCGGAAAGTAATTTCGTTTTTTCCTTCGAAAATGAAAGACGATTTTCTTATATTTTTAAATATTTTAATGAATTATATATTCTCCACTTTGATCGGTTTACCGATCTCACGAGTTGTTATTTGGCAGCTTTTCATAAATCAATACTTTATTTTGTCTTCATTAGCACAAACTGGTTTTCTAGAACGTTATGCATCTTCAACTCAAAACTGCCGGAACAAAATTTGGTAAACCAGTTTTGACAATAGCGTTCTTTAAATAAATTTTCTGTGCACACATCGTGTACTTTTTTTCCTTGTTTGAATAGTATTTTCGCATTTTTGATAGCAAAAACAAAATATGCCGAAAATGTCGCTTCTGATTTTCTTTATTTGATAGGGCACCAATCAAAAACTATTGAACAGAATAAAACGACCTTTTTCACAAGCAGGCCTTGCTATATCAGCTGTCACAATATGTAATGGCAATGCAACTGAAATGTGAAGAAAGTGTGAAAAAAAAATACAATTAAGTCCTCTGTTGAGAAAAACGAAATGACTTTCCGAACAACCCAATATTTATGATAGAGATAGTCAACTGGGAAAAATTTTTTGTATGTGTAGGAGCCTCGCCACCCCCCCTGGCGGGAAGTCCCCCCTCGAGGGGAGTAAATTTTCAAGATGGGTATCTTTCGAAAGGTTTCGTCAATACCTTTAAAACGAATGGTTGAACTATAAATCTCTGATAATTTAAAACAAAGTTATCTATTTTTTTTTTTTTTTTTTTACTTTTAGCGAAAAAAAAAAAAGTTTTTTTTTTTTTTTTTTTTACGAAATTTAACCAAACTTGGTATTTAGTTGGCCCCTGACATAAACTGGTGCTGATTAGATTGGGGATCATTCGCTCAACAGGTGGCGCTGTGGTCGTATTTTTTCTAAATTTTTAACATGGAAGTACAGGACAAAATTTCGTATAAATCTACATAATGAGAGTTTTTCTTAACCTGTGATTGTAAAATTAATATGAATTATTGATAATAGTAGTAGTTAATTAGTAAAAAATTTTTGTGCATGTGGGGGCATTGCTTCCCCTCCCCCTGGGGGGAAGTACCCCCGGGGGGGGTAAATTTTCAAGATGGGTATCTTTCGAAAGGTCGTGTCAATACCTTTAAAACGAATGGTTGAACTATAAATATGTGATAATTAAAAACAAAGTTATCGTTTTTTTTTTTTTTTTTTTTTTTTTTTTTTTTTTTTACGTTTAGAAAGAAAGAAAAAAAAAACCTTGGAAAAAATATATATATATTTGTTGTTACTGAGTGAATTTGTATAGGAAAATATAAAAGAAAGTCTTGTGGTGGCCACAACATACTAGTTTTTTATATCAATATATTCTTACAGTATTGCCTATATATTACACACATTTGGAAGATTGACTTTGGGCTTAACCCTTTGCGACGCACTGTCCTCGCTGCGAGGACGCAATTATTAAGTTCCAACTCCAACTGCAAGAACTCAATCTGGAAAATTTTCAGCAAAATATTAAGTGTAACACAGAGTAGAAAATGTCGTCAATATATTTTATTTAACTTTTGTTCGTGAATTCCGGTGGCAGTGTAATTTAAATGATCCCATTTATCTTGCGCCGCAAAAGGTTAATGCTTATATTCGTTTACAGTTACGCTGATGATAGACTTGCACAAACACGCAGAAAGAGACACATACATAAAAACAGGTTAACCACTAAAAGCATAATTTTCTGTTTCAGGAGAACTGAGAACATTTAACTATAGCAAATGTAGTACTGATATAGTTTGAAACAAACATATATACACATAAAATATTCTGATTTATGTAAAGTCAACAATATCGGTCATATATATATATATATATATATATAGTAATATATAAATACAGAAATATATAAACAAATGAATGAAATTAAATGTAGAAATATAAATACACAAATGAATGAAATTATACCCCAAAAAACACTGAGATCTTCATCAGGGAGGCCCCTCAGTGTAGGGGTGAATGAGAAGTTTCTGAAAGGACAGTAGCTATAAGCTAATAACTATCCTTAGCCCCCAACTTCTCACCAAACTATTGGTGGTTTTCTGTTTGGTGAGAAGTTGGGGGCTAAGGATAGTTATTAGCTTATAGCTACTGTCCTTTCAGAAACTTCTCATTCACCCCTACACTGAGGGGCCTCCCTGATGAAGATCTCAGTGTTTTTTGGGGTATAATTTCATTCATTTGTGTATTTATATTTCTACATTTAATTTCATTCATTTGTTTATATATTTCTGTATTTATATATTACTATATCAAAGTTTTGCATTTCCTTTCGCTGCAATCTTGCGCATTGGTTTGTAATTCTCCTATTGGTTATTCTTATCAGTAAAACTTATATTTTTATATATTTTCCTGTCAATTGTTTTCTATATATATATATATATATATATATATAAAATAATAACATGAGTAGTCTGTAAAAAGAACTTTAAAATCGAATAGTATTAAAGCATAAATATAATCTATGTAGTTTTAGTGAAAAGCTATTACTTGTAAATTTGTCAGTAGTAAAGAAAATTATAAAAGGATATTCTGTAAAATTTAATTAAGTTTACGAAAAAAGTAATTATCGAAATACTCTTTACTTAAAGTTTTTAAAAATAATACTGAATTTGTTAAAAGCGAAATTTTTCAGAACTAGGACACAGTCTTCAATTAAAAGAGTCTGCTAATGTCACATTTAATTGAAGTTATAAATGTTAGAGAAGATATTTTTAGCCTGTTTTTAAAATGGAACCAAATATTTAAAATTAATTTTACTGTAAAAGTTGCATTATTTTAATGATACATTACGCAAAGTCAAATTTATTCTAGTTAAATATTTATGCATAATAAAGAGAAAGGTATTATTACAATAAATAATAAATAATAAATGAAGTATGTTGTACAGCATATAACATAAAAATAAAGCATAAGTAAGAGAATTTTTGCAAAACATTTATTTATTTATTTATATATTTATGTCTAGGATATGATTTACATTTAGATACGTTTTAGTGCTTCTAAATATTTTATAATATATATATATTCACTACCTAAAAAAGCTCTTGCAAAATGTACCCTTGTCTTTGTTCTAACATTTTAAAATACAATGAAACTAAATACTTGATAAATTGAAAAATACAAAAAAAAAAAAAAAAAAAAAAAAAGAAGAAGAAGAAGATGTATCCAGGGATCGTACTCTCCGCCCATTTCTCAGGACACTCTCAGAGTTAAGAAATTTCTGCCTTTTTCTCCACCATTAATTTCATGCAGTTCCATCACCTCTGGTACGTTTAGAGTAATGTGTCATGATTATACAGGGTAGAGATTATTTTATAAAAATAGTGGTAGCAATAAATTTTAAAATATCTCATTCCTGAGAGTGTCCTGAAAAAAGGGCGGAGAGAACGACCCCTGTGTATCGGACTACGCTCTGTTAAAATTTTACTTGATATATATATGCGTATTCTTTTATAGAATTCTTATTACATAAATTTCCACTTTTGTCTAGTAAATTACAGTAAAATTAATTCAATACATAAAAAACACGATGTTATGATGTTTAAATATTATTATTAAGAGTTTGACATAAATTTCTCAATTAAATAATGATGAAAATGCAGATTAATTCCTTTCATTTATTAAAAGTACAGTTAAATTAAGAATTACTTTAAAAAACACTAATTGCTTCTTATGTGAAAGATATCCATGCATTCAACATTCATTTATTTTAAAGCCGATCTAAAATCTAATCATGAATTCTCCTTAGAAATATTTCGTATTTGTGATTTTTCAAAACCACCAAACAGGAAATAATTTGGCAAAATGTATTCCAAGAATTTTTTATATAAGGTTTCTTTTTTTTTTTCTAAAATGGGAGAAATCAAACGCCCATAAAAACATTTTATAAAAATACTTATTCTCAAAAAAAAAAAAAAAAAAAAAAAATCCTTTCTCAAGAAAATATTTCTATTTTGAAATACGTAAGGTAGATAAACAATTTCATTTTTTAACACATGGTAGTTTTGTAGGTTTAAACATTGTATTTTGTACGATATTTTTTTTTATTCGATTTTTTTGTTTCATGTTTTGCAAACATGAAACAAACATAAAATAACAGAATGTATAGTTAGTAGCAGTATATACTTAAATATATTTTTAAATTATTAGTTTGATAAATATTGTTTCGTATGAACAGTTATAAAAATTTTATAAAATTGTTATTTCTGGTCAACTGAGGTATATTAATTCGTAAAAATATAAAAAACAAGTTTAAAACATTCGCATTCCTTTTAATATTATATACTTTATTTTTTCGTCCTTTTATTGGTTATAGAAGAAACTAATGCAGATAGTTTTGTAGTTGTAATTCTTGACGATTTTATAAAAAAAGGTATTGACCACGTTTTGAACATTTTCGGAATGATGACACATGTAAAAAAAAAAAAAAGGCATAATAATAGCATTTCTACATCAAGCGCAAATGTACAGAATTAAATATATGTATATATATTAACATTGGTTACTTACATAATTTTCTATCTATTAAAATTTAGTACGTATCTTTCAACAGATGGCGATGCGTTGTAGCATTTTCCCCCATTAACAGGAAAGCTATGTCTAATATTCTGTAGTGTTTAATTGCCTAAATTATGTAAGAAAATCATTATCAAAAACTATATGGGTTCAATTTGGGTGCATATCAGCCGAGAGGAGGCTCTACTATGCTTCAGGTTTATCCGTTTACTGAAAAACTATACACATGTGCTTTTAAAGTGTTTTAACCTAATAAATTTAATATGTGGATTGTCATTTTGAAAATGAATATTGGCTTAATTTTTGCATAGATTGGATGACAGATGGTACTGCTAATATTCAAATTCTACGGTTATTTATGTAAGTAGCACGTCGATTCAATTTTTGTACATATTCGGTAGGTCTCGTTATTACACAACATTTTGTAAAAGCTGCAAGAAAATACATGCTATGAGTATTTTAGAAAAGGAGATGAATGCATTGTAAACACATTTTAATAACTGTATGTGTATATACGTATGATATCTTAGATGGTATTATTTGAAGATATTTCTCGAGATTGTGAAGATTTATCAAACAGAGCTCTCACGGTAAAAATTACAGTGAGAAATTTACAAAATTTTCGAATGGCATTTTTTTTTAACAGCATCTAAATTTTTAGAATAATATATATATAAGACGCTGTTCTGGTAACTTAAGTTGTATAAGCAGCGATTTTACAGCTATATGAAAATGAAAAATTGATCACAGACTGAAAGAGAAAACAAGTCACAGGAAATTTAATAAAAATCTAAAAGAAAAAAATAATTTGAAATAATAATTTTATTTTTGAAAGAAAGCTCTCAGAAACTATGACAATTTGCATACAGCGATTCTTCACTATTATTTTTTGTCCAAAATTATTTCTACCATAGTCCCTATCCCCTATATTACAGAAATATTTTATAGAGGCTCTACATTCATTTGTCTAGAATTAGAAACCTGCGCGGGTCGGGTTTCACCCGACCCGAACCCGACAGATGAATTTTAAATCATCCCGACAAAAAAAAATTTCATCAACCCGAAACCCGACCCGAACCCGACAACAAAATTTTCATCAACCCGAAAACCGACCCGAACCCGCAACAGAGAATTTTTTGCGATCCGAACCTGACCCGAAACCCGACTTATCTAACCCGAACCCATCCCGAAACCCGAAAAATTAATCAACATTACTTATTCATCAAAAAATGATGCAAAACAAGGTAAAATGATATAACATGATAAAAAATAAAGTAAATTTTCATTGTCACTCAGTTGGTAAATTATAAAAAAAAAAAAAAAAACTAGTATGTTGTGGCCACCACATGACATTCTTCTATATTTTTCTCTCAAATTCACTAAGTGCGAATAATTTATTGAAACTATTATTAAAACGTTTAACCTGATGAATGCAAGTAATTTTCATCTAAGGTAAATCTAACACTAAATATCCAAAGAGAGACAGTTTTATCGTCTATAAATAACTTCATAAACAATGCGTTTTATAATGGTTATCTCACATATCATGGTTCGTACAGTTATATGGCATAAAAGTTGAGATATAGCCATCCTGTTATCGATGAAATTTGCAGTATAACAGCGCCACCTATTGGTCGACAAGCATTCAAACTGAGTCAGCATAATGTTTTATAATCGTCTTCTTACATATTAAGTTTTGTTTGATGATACACAATATAACCTAAGATATAGCTTTTCTTGTAATTGTGGAAATCACTGCATAGCAGCACCACCTGCTGAGCGGTTTACACCAAATGTTGACAGACACTAATATATATTGAAGGGCACCTACATACAAATTTATATGAAATTCTGTGCAGTAGTTCTTGAGATATTGCCTTTCCTTAAATTGCGGAAATCGCTGTGTAGCAGCGCCACCTGTTGGCTAATAGGTATTCAATTTGAATCAGCGTAATATCTCATATTGGTCTTCTCACATATCAGGTTTTGTTGGATTATACGCAATGAAATCTGACATATAGTCTAAACATCACAAAACTTGTAAATCCGTCAAAAACCGGAAGTCGAAAATTTTTACGAATCCAATACTTTCTTTGAATGAATATAAAAGAAAGTAAAAAATAAAAAAATAAAATAAAATAAAATGTAATTACTGATTGTATTGCGTTAAAAAAAAATGATAATACTGTTTGAACATTTATGTGAGTTGTGAACTTCAAGATTGCAAAAATATGCTTCATTTTCAATGTTAGTAGTTCGTTGTTTAATGCTTATAATATTCTGAAAAAAAAAAAAATATATATATATATATATATCTTTATTTATTGCTATTGTTCGACTTTAATGCTTATAATAATTTGGGTAGCAGGGATATATGATTCGCAATTGAACTTCTGCTTTTCCACAATCACTTTCAATTCACACGATCAGCAAATTATCTTCTTACAGTTGGAATTTTCGTGCATTGCTTATTTGTTCTAGAGAAGACGTTAAGGCATATTATTATTATACCTTGATGGAATCCGTTTCCTAAATGTGTTTATTTTACATTACTTTTTACTTTCTTCTGTATTTAATAGAAGAATGTATTGGAATCGTAAAAATTTTCAGCTTTCGTTTTTTGATGGATTTACACGTTTTGAGGGTTCCAAAACACAATTTGACTAGGTATTTTTAGAAAATATGTATCTGTCTGTTCGTGTGTTTGCGTGAAAAAAAAAAAAAAAATGTGCGAGTGTATCTCGGGAACTACTGCAGTTAACTGGATATAAATTTATATGCAGATGTACCTTGACCTAAATTAGTACCTATCAAATTTTGGTGTCAATTTCTTAAGAAGTGGCGCTGCTGGACCGCGATTTTGTGTAATTTCAGGAAAGGCTATATCTCAGGAATTACTACATGGTTATGTATATAAATTTATATGCAGATACACTTTGACATAATTTAGTGTTTTAAGTATCAACTTTTGTGTCAATTGCTCAACAGGTGGTGCTGTTATACGTCGACTTTCGCATTTTCAGGGAAGGCTATATCACAGGTTCTGTTGTGTATAATCAAACAAAACTTGACATGTATCTGTGTAGCCATTATATGACATTACGCTGATTCAATTTGGATGCATATCAGCCAATAAGTAGCGCTGCTATAGTGCAGTTTTCCCTGAGAACGGGATGTGGCTACATCTCAACTTCTATGGCATATAAAGTACGAAACCCGATGTATGAGGTAACCATTATGAAGACGCTTTCTAAAGACTTTATTTATAGAGAATTAAACTGTCTTTCCTTTCTTATATTTAGTGTTAGTTTTTTCTAAATGAAAATCTTTCATTATGGTAGATAATTGTAATAAATAATAGTTTTAAGAAAAAATTTTTGCTGGGTGAATTAATATAGGAAAATATAGAAGAAAGTTTGAGGTGGTCACAGCATACTAGCTTTAAATGAAATCACAACAAATATTTCTTCTATATTTGTTGTATAAACAAGTATAGATGGAGGAAAATTCAAAATCCTGTTTCCATAAAAGCGAAGATTGAATTTCATTAAAAGTAAAGGTATTAAAAAAAATAAATAAATAAATAAAAATAAATGAAATAAAACTAATATGTTGTGCCCACCACAGAACTTTCTTCTATATTTTCTAATACAAATTCGCTCAGTATAGATAATTCACTAAAGCTATTATTTATTAAAATTACCTACCATAACGAATGCAGACGATTTTAATCTTAGAAAAAAATTACATTGTACAAAGAAAGATAATTTTATTCTCCATAAATAGTATTTTAAAAAATGCGTTTTCATAATGGTTATTTCACTTATCAAATTTTGTACAGTTATACACCATAGAAGTTGAAATATAGCTTTTCCGTTCTCGGGGAAAATTGCAGGACAGTAGCGCCACTTATTGGCCAATATGCATCCAAATTGAATCAGCAAAATGTCTGATAATGGTCTTTTCAGATATCTTTTTTTTTCTTTTTTTAATTATACACAATAGAACCTGACATATCTCTTTCCCTTAAATTATGGAAATCGTTGTATAACACCGCCACCTATTGAATTACTGGTACCAAAAGTGGAAAGACAATGACTCTCAAAACGTGCAAATTCATCAAAAACCGGAAGTTGAAAATTTTTAGGAATCTAATACTTTCTTCTACAAAATATAGAAGAAAGTAAAAAAAAAAAAAAATAAATAAATAAAAAAAACCTTGTAAACTGCGAAATCTTTTCAATTTCCAGAATGTAAATGCGAGGTTATATTGTTTTTGTATTTCTTTAATTTATATATTAACAACAGTCGAGAAAGACTTATAATACTTTTCTAATTTTCGTACAATATCTACAAAAGATACATATTAGTTCCGTTGAAGAATAGAAAACAGATCCAGATACAAATACGGATCTATATTTCTGGCGGATATCCGCGGATTCGAATAGGGTGTTCCGGCACATGTCTTTCCACCAGCGACCGAGCGGTTCTGCGCTAGAAGCTGGTAGATGAGAGGGGTCGGGTTCGATCCCAGGTCGCGCTCATCGACCTAGCCGTTCGGAGTTTCCGTGGTTTCCTCTGAAACATGCGTAAATTCGGGCTAGGACCAATTAGAAAGACTCAATCGGAGGGCATTTCCCCTATAGGCCTAGGACACATCTGGAGTCAATTGGCCTTAAATCCTCCAACCAAACAACCAACCGATACATGTCTAGTTTGTGCAGAATGTGTAAATTAGTTACATAGTTGTAAACATGCCTATAAATTTATGTTTATAATTGTAAAAAAAATATTTTGAAAAGTGTTCTCAAGTCGACCCGACTTTTTGAAAACCAAACCCGACCCGAACCCGAACCCGACCCGCAAGAAAAAAATTCAGTCAACCCGACCCGAACCCGACCCGCACGAAAAAAATTTCAGTCAACCCGACCGGAACCCGACCCGCAAGAGAAAAAAATCTGTCAACCCGATCCGAACCCGACCCACGGGTCGGGTCGGGTTCGGGTAAAATCGGGTTACCCGAAGGGGGGGAACGATTTTCCGAGGTAAATTTAGCAAAATACGGATTTTCAAATAAAACTCTAGCAATAATAGCACAAAGATATAAAAAAAAACCGCCAAGCGTCTTCTTAAGTATATTTCCAAAAACTCATTTTTGGGTTTCTGCTATTTTCGATTTTGGGATGGAGTTATGGGGGGGGGGGCAAATTCGAGTGCTTCTTTTAGCGCTAAATTCGTCCGGGGAAGTCTATAGGAGCTGAGGTCACAAATTTTAGAGTGTGTCTTATTTACGTGTATCCAACACCCATTGTAACCGGATTTTGCGAAATTTACTCCCTTTCTTCCCTTGGGGGTCAAGACAGACAATAAACACGTTTCCCAGCATAAATTTGCTTCACATCACCTCAGTAAGATTAATTTTTATCTATGGGTTGATTATGCGTTTCCAACACGCACTGTACAGGGATTTACAAAATTTCCAGGAAAGGGGGGGGGGGCAAAATACACGCTTTTAAGAATATATCTGCTGCAAATTGTCTGAGGATAGCGATTTTTTACAGGTCGATTGATTACGAGTAGTCGAGACACACATTACAAAGAGATTTTTGGAAAATCTAATCTATCTCTTTGGAGATGGGGGGGGGGGGGGCAAAAACATGCTTCATGCCTAACTCTGCTCCAAACTATCATAAAATCGAATTTTTATGTGCGCGAGCTAGTTTTGCGTTCCCAACACGCACTATAAAGGAATTTTGCGAAATTTCTTCTTTCCCCCTTTTAAGAGTGGTAAAGGAACACGTTTCTAAGAGTAATTCTGATCCAAATTACCTCAGAAAAACGATTTTTTATATGCTGATTAGTAATGCGTACTAAACACCCACACTACAAAGGAATTTTTTTCAAATTCGTCCAACCCCCCCTTGGGGGTATGGGGGCAAAAAAACAAATTTACATGCGTAACTCTGTTCCGTATTATCTTAGAATGACAATTTTTGATGTGTGGGTTGCTTATGCGTACTCAACACACACTACAAAGGGATTTTGTGAAATTCCACACTTCCGCCCCTTGGGCGTGAGGGACAAAAATCATGTATCCTTGCGTAACTCCGCACTAAATTATCTTTGGGAATTTTGATGCGTGGGTCGGTTATATATATCTAACCCATAATGCAAAGAGATTTTGCGAAATTCCCTCCCCTTCTCTTCCTTTATGAGCGGGGAGAGGTAAAAAACACGTTTTAAAACATAACTCTGTTTTAAATAATCTTAGAATCTCGATTAATTTATGTGTCTGTTAGGTATGTGTATGCAACATGTACTAGAAATGGATTTTTCGAAATTACCACCTCCCCTTTATGGCGGGTGAGCAAAAAACACATTTTCAAGCTTAAATCTGCTCCAAATTACCTTAAAATAACATATTTTTGTATGTGGGTGTTAGTTAAGTGTAGACAACATGCACTTTTATGGGATTTTGCAAAACTTTCAACTTTAAACCGCGAGAGAGGGAGAGTAAAAAGCAGGTAAGGCGATGTCGAAGGCATTGAGGCTCAAGACTCGACGTATGGTGAGCGGGAACATTAACTTAGATTTTGACTAATTTCAATGATTTTTTTTTTTTTTTTTTTGAGATTTTTTTCTTATTATTAATGATATGGTATTTGTAGAATTCATTTCGATGTAATGACCAGCGAAGCGGTGAAAGCCTGCTAGTTATATATATATATATATATATATATATATATATATATATAAATGAAAAGGCTGTATCTTAGCATATATTACATCTTTGTTTTTATAAAATACCGCTTGCGTGCTGACCAAATAAAATTTTCTATTTCTATTATAAAAATGTTATTTAAATTTCAAAGGAAATTATTTATAAATACTAATTATACTTTCATTTTAATTTTAAGTGGCAATTTAATTGAGCAACAGGCTTTTAAATTGTTTCTTTTATGTTTAAAATTAACAGAATTTTTGATATGTTAAATTACAGATGTTGAATTTTTTTTTTTTTTTTTTTTTTTTTTTTTTTAATTTTTACTATGAATAGAGAAACATTATTAAAAATATAAAAAAATAATATATTAAACAATCTACAAAATTCATTATTACTTCGAAATGATGCATTTTTGGTAAGTTTGATTAACACAGGTTATCCTATTTTCTGGAGACATTTCAGTTTCGAAAGAATTGCAATTTTCAGTTTCCTAAATGGTTAATTTCATATGAAAATGGACATACAGACAGGGATGGAACACGGGCGCAGAATTCATACCGGAATGTGTTTAAGAAATTTCTCTACCTATAATATCGTCGATTTAAGAGGTAGAAAATTTTCTTACATTGATAGTGGTATGAATTCTGCGCCCGTGTTCCATCCCTGTACAGACCTTTTTTTTTTTTCAGTTTTCAGCTAATTTGATTATTTTTAATTTTTATTCATAGCTAACGTATCAAAGATATCACGTAATAGAGAACACATTATGCATATAAATGTAATTGCATATCATTAATTATAAATAAAATAAAATAAAATAAATGAAGTAAGCTAATTCTATTTTTTTTTTTTTTTTACTAATATGATGTCTGTTACACTGTTATATAATTTTTATAGATTTGTTTATTTTAATGTCAGAAATTTATTATTTAAATTTTAGATTTTTTTTCAATTGAAGATCAGATAAAAATCCTATTTGTGTACAATAAAATTGTTGAATTTCAAGTGTATCTCAATTTAGAGCGGTTAATTGATAAAAGGGTCACTGAAAAACCTTCTCTTACTTTTCTCATGTCTGTCACGCTGCCTTTTTACCTTATTAAGTGTAAATTTTCCTTTTCCAAGTTATAATTTTTATATTGTTTTAAGCAAGATATGCAGATATATCGGTGGACCAAAATTCATTAAGACAGATTCTTATTTAGCACTTAAAATTGGACTCAGATACTGTCTAATATCATGTCTGTCACAAATGAAATGAACCATATACAAAATGAATAAAAAAAGAGTAAATGCATACAAAAATTTACATATTATTTCAATTATACTGAAAATGTTTCAGTTAAAATCGTAAAGGTAAATCTTACAACAATAACTTCATTTTATGTTCAAGTATTCTTCATCTTCTTTTTTTCTCTTCTTATTCTTCATTTCATTTATTTTTCTTATTTTTTCTTTTCTTTAAATTCTTTAATATATTTTTATTTATATACATTTAATAAAAACTTCACATTGGATCATACATTAAAAATTGCATAATAATTCCCAGAATTTTTGTAACCTTTATTTACTTAAGAAAAACACATATTTTCTATATATTACACTCGGAAAATCCTTCCGAAAAGTTATTTAAAAAACATTCAAGGCCAATATGTATCATACACTTTGAAATTTACCATGTCCCACATTGCTCATTTACAGAATAAAATTCTGTGACTTCAATTTCAAATATGGAATATTTTTGTGGGGAGTGAGAGGGAAAAAAAAGTAAATCGATGCTTAGGGAACTCATGTGATTGACATATATTGAGAATCATCTTTCTAAAATGTATTTTTGAGAAGATTCTTGGAATTTTTCCTTTGAGGTTCTTTTGATAATCTCGGGGATGGCATAGAAAATGATTTTTTCCTAGATTTGTACTTTTATTTTTATTTTTTCTGGAAACTGAGGATTATTTTGTAAAGCGGAAGGAAATGTTTCTGCTGATTATTCGCCAACGAAAATGATTTATAAAAGGAAGGATTTTGAATGTATTTATTTTTAATCAAATATTCGCAATTCAATAATATACAAATAAATATGTGAAAGTCATATACACATACTTGCCAATCATCTTATTAATAATCGTACAATTGTTAACGCCTCTTGAAAAAACGCCCCTTTTTTCACACCACATTATTTTTAGAATAATTCTCTCCAAATGTTGTTACGATTAAATAAGGCTAAAATTTCTCTAAAAAGTAACTGGTGTGAAAAAAAAGGCGGGTACTAAAAATTGGACGGTTCATAATGAGATGGTTGCCAAGTATGTATATAATTAGAAAAAAAATATATTAAGTCTTCTTTTGTTTCTTAGTGATAGAGTTAGCAATTTAAAATCATTTTTAATCATATTTTAAAATTATAGTTGCAGGCATGCCACATTTTGATTTATTCTGGAGCATTGTTAGTACACGCCCTTTTTTATGCCACATTTCTTTTTCCTCTGGTTCAATTGCATATAATTACATATTGGAGAAGATTCCAATACAAATATATATTATGGAATGAAAAAAGATCTGGAACTAAGCTTGTTACGGAATAAATTAAAATGTTGTCATCTCTGTTGTTATAACAATAATTTGAAACAATCAATGTAACAGTCTTATTTTTATTATTATTTATAATTATCTACAGATTGAAAGGGAAATAGCTTTTCGATATCAAAAATTAAAATAATTTAAATTTACCAATACATGATTGTTTCACTATTTACAAAAACTCAAAATTTTATTCATCCATAGTGTAGCATACTATTCCCAAGGGAATTCGATGATATATAACTAAGTTTATTGCTATGTAACACTTTTTTTTTTTTTTTTTAATAATAGAAATAGGCCTTATTTATATTATTTTAAATATTGAAAATCATCTTATCGTAATAACATTCGAATCAATATGAACTGAAGAAGAACAAACGTTGTTTTTAGGAAACAACACGGATATATTATTTGATTCTCAAGACGGAAAAAGAAATGAAAATTATTAAAATCCATTTATATAAGCTAGTCATTACATAAATGATCTCCTTAAAAGAGATAAAGAAATAAAGAATGGTAACTACTGTTTAAAATAGCAATTCATACAAATTTGTATATACAGAGTGATTCAGAAATATTTTTCAAAACATTACTTGGAGATCAGGACAGGGAGATCATGTAATCCATCAAGAATCCTATAAGACCATATGGTCGCATGCGCAACACACACTCTAGAGGTGTCGAAGAAAGCTGGCCAGGATGAAGCGACAGAAAAGCTAATTTTTATGTATATGAGAGTAAGTAAAGATTAATTTTTAGACACGGAAGATAAATGTCGGAAGTGCATCTCGTTTACAGCACAGTTAACTGCAATGAAACAACTTCTACGGAACTAGAATTTTCTACCCTTGCTTGCTTCCATTGACACTGGTGGAGAAACTTTGTACCTTTCTTGTTCAAGTCATTCCGGGATTACTGGGCAAATCACCGATCCATATGCAGCAGTGGATGTGGTTTCATCATAAAAGAGCTCAAGGGACTTTTTTGTGCTTTACGCTAATATGTTGAAGGTACTTTTCCGGGCGATGGATAGGCTGCGTTGGGCATAATCAATGATCACCTCGTTCACCATATCTGTCTTATCTTGATTTATTTGTGGGATGAGTTACAGGAAATATCTAGTGTATAAAAGACCTCTGGTATCGAAAATGAATTTACCAACACAAATCGTTGCAAGTGGATTTATTACTAATACACCAGGGATTTTTGCAAACGTTCGTCGGTAGATGTAACGTCATTGCAAGGGTTGTACTATAATAGGGCGCAAATTTAAACTCTAAGTTTTCTTTAAGATAAAATGTTCTGTAATCTCATATTTGTTCATTAAATTATCATTATTTGTGACCTGTCTCACATCTTTCAGTCTCGGGTTTACAGGAAATCTACCGCGTTTGTACTGCGATTACATAGGTGACAACTTTTCTGTTTTTCAAGAGAGACTTCATACCGGAAAGTTTTTTTTTAAGTGCTTCCAGTTTATTTAATTATCAAAAGTATAAGTGACAAACTCCTTATTAAAAATATTGGTGATGGTTGTGAATTAAAAAAAGTTGGCTGCTATGTGTTTGCGACGATATATTCCTATGTGATTCGTACTTCTTATCGTATTCCTCATCTACATATAGATTTTTGAAAAATATTTCAGAATCATCCTGTATTCATATATATATACGTGGACAATCCGATAAATGTGTTCCCTTTTCGATTTTGGCTGAGGGAGCGATATTTTCTTGAATTCACGGATGCGCAGCATTTAATGTTAAACAATTGAAGTTATTTGTAGATCATTGAGTATTGCGTCGTTTACATATTTAGCATTTAAAATGTTCAAAGAATTTATCATCCCATCACGTGAAATTACGGTCTACAACCAATTGAAACTCACGGACAAATGTTTAAATCTTACGGACAAAAGTCAACTTTAAAGAGGTGGATGCGAAGCAGCGTTGCCATCTGTACAATAATTATTGTACAATGTACAGATTGTAGCAAAGATTCCGATTTAACAGGGAGACTTCAAACCAGAAAATAGTCTGTAATGAAGATTCACGATTACGACACTATCAATGCTTACTTCATGAAATTGTAGGGACGGAACACTGGCACAGAAGTCATAATGGTATTTGTTTAAGGAATTTCTCTACCTATATTGTTGATTTAAGAAGTAAAAAATTTTATTTCATTCATTGTTGTATGAGTTCTGCACCAGTGTTTCATCATTGAAATTGTATCTGATAAACAGAATTTTCAAAATCTGTGCTCTTCTGTGCCACAGGGAAGCGCACCTGAGATTTTGAGACGATACAATGATGAGAATGATGATTTTAAGAAGTCATTCATTTTGTCATTGGGGATGGGACCCATTTATTCCCATATTGTCATGTGGAACCGATGTGTTTCATGTAACCCGTGAATCAGAAAAGCAACGAAACGCACGACATCATCAACAAGGACAAAAGCTAAACCTGTAATAACATATCGAAGAATCCTTTATAGAGTGTTTTGGAACAGAACCAGATTTTACTTCTGGATTCCATGCCATGAGATAAAAAAGTACATGCAACTGTTTTATGCAAAACACTTAGAAAACTGTGTCAAATAATACAGAATAAACCTCAAGGCATGTTATTGTCCTTTATTATGGCAATGCAAATCATCACAGAGCAATAGCAGGAGACGTAGTCTCCGCCTTTTTTTCAAAACACTTTGAAAAGTGAGAAATTTTTATCTATTTTGTGCTACCACTATTTTATACAATAATTTCTATACTGTCCAATTACGACATATTACTTTAAAAATGCGATAACAGAAATCTCTAAGAAAAAAGTTGTAGCAAAAAAAGTAAAAATTTCTCTTCTTTGAAAGTGTCCTGAATAATAATAATAAAAACAAAATGACTACTACCTATGCAAATGTGACGCAGCAAGGATTTTTGCTAGGAACAGTTTGACCACGCCTGTACAGCACAGATCAATAAACAAGTGATTACCATATTATCTAGTACCTTAACCCTTTGCGGCGCAAGACAATTCTTATCATTTAAATTATACTACCACCGGAACTCATGAACTAAATTAAACTAAAAGAAATTTTAAATTTTAAGTTTAAAAAAACCCGGCCTTTTCTGATGTGTTATAAACGTAAATTTTTGCTAAAAAATTTCCGGGATGAATTTTTGCAGCTTGATCTTCAATTTTGCTTCCTCGCAGTGAGAACAGCGCGCGTTAAGAGGCTAAAATGTTCCTTTCTGGAAAACAGTTCACGGTCGACGACGAGGAGGAAATGTAAAAAAAAAAGGAAATATGGGTGGTGTCACAGGCGGTATCTTTCTGCCACGAGGGCATGCATAAGTTCGTGCCCCGCTATGATAAATACTTCAACAATGGTGGCACCTATGTTGAAAAATAACACAGCTGCCAACATTGTATTTTTTGTTTCGTTAAATTGTTAATATCTGCCCTTTCTTCCACACCAACTTATTTTTAAAGTAATTTTTTCCCAACAGTAATTACGATTATATAAGAAGAAAAACACTCTAAAAAAAGTACTGGTGCGAAAAAAACAAAACTGATACGGGCAATTTTACAGAATATTAATAACAATGTTGGCAGTTAAGAAAAAATCTAAGTATTGTGTTTCTTTACGCATTTTTCTTTCTGTCAAATGTTTGCTGTTGTTTATTTACTAGACGAATCTTACATTAGGGATTACCATCGTACATAACAATCGCAAACTAAGTTGGTGCTGCTACAAAAAACAAGCCCATGAATATTATTTTTCAATATCTACTTTACAAAAATAATAAAGGACTACACAGTAGTTATATTATTCATAAGTATAAACATTAGTGTGCATGTGTAGTAATATTAATGATATATGCTATGTAATTTTAAATTAAGTGCTGTTATGTTGTACATTGTTTGAAATCTAAAACAACAACAACAACAATAATAATAATAATGTCTAGCAGAGTTAAAATTATATATCAATCAATATACCTTTTACATATTTTTCTATTCTCTATAATCTGTTAGATGTTTATACTTAAATAATTAGTGAATATTTTACTGTATAAAATGACTACCCCAGTTAGTGGACACTTTAAGAACATTTTCTGGCTATTTTTGCGTAGTGTTTTCAATTTTTTAACAACAACCAGCTTTCAGTACTTCAATTGACTATTTCTGTAGAAAACATTGCTGTGACAAATGCTAATAAAATTATTTTTATTCTCGAAAAATTAATTTTTCGGTGAGCTTAAAAAGATACCAATAATGGATACATTTTCAGTTCCATTAGCTTAGAACTTTTTTTTCTTAAATTTAATTAATTAATTATTTTATAATTTTTATTTGCTTTATTTGGGGGGGGGGGAGAAATGATGGAGCCAAACCACAGATATACCAACAATTTAACTTATTCTTGAGCATATTAAATAGGGACCCGCCCTTTTTCCCCACCATTTAATTTGAAAAGAAAGTTTTTTCAATACTTTATTACAATTGAATAATAATATTAAAGTGTTAAAAAGAGACGCGTACTAACAGTGTTCGGAAATAAATTAAAATGTTAGTATGTCTGAAAACATTAACGTTAATTAAACTTTATACGATATCTGAAAAATATTATTTCTTTAACCGCACCTGCCAACTCATTATGATTCGTAACATTTTTAGTACCCACCTTTTTTTCACACACCAGTCTTTTTTTTATAGTAATTTTATTCTTATTTAATCGTAACTACATTTATAGAACTTTTCTCTAAAAATAGAGTGGTGGGGAAAAAGCGGCGTGTTTCAAAGGGAAATAGCAATGATACAATTATTAACACTTTTGCGACCGCATGATTTTGAATTTTTGACAGTAAGATCCGCCGGTGGGCGTTATTCTCCCATGTTGCAATATTTCAGAACAAATTTTCTGTATTCACATTTATATTAGAAATAGTTATACATTATAATCATATTCATTCTAATCAAAGTATTTGTATCCATAGTATATTTCATTGTAAAAATGGGAATATTGGTTATATATTAAAGAAATAAATAGCATACAAATTGTGAAAGAAACGCCTGCTGATGGAGTTACAGATTTTCAAATGACGTGAATCTACGTCAGCGGTCGCGAAAATGTTACTGAGATGGTTGACAAGTATGTTTAGCTGATAGTTTTATCCAATATCAGTAACATAATTCAAAATTATTATGTTTGACTGATTTAAAAACATATTTATTTTTGCGTGGAAGAATTGTGTTTTTTTTTTTTTTTTTTTTTTAAATATTTTATTAATGATGACAAAAATCCTTCTAAGATAAACAGATTTTTTGTCGTATAGTATATTACTGAATGTAAAAATTATTGAATTCTCCTCTAAAATTGTTAAACTTACACACGAATTAAAATGCACTAGCTATAAATGCAGGGATGGAACACGGGCGCAGTATTCATACCACTACCAATGTAAGAAAATTTTCTACTTCTTAAATCAACGATATTATAGGTAGAAAAATTTCTTAAACAGATTCCGGTATGAATTTTGCGCCCGTGTTCCATCCCTGTAAATGGCAATTCGTTATTCTCATTAAAAAATATAAAGAAAAGAAAAATATCTCTTATGTTTTTTGTCTTTTGGACCATTTAAAGAAAGGAGATTCCTTTTAAAAGTATAAATATATAAATTTTTAATCTTAGAAAACGGCGCTCCTATATATATATTATTTTTACTGATAGGTATATAAATTTTTTATACTTTTATTCTTGTATTAATTGCATATTTAATTTAAAAACCTTTTATTTTCTTTCAATATTTAATTTTTTTTTATTTATAAATCCATATATTTCTGTCAATGGTCATAAAAAAAAAACTGTACCTTAATATTTATACAGCAAATGTATTGTTTCAAATATCTTCTACAATATCTTCAAGCGATTTAAAAACTAATATATATACTTCCAGTCAAATTTAATAAAATTTATAACTAAATCACAAGAAAAGCGAGACAAACCGTTTAATTTATTTCTCGGAAGACGTGAGATTTATTGCTAACCACAAGTTTCAAGGAGAGATACAAAATTCCAATATATTTTTGGATTATAAATTCGTATCCAGGGAGATATAAAATTCATGGTGTGTAATCTTAATAAAAATTATTTCCTGTTTTCAATTTCCGATAAAAGGTTCACGAAATTATTTTTTAAATAAAGAGAGGTTTTTGGCAACACATTTTGATGAAAATATTTCTTTTAATAAATTAAGAGGTGCTTCGTAGTCTTTCGTTAATTGAATAGATTTTTCATATCACTGACTGGTAAGATTAAAGTGCTGAAATATTGCATAAACTGCTAGACCTTTTTTATTTATTTATTCATTTTTTTTTTTTTTTTTTTTTTTTTTTTTTTTAAGGAAATAAAGATTAAGTTTGTATATATTTTAATATATTAGTTGTAAAAAAAAAAAAAAAAAAAAAACTAAAATTTGTTGTAAATTATACTGACTACATAAATAATTTTACGTTTTCAAATAATATAGAAATAAAATAAGTGTCTCAAAAACTACAACTTAATTTTCTATTGGAAAACTTATATGCATTTTTATTGTGTTCATCACATATTATCCCTTGAAAATACGATTGAGACTTTATTTCAGGGTCCCTTATTCGTAAGAGAAATTGTGGAAGGTTTACTATTATAACTGAGCTATTCTGCTGTCATTGTATATTTGATAATTATTTTCAGAGCTGCCCACCTAATCTGGGGGATTGTTAGTACCGCAGCTTTTTTCAAGTCATTTTTTAGAGTATTTTTCCTCTTAATTCGTCGTAAATGCATTTCAACAGACTTACTCTACAAATTAAGTGGTATGGAGAAAGGGGCGGTACTAACAGTCCTCCGGATTAAGTTAGTAGCTCTGTGTTTTTTATGCACAATTTTCATAAATGCATCCATTCTGATTTTTGAATAAATGATATTTTAAAGAAATTGTATTAGCTGTTATAACAGTTTTCTATGTTTAAATACGGTGCAAATTTCTATGAAGAAAACAGAGGGATCTACCGGTTGACAGATATGCATATAGATTTTTTATTTTATTTTAAAGGTTACATGAGTTTAGAAGGCTGAAAAAAAAGCGGTTTTCTCTATTTTTTTAACAATTTTATTTTTTATTGAACAATTTTAGCACATTTATGAAAAAGGAATATTTAAACAATATTTTATAAAAATTTCATTAAACGTTTTGAAAAATTCAACCGTTGGGTCTTCGTATCCGGAGACCATTCAGAAAAGCATTGGATACGATTTCTCAAAAATTAATGCCTTGATCTCATTGAAAATCCGCACACTTCTTTAAAATAGAATTGACTAGTGCTTGAATGAAGCATGTTTCTTTTTCAATTTTTTCAATTACAACTAATTTTACAAGGTTAAATGTACAGTCGGGGAAAAAAAAAACGCAGCACTTAATGATATTTCGTTATTAATTGACGCAGAAAAATTTAATAGACACCATTCAACAGGAAATTAAATGCACTTTCTGAAAATGTCGTCAAATTTTGAATTAGGAGTCATCTACATATTAAAATGAGCGCTAACTTTTTTCAATAGTAATACCCAATTTTGACTTCATATTCAAATTTCTGAGAGTCTGGCAGTGCGGAAAAGTATGCTGTTCGTATACTATATCTTTAGTATTCCTAGAGTTATTATCAAAAATGTGTTAGGGGGTTATCTCTAAATATAGAAAAATAAAATTAAGATCCTACAAGAATTAGACAAAATTATTCCGTTTCACACCGGATATATTTCAAGAAAAAAAGAGTTATAAACAGAAATAAAAATATGAACACCTTTGCAGTACCTTAATTATCATGAATTCAGTTTTTTGGATATGTATATACTTCAGTAATTCTTTAGATAATTTTAGGTATATTTAAACACATTACACTTACGATTGGTCAGACAATGCTCTTTATAAAAGTGCAATATTTTTCAATTAAAAAGTATCTATCATGGATATACTGATCACCAATAAAGCTTAAATTTTCTTTCGTACGTGTAACATAATATACAAACTGAAATAATATAGCTATAGATATATATACAACAACGCATAAACTAAATCTTTTCGGTTGGTTGGTTGGTTGTAGGATGTAAGGCCGATTGACTCCTGAAGTGTCCTAGGCCTAGAGGGGGAATGCCCTCCGTGGGGGTCTTTCTAAGGGGTCCTAGCCCGTATTTACGCGAGTTTCCTAAATCTTTTCGGATAAATTATTGTAAGGTTTCATAAAGTAAATATTAAATAATTTTAATAGCACTTACCAGTTTAGGGTCATTTGAACTCTTTGGAACTGTACAATTTGTTTTATAATTTCTATGAAAATATAATTTCTTAATTAACGCTTTCGCGACTGCTGACGAAGATTCACATCATTTGAAAATCTGTAACTATGCCAGTGGGCGTTTCTTTCGTAATTTGTGTGTTACTTATTTCTTAAGTATGTACCCAGTGTTCATATTTCTGCAATAAAATATAGTATGGTTAGAAATATATTAATTAGAAAGAATATAATTATAATGTATATCCATCTGCAATATAATTGTGGTACAGAAAATTTGTTCTGAAATATTTTATTTTGAGAGTATTTCAAACAGTAAACCCCGCTTATTTAATTATTTTTTTTCTTCTAGTGTTCGTTTAAAGGATTCAAAATTTATCACCAGTATTCGATGAAGTAAATACCACTTGTGTATATTTTGTCAACGTAAAATAAAGGGTTTAACACGAATACTCAAAGTCACATTCACTTTTCGTTTCTGTATTATTTTGTTTTGAAGAACGATAAAAGGCGGGGCTTTAGAAAACAGGAATTCTTGTTACTAACACTAATGCCTAAATATCAACATTTTTGTTTCATTTCTTTGCATTTGATGTAGTTGTTATATAATTTGACCCGAAATAAAAAATAAAAATATTTTGCTCAATTTTCTGCGTTATTTTTTAAGATTTCCTTCGTTAACTCATTCAAATTTTTTTTCAGAGACGGCCCCCTAAACAACTCCAAAAGAAAGATTTATTTATATCTCGAAAACTAATAACTAGAATGAGCTGCAAATTTGCACACCCATATTTTTCAGCATTAGGATTCATTTTATGTAAAAATTAATATAGGTCATAATTCATAATTTTTATGAATATGAATTTATTAATATTTTTCAGAATTAAAAATATTTTTCAGAATCAAAAGTAATGATGGATTATGTTTGGGTTTCTTAACTGTATCACGTAAAAAAAAATTATATCGATCAAGTTATTTTTTGTGAAGATATTAATAAAAGTTTGAAATATGAATTTAACATTAGCACCGTCAAACTTTAAACGCATATAACTCTGTGAAAAAATAAGTAAAATTTACAACTAATATACTTTTTCGCATTGTCGCGATCCCAGAAATTCAAATATAAAATAAAAATGGGGCATTGCTATAACGTGGATTATCCGTTTCTGAAATAAAAGTTTATTCTTTGGCCGTAAAATATACACTGCGTTTGAGAACAAATAGGATCCATTGAAATCTTGATAATTTTTAAATTGTCTTTATTGAATATATCCTTAAGAAGTCACATAAAGAAATTCACATATAAAATATGAGTTGTAATAAAAATAATAATATAATAACACAATGACCCAAGTGTTTCTCGGGAAGCGACGGAGAGAGAGAGAGGGCAGCAAAAAAACTTACGTCTACTCTAAACCGTGAAAAAGCAAAAACTGAGGGTCTGCTCTTTTCGATCGCACGGGAGAACCATCTGGAAGGGGAGTCATATGTTTCGCTTTATCTTATTTTCGCCAAAAATGAAAGCCAACTTCAGTTCTTTGTGTTAGATATTATACTAATGTTAATTTTTGAATTTGTAATGACGGTTTATAATTGTATTAACCTTTTAATCGCCAATTTTTACGCCAAGCGACCTTTCGACTAGAGAAAATGACTGTTATGAACTGAAATCATTAATATTGGGTAATTTAAAATAAATTATATCCGGTGTTGCAATAATATAAATTCTGACAATGAGTTTTCTTTTTTTTATGACTATTTGAGAACACTTTTTTTTTATAATTACGTTTAATGTCAGAATTTCCGTTAGATATTATTTCTTTTATTTTCTTTTTATCCCATAAAATAAAGTACTTTTCTATTTAAAAAGATAAACACTTATTTATGATTTAGATATAAAAGATATACAATTTAGATTTCTGAATGATGTGTGTTATTGTTTTATGTTAATAAATAGTGTAGGTCGTATGTATAATTAAAATTGTGTAATTTTAACGACATTTAAAAATAATTCTTTTTTTTAAATGCTTAAGAATAAATTACGTAAATATAATATTTCACTTAAAATTTAATTATTATTTTTTTTTTTATTAGAATAATGCATTCATTTATCATTAGATTTTATTTTATTTAAAAATTCAATTAAAATTTAACCAAATATATGTGAACACCTTCACAATTGCCATTGAAAAAATCAAAATTGGTGTGCGTTTTTATATGTAGACGACCCCAATTCAAAATTGCCGATTATTTTCTGAATCTACTCTCAATTCCCCGTCGAATGATACCTATTACATTTTTGTGCATTGATTAGCAACGGAGTTACATCGAGTGCTGCGTTTTTTTTTTTTTTTTCCTCGACTGTACCAAATGTTCTATTGTTTTTTAATACAATACATCTCAGCCAAATATTCAAATTTCTTAATATATATATATCTTCGTTTAAAGGTTATTGTGTTGGTCTATGGAGATTAATCCCGATTGAGTGTATTACGGTCCTAGGCTTCTATCGTCGTTCAAGCAATAGACAGTTTAGTTTTGAAAAATTCTACATAGCTTAATACCATCGGTGCATTATTTTTTGAGAAATCCTGTCTAACGTTTTTGTGGTGGGTCTAAGGAAACCGTCTGAATTTTCTAAAAATTTTAAAGTAATTTTCATAAAAATATTGTTAAAATGTTGCTTTTTCATATGTTTAAAATTTTGAAAAAAAAAAAAAAAAAAATACATATATATTCACATTTAAAAAACAGAGAAATTATGTTTTTTTTTTTTTTTTTTTTTTTTTCCCGTTAGTAGTCGCTACAGACAGCGCCACCTATTACAGATTGCGTATTTTTTATTTAAGTCTCACCAATAATTTTAAGAAGTGATGTGATCGACATTCCATCGATTTTATTTGCGTTTTACGTATATCAAATGCTACTTCTAAAAATTTTTGGTGGCTATTGAATAAAAAAATCTGACGACACTGAAAGAAGGGCGGCAAATCGACCAACTAGCGACTACTAACGGGTTAAAGCCTTTAATACCCATTTAACCGCTTAATCACTGAATAGTAGTACAGAAAAATAAATAGTAATAATAATAATTTATTAAAATTTCCGGAAGCTATAACCTGTAAAAGTTCGCAGCGATGTAACAAACTTTAAAAAAGAAAAAAAAAAAAAAAAAAATCATATTTTGATCCGATTGTAGGCATTGAAACATACTGCTTTTATATTGATTTTATGAAAAGAAAAAAAATACATAGTTCTTAAAATGTAATAATATTAGAAAACAATTTACTTATTCATAGCAGCCAAATTTTTGCACCAGAACCAGTTAATTTTTTTTATAGTAGTTTTTATAAGTGCAGGGTTGCACAGTTTTAATTATTTCGGAACATTTTTAGCCACGACTTTATTTCGCAACACATTTATTTTAAGAGTAATTTTTTCTCCTTTTATCGTAGTTATATATTGGAGAAAAGTTTTCTATAGATAAAGTAATGCGAAATAAAGGCGGGGCTAAAAATGCTCCGGAATAAATTAAAATGTTGGCAACTCTCTAAGAATTTGCAATAAATAAAGACAAAGATCTATTTTTAAAATACCGCTGTTAAAATGTTGTACCGGTTGGGAACTATGCTTATTACATTTCATGACAAGGCTGGCTGATACCAGATAATGCAATCTGAATGTCCTCGGTATTTTTCTCATGATTATATTTATTTTGGAAGTTTGTTTTACTCTTAAAATGTCCTATTTTTATAACAATAATGAATTATTATTATTAATATTATTATTACAACATGTTAAATTAAGGTTCCACGGTCATCCACACAGTACATTTATTGTTAAATATTTTGAGAAATATGTTTCACTAAACTAAAGAAGTCTCAATTCCTCGTTACAAACAACAAGTTACTATCATGTCATGATCCCAGATTTTAGTACTTAAAGAAAATAATAATAATAATAATAGGAGAAAGTGGTGTAACTTGGACATAAGTGTACCCCAGACCTATGCTATTTCTAGCTCTTTATTTAGATATATTAATAATACCACATGCAGTTAAAACATTTACTGTTAGCGGCCTCAGTTCAATAATATTTGTTTTCTTGAAAGCTGAACTTTTTGAAGAGCTCTCGAAAGAGTAAATTCCCTTTGCAAAAGTAAATTTTCCTCACATAATTTTACGTATTTCTACACCAACCCATAAATTGTATATTCTGAAATGAGTGTTATGCATCATGAAGTAGCTCCCTACCTATAAACCCATATGCTTGTAACCAAGTTAAGCCCAACCTGAACATCATGATTAGCAATTTCGTTTTTAGTAACAGAGTGGTGTACCTTGCACCCAATACAAGTCGTGTACCTTAGGCTGGTCATATTGTGTGATGGATCAGAAATGCAGCTCCAAAAGTTAATATTTGGAATTGACCTATCCAATTACAATCTTGATTATAGAAAGTGTGAGGATTTTTAGTAATAATCACAATATGACTTAATCTAAACTTTTTTTTAAAGTTAATATTTAATATTTTCCACTTTTTAGACTCAAATTAGACTTAATAACAATACGATTGTGACAGATTAATGATTTTGAAAAAAAAAAAAAATGTTTATTTGAATTTATATATGTGTTTAATTAACTAATAAATAGATTTTCTTACTTAAAATTGAGTTTTTCTGCATATTTTAATAAATTGTCTACGGTACACTACCAGTGGTGTACCTTGGACCTAATTGCACTTTTCTTTATTTAAAAAAATATATATACAGTAACCGCCGATTAATAAAATCAACCGCTTAATATAATCAAATTGCCAAGACCGGAATCAAATCAACACAAACTATTGTTGAAGCCGCCACTTAATAAAATCAGCATCGCCGGTTAATAAACACAAAAAAGCCTCCTCAGCAGTCAAAATTATCATTTATGCACACTAAATTTTTTTTTTTTTTTATTTACATTGTGATTTTTTTTCTTTTAATAATAAAAAAAGAAATTAAAGTACCCGTTTTCGATCATTGTCGAAAATTTTACTTTTGCAGCATAGTTACAAATTAAAAATGCCCCATAGCATCTCTGTAATAATTTCAAGGAAAATATTCTTCAAAACGCAGTAATATGTTGCAAATCTGATTTGATTTGATTTGCAAATGATATGTATTTTTTATTTTTTAATTATTAAAGAAACAATTTCTAGTTCTTATTTTGAAATAGCTATAAATCAAGAGATTTTTAATTTATAAAAATAAGCGTGATCTTTTGGTAAAATAATGATGATTTTCTTTGAAGGAAAGCACATAGAAATTTGAAATGCGTTTAATTTACTTATTACTTAGGAAGAATTAATTATCTATCAAAATTAATTAATATTGTTTATTAATTCCGTTATTCGTTACCATTTGAAATTTCTTTCCAAATTCAGGGAAGTAATGCCTTTTCCTTGACCGCTGGAACGATCAGCCGCTTATTAAAATCACTTTCGCTCAGGACGAATGTGATTTTAATAAGCGGCGAGAACTGTATATATATAATTTTAATAACATTTTCGAATAAATATATTTTGTATATAACACCCTACAGTATTTAAAAAAGCTATTTGGGTTTGGGTTTGGCGAATAATTACAAACTTAAAATTGGAAAAGTCAAAATAGGTCCAAGGTTCCCCACCTTCATCTAATAATAATAAAAAAGAACTTTATTTAAGCACAATCTGTTGTTTTTTAAATAATATTATTCATTATGATTATTCTTACTTTAAAATTAAAGGAATGCATATAGGTGAAAGAAGAAGGAAATAAAAAAGTACTTTCTCATACTTTTTTCTTAAAAAGAAAACTCGTATTTTTTTAAAAAAAAGGCATGTTCTTAAACTTTAAAATTCAGTAAAATATGCAGCTAAAAATAATCTAATTAGAGTAAATATTAAAATACTAAAAAAAAAAGAAAGAAAGAAAGAAAGAATAAAATAAATTAAATTAAAAATTAAAAAAAAAGGTATATATTTATTTATACATGTGTGTGTTATACAAATAACATTTAATTGTAGATTTTTTGAACAACGAAAGTGGGAGGCATTATATAAATATAAAATTACGTTGTTGAAAATTAATTTCAATAACCTTTTAGGTTTAAAAGTAATTACTTCGTAATTAATTTTCTTCTATTTTCATCGAAATCAACAATAAATAAAAAATTTAACTAATCTGAATGCTCATTTTTTTTTTTTTTTTTTTTTTTTTTTTTTTCCTGTGTAAATGAAAAATATCCTTTTATTCTTTTTTTGTTTCCCTTTCGCCTTTTTAATGCATATTTATAATTTTTTTCTGTCCAAAATGGTAATTTTTTATTAGTTGCAGCTTTGTACTTTGTTTTGTAACAAAAGAGTTAAGGAAAGAATATTAATGTGCATTTTACTTGAAAATGTGCCAGAAATTTTCATTGTAAATTATGCGGTTTATTACTCGCTTCCTAACATTTCTATTTCCGTTATTTAATATATAATCTTAAACAGAATACTTTTGAATTCTTTCAAGTCCTTGACATTTTGAAGAAGGACATTATGTTTTTCTTTCTTTCTTTCTTTCTTCCTTTTTTTTTTTTTTTTTTTTTTTTTTTTAAATCTCTTGTTCATTTTCTTTGGTTTAAAGATTTACAGAAAAAACGTGGGATTTGAATTCTAGAGATTAAAACAATGTATTATTAAAACATATTAAAATCATAAAATTAACCCTTTAACGTTCACTACTTAATTTATTTTAAAAATTACTAAACTAATTTTAAAAATTGTTTTTAGACACATAGCTGATCATAAATATTTAAAAAATAAAAAATTAGCAATGTTCCTTTTTGAGAAATTTTCGGTTTGAAACATCTGTAAGCAAGTTCCTACTGCCTTCGGCAGCGTTTATATGATTCAATAGAAAATTTATTTAACTAACTTCCCGATTAGCTGGACATTTAAAACTTTCAGAATAGTTCAGAACACGGTGAAAATTTATTTTTTAAATATTTTTATCCAACTGTTACGTGTTCCTGCTGCCTTCGGCAGCGTTACCAATGCAAAGCTTGTAATCGATTTTTCACTAACTTCCCGACTAGCTAGACATTTGAAACTTTCAGGATTGCTCAGAACGCGGTTACAATACATTTTTTTAATACTTTTAGTCAACTGTTTCAGGTCCCTACTGACTTCGGCAGCGTTTATATGGTTTAACAGATTTTTTTTTTTTTTTTAACTAACTTCCCGACTATCTAGACATTTGAAACTTTCAGAATAGTTCAGAACACGGCGAAAATGCATTTTTAATTTTTTTTTTTTTAACCAACTGCTTTAGGGCCCTGTGTCCTTCGGCAGCGTTACCAGTACAAAGCTAGCAAACAATTTTTAACTAATTTTCAGGATAGCTAGCCATTTGAAACTTTTAAAATAGCTCAAAACACGATAGCAATGATTTTTTTAAATACTTTTAGCCAATTGTTCTGGGTTCCCGCTGCCTTCGGTAGCGTTTATATGATTCATCAGAAAATTTAAAAACATGGTAAATAAAAAGTTATTTTTATCTTGTAATTATTTATGCATTTATTTTTTATTGACTACCACTATTATAAGTGGATATTATTTTAATTTCACACTGAAAAGTAAAAAAAAAAAAAAAATATTTTTATAATGAACATTTTTATACGAAGTTTTGTCCTATATTGTCTTATTAAAACATATGTAAAAAGTACGTGACATCACCATCTGCTGAGCATTTAATATACAAATGTAATAAGGATCTATTTAAGACTAGGTCAGAATGAAGTTTCGTTAAATTTCGGCCATTGGTCCATAAGATGTATAGTCTACAAAATTAAATATATATATATATATATATATATATATATCATTTATATATTTATTTTAAATATTATTGATACACACTAACGAAGACAGACAAACAAATTTTTTTGAAAAAAAAAAAAAAAAAAAAAAAAAAAAAAGAAAATCAAACCGTGTTCAGAACATCTCAATACGTGTAAACCCATCGAGAGATCCAGAGATTGGAAATTTTCATAAATATAATATCTTTTTCTTATGTGTATAAAATAAAGTAGAAAACCTATTCCTAAGAATAACATATTGGATAGGTTTCGGTTTGAGAAATAAAAATGTCTACAGCCAAAATATATGTTGTTAAAAATAACAGTAAATATGTACTCCCGAAAAAGTTAAAATGTAAAGATAATTTTCAAACTTCATTTATGTAAAAATTGAAATTAGTTTAAACAGAAAGTACTGAGATATAGCCAATGGGGTGCAATTTTGTTATAACGGGTGGGGAACAAGTCCACATACAGTTTAAGAAGTTTATAAAAATGAGGATAATATCCAAACTAAAAATTGTTTGCATGTTTAACATCACTACGTCGTGGCCTTTTTTCTTTTCTTTCTTTTTTTTTTTTTACTTAAGAAAATAACTCAACCTGTAGGTACAGAAGATGTATCCATTTTACGTACACATAAATTCATCAGGAAAAGCACTTAATAATAGTAAAGTAGACTTCCGTACAACGCGTGGGCAGGGTTATATGAATTCAACAGTTTTATTTCTTAGTACTACTAAAGTTTTAGGGTATCAGTCTATTGGTTCAATTACACTTAATTTAGTTTTTGTATAACACGATTGCTTTGATATAAAATTAGTGGTGTTAAAAAATAAGATTACAGCATTCTCCTGAAAATCTTTCCTCCACGTCATACGGGACTCTACTGTAATAACAAAAATAATGTTAACTATAATAATAATAATAATAATAAATGGATTTATTCATACTTGCCAACATACTAATTAATATTCCGTAGTATTGTTCGCTCCGCCTTTTTTTTTACACCAGTATCTCTTTAGAGTATTTCTCTTCTTATTTAATCGTAATTGCATTTGCAGAACCTTACTCTAAAAATTTACTGGTGTGAAAAATGGGCGGGACTAACAACACTACGGAATAATAATTAGGATGTTGGCAGGTATGATTAAGTAAAACTTAAAGCATGTAAAAACATGGAAACACAAGCTCAAAATTTTTGGTTTAATAAAATACCTAATTAAACATCATAGATGGGTAATGCATGTAAATAGATAAAAGAATTTATATATTATAGAACTTTATTAACTGATGATTTACAAGTAGATTTCTTGCATTTAACCCTTTCGTGGGTCGTGGGAAGATTATTTCCCATCTACATGATCTTACAAAATACATCTATTGGAAACACAGTTCCCATTATAATATATATTGGCCTTGCTATTATAACGATGGGAACATTAATCCCCGCTTCAGTGTTGTTCTGCCATTTATTGTTCAATCGACTGAATATAATTAGCACATTTGATTTGAAAGTTTGAAAGCCGTGTGTGAGATTTGTTCTGCTGTGACACCTGTTTTGATTTGACATTTGTACTGCTTAACGACTCTACAGCAAATATGAGTAAAATACTGTTTTTATTCTAATAACACTTTTTTATTCCGTATATTTCTGCACATTTTATGCCAGTAACTATCTAATTTTAATAATAAATAATAATTAAAAAATGGTAATATCTGAAGAAACATTAATTCAAATTCGGCAAGATAAAATATATTTCCTCAAATGCTTTGTTTAATAGTTAATAAAATATAAAAATCTGGTAGAAATTCAAAAGAGAAATAAATGGCCCACGAAAGGGTTAGATGATTAGTTTGAATTTAATATGAGTATTAATCAAAGTTTTTCACTTTTAGTAATTGCATTATATATGTAATAAAATAAATAAATAAAGCAGATGTGTTCACATGCAATTTAACACACAAATAATTTGGTATTTAAAATAACTAAATTATTTAGCTTTAGAAAATGTAATTTAAATGGTTCGTCTACAGGAACATTCACAATAATTCAAATGCAATTCGTCAAGGGGCAAAACTTTTGATAAGTGCAGTTTAACATTGATAGATTACACTAAACAAATTGAAATTATAATATATTTAATTAAAAAAAAATATATGTATAAAAGCTTGTTTTGTGTGGAATATGATATGAAAAAGCATTCACTATTCGTTTACACGCTACAAAAAGAAAAAAAAAAAAAAGAAAAAAAAAAAAAAAAAGAATGGAAATTGAGATTATATTTGGGAATTACTGGAAGTACCTTTCAGGTTTTACTTTAGGTTATTAATCCTTTGCCGTCCTTTTTAATTTTCCTCTTCTGGTCAGTGTTACGAAATTTAATGACTTAGATTATTTGCCCATTACATATATCGAATATTGCTATTCAATATTATTGATGATAGTTGAATAATAAATAATCCTAAATTTGGCAACTTAGAGTACTTTAGCGTGTTAGGGTCAATATAAGATTATATTTAAAGGGTTATAAAAGATTATATATAAAGGGTTAATATAAGATTATATTTAAGTATACCACATACTTGCCAACATCCTAACACTTCTGCGATCGCTGACGTAAATTCACGTCATTTAAAAATCTCTAACTCCGTTTCGTTCACAATTTGTATGTAATTTATTTCTTAAAAATATACCCAATATTCATATTTGTACTATCAATATACTATGGATATAAATGCTTTGATTAGAAAGAGTGTAACTTTAATGTATATACATTTGTAATATAAATGTGAATACGGAAAATTTTGTTCTGAAACATTGTAACTGGGGAGAATAACGCCTACAGGCAAACCTTACTGTGAAAAAGACAAAAACTTGCGGTCGCGAAAGTATTAATTAATATTCCGTGGTGTTGTTGGTTCCGCCTTTTTCTTTTTCTTTCTTTTTTTTTTTTTTTTTTTTTTTTTCCATACCAGTGAAAAAATATACTGGTGTGAAAAAGAAGGCTGGTCTAACAATGCTATGGAATATTAATTAGTATGTTGGCAAGTATGATACCATGTCCTGTGTATATAAGCATACTTGCCAACCTAACCCGGAAGATTATTAGTTTCCGCCCATTTTTGTACACCACTTAATTTTTAGAGCAATTCTCTACAGATATATTTACGATTAAATAAGAATAAAAGTGCTCTAAAAAAAGACTGGTGTGAAAAATTAGGCGGAAAGAGGCAGGTTCTAGAAGACGCACAGGACTATCAAAAATTGAGTGAAAATATAATTTCCTATTAATTGTTATTTATAGAAGTGCTTTATACTATTTTAAAATTTCCAATGAAACTGCTCAGAAATAAAAATAAGTTCTTTATAACTATACGGTAAATAAAGTATATTTTAATTTAAAATTTCAGCGCATGCTTTTGTATAATTACGTAGTTTGAGGTTCCCTTAATACTAAAGTTAAGTTTTTAACGGTTGATGTTGTGTATGTCTGTTATCAATGTAACTTATAAACAAGTAGTTGCAGACATTTCAAATTCGCATTTTTAAGTTCATATGAGGTTGCTACATAAAAGTTTAAACAAGATTGCTGAGTTTCAGGGAGCGGATTGGGAGAAAATAAATTGCATTATTTGAATTTTTTTTTTTTTTTTTTTTTTTTTTAATTTAATAGCCTCCTTGAATTTCATAAATATACACATAATTATTTCTCAAATAAACTGTTCCTAAAAGTAGTTTGAATTATTTTTAATATAGGTTTATACACAGTAACTTTATCTTATTCCTAAATCAAATATTTGTTTTTTATAGCTTTGAAATGCACAGCAAGAGAAATTCGCGTGAATGGCACACCAGATTATTTACTGTCAAAAAGGATGAAATGCATTTTAATGTCTTGATGCTCAATATTACTTTGTATGGTATTTAAAAAGGAAAATTGGAAAAATTGAGTAATTTACAATATTTTACGTACCTAAACAATATTTCAATATCTCTTTGTTTCCCCGTTTTTAACGATATACTTTGCAAAATTTTGATAGAAAAACGAATATATATATATATAAAAAAAAAAAAAAAAAAAAAAAAAAACTACACTGTTTTATGGAATAGCAACAATAAAAAAATGAAATAAAAATCTAAAATTAAGTAAAACAAATAATAATTTTCATAATGTGTTTCTTGCGTGAGTTTGATAATAAGAACCCATACTATTTTTATACTTTAAAAACGTTTCAAACACAAATGAATACGAAATTACTTACAAAATTTCACTAGTGAATAACAATATTTGAGAATTATTCTTTTAAATTTAACATTTAACATTCGTCGGTAATTTATTACTTTTATTTGTAATAACATTCGTTATTTGTATATTGCTTTTGTTAAAAGTACAAAAGAAATAATTGATTAAAAAAAAACACCTAAAGATTTATTAAATATACATATAGTGAAATATATTTTTATTAAGAGTATTTTAAATTTGAGAGCATAAAAAGATCCAATTTTGGAGATATTGTAATAGGTTTTATTACAATTTATTTACACAAAATTCCAGTTTATTTTAGACACATTTTCTGTAGCATATATATATCATTAAATAGAATTTTTATATCTTTAATTTAAAAATGAATGTATCACTTTTTTTTTCTTTTTCTTTCTTTTTTTTTAATTTTCTACAAATGTTCGCTGATAAAACGGAAATAAATTTATTTCTATCCAGAATAATTTAATTAAATTTCAATAAATGTAATTCCATTAAAATTCCATTAAAATCATTTTAATAGAATTTGTTTTAACTATTTTTATAAATAGCATGGCTATCGAGACCCTAATTTTACAATTAAGACGAAATTTCTTTTAAAATAATAGTGGTGGAAGAGTGCTTATAAAAATTTAGGCCATGCGAACCCTGAATAATTAAATATTTCTGTACCTAGGACGTAAAGGACACCACAAAAAATATTTTTTCAGGAGAGAATTATTATTATTTTTTTCCCCGCTTTAACCCTGTATCTGCAATGATATATTATTTTTCAAGGTTGTAGCATGTTTTAAAAACAAGAATTTAGTTTTAATTAAAAAATAGCTGAATAATTTCTCCTAATATATGTATATATATATATATATATATATATATATATATATAATTAAAATTGTTATTTTTCGGCATTATGTTCAAATTGGCATATAATTTAAATGATCAGTGAAAAAAAAAAATGGCTTTTCTTGCTTGTCCTTGACATTTTTTTTCCTTTAAGCACACTAGCTCACTTATCAAACAATTTCAATTACTGTTAAACATAAATTAAAAATAAAAAGTGAATTTTGTTTGTTAAATTAAAAATCTCTAAAGATTGAAATAAAAAAATTACACTTCTTTTTACTTTTTTAGATTATTTTTATACAACACACATACACACACAAATATCAATATATGTATAATCGATAAAAATTTATGAATTATTTACATAAACGTGTTAGTAACTGTTCACAAAAACCAAACACATTAACTCACAGTACATCATTTTAAGTTTTCTTATCACTTTTAGGTACGATATGTCGTTATAAATTACCCAAAACAGATTAATATATCTTTCTATACAGAAATAAAATCATATTATAATCTCTTTAAAAATTTTTATGTGTTATAAAATAAAATTACAATGACATTCAGAAAAGAAAAAAATATATATTTGTATTGTCAGGCTAGAAATAAAAAGTTATAGATCATAAAAAAAGAAACATTATTTGAAATGATTGATTTTATACGTAAAATTTATCATATAAGTAATTTATAGGGAACATTTAGCTTTTTTTTATTGCTTTTTAAATGGCTTTTAAAAGTACAGCGAACAGTTAAAATAGCACATTTTGTGATTCATTGACACATTTATTATACATTTTCCCTCTTCCAGTGCGATTGTAACAAGAATAGCTTTCTTGTAAAAATTTATGACTTAGTCTTACAGAAAGTTTTATTGGAAATTCATACACTATAAAACTACTTACATGTATTTATTTCAATAAAGCGAAAAATAGTTAATGCGAATTATTACGAGTTTGTCACGAATAGATGAAAACAATAAATAAATTTAGAAAGGAAATGATTTTATAATGTGTTAACAAAATATTTTGTTGGAATATCTACAATGGTGCAATAAATTAAATTAAATAATGTAACATTTTTTTAAATTAGACAGCAATAGAAAATATTAAACGGATGGTACAGTACTTTTTCATTCGAAAAAACAAATATTTCTGTAATTTATCATGCAAGCATATATTAACCTCTTACATGCCGATGAAAATTTACGAGATTCGCTTTAAAGTGCCACTGTTCTCTTACAACTCTGAAATGAGTAATTATTTCAAAAACACTGTCAAGTTCACTTTCAAGTTTATTTTATTGCACTATCGAACCGTGTCAGTAGTTTAATTGGTATCAGTACAGTACAAAAGATCGTACTTTGAAAAAACGTATATATACGCCAGGGACAGTTAAGATGTGAAACAAAACACATTAAAAAGATTAAATATAATTAATTGATTAACTCTTGTAATTAACACATACATATTTTTAGTTACCGTAGAATAAATAACATTCTTTTTTTTCATATTACAAATGAATAGCAAATGAAAACATTAGTATATATACACAGATGTTGCTTTGTGTCTTGTTGTCGAACGATAAAATGAAAGGCAAGTTTGTCGTAAAGCATAGCGTATTAATCTGAAGAATAATAAATCCCAATTTCCTAATATTGTTGACTGGACACTAGTTAACCCTTTTCATTAAAAATAGTAGCCCCTCCTTTGAACATTTCTCTAATACGTTTTAACTTCACGTTTAAAAAAGATTTTTCACATTCGTGTTTAATTCATTTAGTGCTATTAGTTTATATGTTACCGTAAACAGGGGTCGTACTCTTCGCCCTTTTTTCACTCTGAAATGAAGATAAATTAAATTTATTGTTACCACTAATTTTATACAATAATATAAGTGCTAAGTCTCCTGCTTTTTAAGGTAGACATTAAACCGGAAAATTTTTATAGCTGTTTTCGGCAATATTAATCGTCGAAAATATATATAACATATTTTATTTAAAACATAGGTGACAATACTGACTTAAAAGTTAAAAATGTTGGCAACTATGCAATAATTTCTACCATGTATAATCATGACATGTTACTATAAATGTATCCAGAAGTACTTCTGCATAAAATTAATGGTGGCAAAAAAGATAGAATTTTTTTGTCTCTAGGAGAGTCTTGATAAAAGGTCAGAGAGTACGTACGACCCTGCATAAATACCCGAAATCGGTTTTTACACGTAATTACTAGTAAGGACGCGAAGTATCCACAAGCATCCGTAATTTTGCGTTCTTACTAGTGACAACGAGTTATTACTACGAAGGTTAGAAAAATACCGATTTAAAATTTAAGTCCGGTAATTTACAGAAACTTCCAGTTAGAACCCGTTCCTACTTCACGTATAACAGTAAGTCCTCGACATGGCCGGTTTAACGATGATCTAAGCGCTGTTTGGTTACTTCTATTCACGTGGTGATTTTCCAAGACTGGAGAAATCTTATCGTATAAACACATCCGTATTGTTTAGACAGAAGTTGTTATAATTTAATATAACGCGTATTTTCTTTCTTTCTTTCCTTTCTTTCTTTCTTTTTTTTTTTTTTTTTTAACTGTTTGTTTTTTGCTCTTAAAAACGAATGAAGTTAAGTGTGTAGAAAGAGAAGTTTATTTATCTTTTATTAAACAAGGGAAATTCCAAATTATCTAAATGTACTGTTACAAACAGAAAACTGCGTTACATGTATTTTTTTTAAATATTTTTTTTTTATTTACGAGGGGTGATAAGAAAAAAAAAAAAAAAAAAAAAAAAAAAAAAAAGGTTACAAGTCGAATATAGAAATAATTATTAACAATAGACAGAAAATACAAAAGAGAATTAAGAGGCATACGTGCCTATCACTTTTCGGCATAATCACCGAGTCAATTTAGGCATTCATCAGAACGCAGAACCAACTTGTTTAACCCGTCTTGGTAGAAATCAGGTCCCTGTCCATTGAGCCAGGTCTCGGCGGATGTTTTCACAGCACTGTCTGAAGAGAACTGTGTGCCGAATAAGTGCTCCTTAAACCTCGGAAACAGGAAATAGTCACTGGGGGTCAAATATGAGCTGTATGAGGGCGACTTCAGATTTCCCACCTGAACCGTCGCAACAATTCCTGCTTTGCTTAAGCAGTATGGGGCCTGGCATTGTCATGCAGGAGGTTGACACCTTCACTCAACCTGGTTGGCCGTTTGCGTCAGATGCTTCGCGGACACATTCTTTGCCCATAAAAATCGAATCACGGCTCGCACTTCCACACGAGACCAATTTTCTAAGCTTCTTGCCATTTCAATCGTCCTGAACCGTCTAGGAACTTTCACTACCTGCCCGCACACCAGCTGTATGACAAGTAGCACCATCTGTCTCCACTCTGGGGAAACAAAAGTTCTCCATAATATGTAGTTTTCAAATGCTGCAGCTTGTAACCTTTTTTTCTGATCACCCCTCGTATATGATTTAGTTTTATAAACTTAAATTCATTACTAATATATTAAAAATTTTTACCCAATTCCTAAATTAAACACTAGATCAAGGGACACAGCAATTTAAATTTTACCAAATGCAACTAAATTTTAAAATAAAAATCAGTCGAAAATATTTAGCACCACATTAAAAGGAAAAAAAAAATTCTTTCTCTATATGAGCATTAGATTCAGGATGAGGCAACTGTATAAAATATGGTACTCTCTGCAAGAAAAATAGTAATACCACTTATTTATCTCTTCTTTTAAAAAAAAAAAATTATTAGATTTAATTATAATCGTGTAATTACATTAAAACAGAGATCATTTTTAAAATCGTATGTATATAGGAAATAAATTTGCCAAACGTTCGAGAAAAACAAAAAATAATATATATATATGTATGTATATATACCATAATTTAAATATTATTTTACTTATTATTCTCTATTCTTAGAGTTGAATAAACTACTTTTCATTCAGACATAAAGTAAACTCTATATAAAGCTATGTTTGACATCGAGTTTACTGTTGGGTTAACTACGCTGTATTTGACCATTGGCATTATTTCTTCTCTGGAGCATTAAAATTTGAAAGAGGTCATTGGGGATGTTAAACTTAACAAGAATATCTCATGGAGAGAACGAGGAAAATAAAAGCCATTTTCCTTCCTTAGTTAATTTTTAACTAGCAAATATAACTTTTGCTTGAGATCAACAGACAAAAAAAAAAATAATAATAAACTTACACATCTTGTCAGAGCCTGATTAAGGTGGAAGCACACATTATTTATACTTACACCGTTATTTTTTAACAAATACTTTCCTCGTATAATAAACAGAAAATTCTCATTAAAAATTATTTTAAAAGAATTCTGGTGTCTACACTCTAATTAATATTACCCAAAGTTGTCTGAATAAAAAAAAGGGGGAACTAACTCTTTAACGGACTCTAAATTAGATTTATGGTCGATATCCTTCATTCTCTATGGTGGAACTGTGTAATAGAAAATTATAGAAGAAGAACCGATATAACCTTATATAATTTTAAATTTTTATCTGTTTACTTATTCTGTATTTTGTTCTTGACTGATTAACTAAGATTTTATGCGGAAATTATATATATAAACGAAAGCACTCGGTGTGGGAGATATATATCGCAGCCCGTCTTCATCACACAGCACTTGTATACAACGTGTAATAAAATATTGCAACACGTCCTTAAAAAAAAAAAAAAAGTAAAGTAAACATCTTCATTAGCTACATAAAGCAGTCAGTATAATTAATACTTTTTTGCTTCACAGTTAATTTAAACGCTGCTGTCTTAGATTAGGATTTTAGAACACTTTTTCAAGACAGTATTATATCTATTTTTTAAACGTATTTTCCGAGGGAAAAAAATGTAACCATTTATATAGTCACTACGCTCACTTTTGAAACACATGTTTAGTGATTCTTGTGGTCACATCGCAAAAATATATCTTACCTATTATATTTTATACAATAATGGGATTCTGAAAGGCTTTAGTCAAAAAACATTCATCATTTTTTAAATAAAGAAAGGTTTCCGGGATGAATGCAAAAGCAGGAGGAAAACTTATGTAACATAAAAATACTGCACGAATGAAATCTAGATATGTGATTTGAATCGAAAATTTTGAGTTTTTTCTCTTTTTATTAGAATTATTGTAAACATAAGTATATCTAACGATAACTTTTACATTTCATGTAATACAATACAATTTAAAATGACGTTATTTTTAAAACTGAAGTATACTCGATTTTAAATATTTCTATATTAAAATTAATATAAATAGCTGTTATAGATTTATCTCTGCGTGATTTTCGAAAGTCACAAATTTGCATATGCATATATAATTATGATTATAATCTTATTTTATGACACATTTATCAGAAAAAGTGTTTACATATATACATATAGCTTAAATTTAATTCATTTAAAGATATATTAAAGAAAAATTTCATTATTAGCAAGGCACTCCTAAAGTTTTTTTTTTTTTTTTTTTTTTTTTTATAAATAAATTTTATTTCTGGTTTTAGAGAGAAAAGATTTATGGAAATGAATTTTAAAATTAATTTATAAAATAAGGTATAACGGAAGTTACTTGGAATTATTACTTGGAATGACACGCGCTTTACTGTCATTTTTGTACAAATAAATGGATTTCACGTTTAGCATAAATTTTACAAGTATTCCGAAAATAAAAAAAAATCTCCAAACCTCCATTCCCGCCTAAAAAATATCAAAAAGCAACTATTTAATTAAAATGTGTGAAAAACAAAATTATGAAATCTTATCAGTGGTTCATACAAATTTTTGTTCAATGCAACATAGCACAAAGTAATAACTATTAAAAAATTGTCTTGCAAATTAACAGATTTCATTGAAGATGATGCAAAACTGGCACAGAAATTATTTTTATAAAACTTTGATTTTAAATAAGAAAATTTGTTTGCCTCTCAAAGAGCAGGGATGGAACACGGGCGCAGAATTCATACCACTATCAATGTAAGAAAATTTTCTATTCTTAAATCAACGATATTATAGGTAGAGAAATTTCTTAAGCGGATTCCGGTATGAATTCTGCGCCCGTGTTCCATCTCTGAAAGAGTTAACCATTGATTATAATTACGAGAATCATTTTTACGTTGAGAATCGCGGAGCTGTCGAAATATGCAGCTGCAATAATAACAAGCCAGGTCTGGGTGTAGATCAAAAGTGGTTGCGTCTACTAAGATCAGATAAAGAAAGCAGGGAATGAGTTAATTTTGACTACCAATAACATCGGCAGAAGCTGATGCTGAGGAGGTCTCGGATCCAGGACTGAAGAATTTGTGAAGATTCAAGTAAAAATTTCAAATTTACTACGTTATATATATATATATATATATATTTTTCTCAAACACAGTCTTTTATAAAATACATTTTAATTTATTTAGATGTTCTCTTAATATTTATATATTTTTTTAGGAAATGATATGCATTTTCAATGTCTGATAATGAGTTTTTAGTATTATTATAAAGACAAAATTAAATGCTTACCCATGTTGTGGTCTTAATATTAAGAAATAAATATTGCATTGACAAAAGTAAAAATGACTGAAGCGATTTAGAACATTCTGAATTATTACACGTTCATTACTGCCTGAAAATGGAAATCAGTGAATATAATATCATCATATACTTTTCCACTACAAGTACAAATTTCCGATTTCACTTTCATATTTGTGTTTCTGACATACTGAGGTTTTTTTTTTTTAAGATTTTGTATATAAATGTTTATAAATTCCCTGTAGCGAAAGTAATACCTTTAATATCATCATTCCTTTTAAATAATAATATTAATAAGAATAAAAATAATAATTCATATTTTTTTTTAACATCTGTAACCTAGCAGATACTTAAAATTATGTATGTGTATTAGAAACAAACATTACATTTTTACCATAAGTTTTAATGTGTTACATTATGATACTGAGATTTAATTCGTAACATTACATATTAATGCATTTAAATACAGCAGACTCCGGATACGTGGAGGCAGGGTTGTCAGGTAAATACTATAATTTTATTTTTTAACACGACCAAATTTTTAAAGTACCAATTTATGGGTTCAAATACACCTGATTCAGATTTTTTTTTTTTTTTTAATATAAAACAGTTTCTTTGATATAAAATTAGTGGTGTTAATAATAAAATTGTATTTCACCTAGCAACCCTGCTCCCGCTTTTCACGGAAGTCTATTGCACACTCTTTTTATTATGGATGGTTCATTTTCTTTTAACTTTCCTATAATTCTTATAACTATAAATATATGGTAAAGAGGACTATGTAAGGACATTCAACTATGTAAAGATTATTTCAATTGCATCGTAAGCACATGTGCATAGTGAAGTAGCGTTTTTCAATAGTCATGATATGCGCCTTTACTCATTTATGAGTATGTGTGTAGCTAATTAAAAAGTAAAATGAATACAGATTTGAATATAGTAAAAAAAATTCTAAGTTTTTTTTTTTTTTTTTTTTTTTTTTTTTTTTTTTTAACTTAATATAGTCCATTTCACCAACACTATCAATGGATACATTATCGAAAATAATAATCAAAAGAAATTAAAAGAATATTTTAATAAAGTATCATAATCAATCATCAAAATTCCAATAGCTAAACTGTCACGAAAATATTGAATTAAAATAAATATTAATTTGATTTATTTCATCTTCTCTACCTAAACAAGCTTTTGTACTGAACATTATACTACATACTTCTCTTAATAAAGCAATCATTAACTAAAATAATACATGGAAAATTAACACATCTAGATATTTCTTATATACACAGTCTTCAACATTTCATACCCAAAATATAATAAAATATATAATGCCAAACTCTATTTACTAGTTTTATCTAATAGTTACAGGAAAAAGTATAAATCGTGAAAATGAAGTATTAAAAAAAAAAAAAAAAAAAAAAAAAAATCACAGTTCTGTCATTTAATAAAAACAAATAGAAAATAAAAGAAAGCGTAAAGACTTCAATCATTAAAAGACTAACTTAATTTTCTCAATCGGAAACTCTTTTTTCCGGGACCAGTAACAAGACTTTGAACTTGTTAATCTCTTCAACAAAAGAAATCTGTAAATGATTAAGTAATTAGAACTTTACTTCGAAAATGTTTTTTTGTTTACTGTCGCTAAAGATATTTCATAGAGAATTTCATTTCTGATATAACTGGGATTACTTGTTAGATAAAATTAGAGCAATAAAATGGATTATGAAACTCTGTAAGATTTATATAATTACTGCCAAAATAAATTTTCGGGTGTTTCTTTTTTTTTTTTTCGGAATTGAATCTTTAATAATATAATAAGATTGCAGAAGAAGGTATTTAATAAATTAATGTTTGCGCAATAGATTGATTAATAAAATTTACACTATGAAAGAAAATTTAATTGTTTAATTAAATATAATATTTAATAATATATAAATCAATAATTATTCAGTATAATATTTAGAAAATTTGGTAGCTTTGAAGTATGTTTTAGCGTTTTAATTGGTTAAACGGTTGTACTATTTTTTAAAATTTAGTTTATTTAATAATAGTATATTGTAATATTAACATTTAAACATATTCTGTTTATGTCACTAGCAAAGAAAAACCTCCAAGATTTGTTTTTCTTTTCTTTTTTTAAATTTCTTTTCAAATACAGTACACTCCCACACAACGCGGGAGCGAAGTGGACAGATGGATACTTCAACTTTATTTTTTAACACCACTAATTTTATATCAGTACAAACGTTTTATACAAAATGTTTAATTAAACGAATTGATTGATGCTCTAAAAGTTTTTTACAGTAAAAAAATAAAATTGTAATATTTATTTGATAGCCCTGTCCCCGCGTTGTACCGCAGTGTGCGGCAGTACGTGTAAACTGTTTCTAATTTTAGCTTATTTATAACCCTTTATGAACAAGTAGTAGTTGTGAAATGAAAGATAATTTCGAATAATCTGATGTTTAAAAAGTTAAATATACAATATACTCAATAGAAAGAGATAGAATAATCCAAAAAAAAAAAAAAAAATAAACGAAGACCTGTATTTATTAAGTTTCAGGCAGGAAACCTTATTATAAGTAAGATAGTAAGATCTGAAAAAAAAGGAAAGAGAGTGAGAGAAAAAATATATATATAAAGGTTATGTTTAATTAAAAGCTGTTTAAAAATGCAAAATAATAATAATAATAATAATAATAATAATAATAAAAGGAAAAAATATGTATACTTTTTTCTAATGTATAATATATCTACATTAAAAATCTTGAATATTTATGAGCTTGACATATTATTTATTATGTTTAAAACTGTCTTTATAAAGAATATATTTACCCCGGGTGACTTAAACAGGAATGATGGATTTTAAAAATCGATATTAAAAATGGTGATAGAAATGTGATAGAAATGTAGTGTTTGCGACATTATGCTTGGGAAATCAGATAATTTTCTCACTCAAATTTATAAATTAATATTTCCGTTAAAAGGTGGCGCTACATGTACAAGAGAGTAGAAGAAATTGAAACTATGAGGTATTCCTTCGGTATTTTGTTACCTTGTCTGTTACTGAGTGATTGTAACCGAGTTGTTTGTTACCGGTGAAAGTGTATAATTATAGAAAAGGGTTTACAGCTGCGTTGCAGCGCACCTTTTTGGAAAAAGTATCAACTAAATTTGAAAATTTGAAGGAAAAAATCGTTAATTTTCAAGTATAAAACTACAAACGATATATTTTGTCCTTGTAAAATCAATTTGTAAAATCAATTTTGTACATCGCCTAGCTCAAAATCGAATGTTTGTGGAATGTTGTAAATTTAAATTTGTAACTGCCATGAAGTCTATATAATTTTGGTCTCGACACGAGCTTCCACTTTCAAGATATCTACCATTTTACGCGATTGATCGTGACGTCTGTATATCATACTTGCCAACGTCTTAATTAATATTCTGTGGTATTGTTAGCCCCGCCTTCTTTTCCACACCAGTATTATTTTAGAGTATATTTCTTCTTGTTGAATCTTAATTAAATTTAGACAATATTACTCTAAAAATTTATTGGTGTGAAAAAGAAGGGGGGGGGGGGACAAAATATACTACGGAATATTAATGAGGACGTGGACAAGTATGGTATATATGTATGTGTGTATGTATCTCACATGGTTTCATTAAAAAGATTAACTACGCTTTTATGTGTTCTTCTAAAGCAATACTTTATATTTTTTAAAAAGCATATTCGTGTTTGCGCTATTGAATGCTATCGGTGTATGTATTATTCAGCAGCAATTTCCACATCGAATGCTGAGGATGAAATTTAAGTGATTTAAACAAGAATACAAAAAATATTTTTTCCTAAATAATATAACGTTTTAAAGAAGCATTAAAGGGCTGGACTTACAAATAAAAACAGAAAAATATCCGTCATCAAAATGTTAACATATACATACTTTAAAAAGACGGAAGAAAACAGATCATCACAACGCAGCGGATTGGAGCAATTTTAAGCCTCCTCCGTTGTTTATTACACACACACACACACACATATATATACAGTGGGCGACATAATTATAAGACACCTATCTAATTCGACAAGTAGTGAAAGAAAAGATTCAGAGCTTAAAAATATTTTATCAAATACGTCAAAAACATAAATTTATTCTGTTATCATATATAATTATTTTATAATAATGATATTTTCTACAATTTAATGAAAAAACTTAAAAACATAATGGACAAAATTATAAGATACCAACCGTTTTTTCCAAATACAGTGGTCAACATAATTAGCAGACACTAATGGTCTAAAAGAAAATCCTCTAACATGGTTATTCAATATTTGGTGAAGCCGCCATTGTTTTTTATAACATGAAAGATGCGATTCGGCATCGAATCTATCAATTCTAACAAAATATCGCGAGACAGTTCTTCCCAAGCACATTTTATAGCATTCTTTAGGTCCTCGACTCATATAAACTGCCTCCCGTTTCGGTAAACCGCACGAGTTAAGATCTCCCACAAGTTTTCGATGGGATGTAAGTCTAGGGAGCAAGAAGGCCACGGGAGAACATTGATACTTTCCTCTGAAAGCCACTTTTTTGTTTCGTGTGATGCATGAATCGGCGCGTTATCGTGCTGGAAAGTGTAGTTTTCTCCACAAAGAAGTTCACCGTATATGGCTAGTTGATCTTTAAGAAGATTTTATACTTTTCGGAATTCATTCTTCAATGCACAGAAACAATATCCGTTTTCCGTTGAGCCGAAAAACCAGTCCAAACCATTACTGAGCCTCCACCCATTTGGCGGCTCATTAGTACATGAGGAGACTTCCATGAATCATACCAATAATATTGAAACCCGTCAGGACCATCCAGGTTAAACTTTTTTTCATCAGAAAATAACACAGAGTACCATTTGGAGGTCCAGGCCATAGTTTGTTTAGCGAAGTTTAGACGCTCTATTTTGTGCCGGCTTAGAAGCGGTGGTTTTTTCTTCAATTTTTTAGATTTCACAAAGGAAGCATTATGCAACACCCTGCGAATGGTTCTCCTTGAACAATTCAGTTTCAAAGCATTTTATATGCCTGTATTGGTAATCTTATTCTGTGTAGCGAGCGAAAGCACATGGCGTCTGTCTCTCGAGGACAATCAAGGAATACGGCCAGATCTTTTAATCACCAATCCATTAATTCCTCGATTCAAAACATTTTTAATTGCACATCTAGAGCGTTTAATAACTTTTGAAATAATATTAATTGAAGCACCAGTTCCATTTAATCTCCAAATAATCGCGAATTTCGCTTTCGTTTAATTCTGTACCTCGTGGCATGTTTGTAAGTGCGTGAAGTCAGTTATCGTCTTCTTTAGTTAACTGGTGACGTCATAACTGCATGCAGAAAATTTGCATATTGCACATTATTTAAAAAAAAATGCAGGTGTTTTAATTAAAATGTTAGGGTGTCTTATAACTTTGTCCATAATATATATATATATTTTTTTTTTTTTTTTTTTTTTTTTTAATTAAACTTTATAAAAATATCATTTCTGTAAAGCAATTACGTGTGATAATAGAATAAATTTATGTTTTTGACGTATTTGACAAAACGTTTTTAAGTTATGAATCTTTTTGTTCACTAATTGTCAAATTGGATAGGTGTCTAAAAATTATGACCACCACTGAAAATATGTGTACATATATAATTAAAAATAAAAATACATTTGACGCCAGCGATGTATATTTGCCATACATACATAGCTGCCAACAATTTAATTTATTCGGGAGCATTTTTAACCTTGCCTTTATTTCATATCACTTACTTTTGGAATATTTTTCTTCAATATAAAACATTAAAAATTTAATCTTAAAAAAAAAATAAAAGTTGGAAAGAATAACGACGGGGCTAAAAATGCTCCGGAATAAATTAAAATGTCAGATATTCTGATACACATACTTGCCAACATCCTCATTAATATTCAGCAGTATTGTTTCTCCCGCCCTTTTTTTCACACCTGTAAACTTTTAGAGTAATATTGTGGAAATTCAATTACGATTCAATAACAAGAAAAATACTCTAAAATAATACCGGGCCCACCAGCGGCCGAGCGGTTCTGCGCTCAAAGCTGGTAGATGGGAGGTGCCGGGTTCGATCCCAGGTCGCGCTCATCGACCTAGCCGTTCGGAGTTTTCCGTGGTTTCCTCCGAAACTTGCGTAAATACGGGCTAGGACCCCTTAGAAAGACCCCCACGGAGGGCATTCCCCCTCTAGGCCTAGGACACATCAGGAGTCAATCGGCCTTAAATCCTACAACAACTAAAATAATACTGGCGTGGAAAAGAAGGCGGGGCTAACAATACTACGGAATATTAATTAGGATGATGGCAAGCATGCTGATACATACCGTATTTACTGCGCATAATTCGCAGGTCTGCTTAATCAGTTTCGCACCAGAAATTTCATTTATTACAAAGATCTTTCAAACCTTAACTGGATGCCTGTCGCGAGGCTCATAAACTTAGCAGCAGTTGAAGCGGTAGACAGCGCCACCTGGTATAGATTGCGTGACATTTTTATTTAACTGCCACCAATAATTTTAAGAAGTGATGTATGATATACATAGTCGACGTTTCTTTGATTCTGTTCGCCTTTTATGTACAGTCACCCAAAAAAAAAACGCCACCCCCCCACCTAATTTCGCCGTAAATTATCGTAGAAACATTTGACTGGTACCGATCGATTTGTAATAACATCTAGTTTATAAGGGTATAGTTAAATTTTGCCTAAGGGGTCGTCTACATATTAAAACTGGCATTAACTTCATTTTCTTCAACCCCTATTTTTGACTTCATATTCAGATTTCTGAGATCAATGCGGTTCGAAAAACATACCTATTTATATATATTAAATCAATTTTAAATAGAGTTACACGTGAAAATGTATTAAGGGTCCGTCTATACATTTAGAAAATATAAATCACGATCTACCACCCAGTATACATTATTTATTAAGTTTCACACCGGAAAAAAATTTCAGAAATGTTAATTATAAAATAAAAAAAATGACTAATTCACAGAACTTTCTGAGTTAGTTCAAGAATTAAAAGATTTTTATTGGTTTCTATTAATTAAACATCAGATAGTTCACTTCATACGAAGAAAATTAAATAGCTTGAATAGATATTAAAATATCTATCAAAAAGAAAAAAAAAAAAAAAGATGAATGGTTTTAAATTTGTTTGAAAATTCAAAATTATTTAAACTCAAGCTGCCGTATAATTGTCTGAAACGGCGGCACTCAACCTGGTTCCCACGGCCGTTTCACAGTGACAATGGGAGTTTGTTCTGATACTGCAGTACTTTCATTTTCTTTAATTGACTTTTTTAAAATATTAAAACAGATTTTTTTATTTTTATTTATTTATTTTTTTTTAATTAATTATTATTATTTTTTTTTCATGACATTATTAAAAACTTTTACATAAATCTCCACGATATTCTTTTGCTTTTATATTTTATAATGTGTAACAAATTAATATGTAAAATAATAAATCCTACTACTTAATGGGATGTTCTAAAATTCTACACTTTAACACAGATACCAAAGTGGACGGTGGGTGTAGAAAGGCTGACTACCCTTAATCTAAATCTTCACTTGAAAAGGTCAAAATGTTACATAACTCTTTTTTTTTTTTTTTTTTTTTTTTTTTTTTAAAGGAAAAAAGAAGAAGATAAGGAGGAGAAGGAAAGATCAAAACGAATATGAAGCATATTAAACGTTAATACCCTTTAAACACTGGAAAAAGGCGGGGTTTTGTATTGTGTGTCATTTGGGAGCTGTAGAGTGCCAGAAAATTACTTTATGTAATAAAACTTTTCATTTAGAGGGTATTTAAAGCAGCATTATATTTAATACATAGACTATTCAGAAAAAAAAATACCATTCATCTGGTTCATGAAAAATAAAGAAAATTTTCTGGCATTGCTCTATGTATATACATTCTTGTCAACCTATCCCGGAAGATTACTGGTCCCGCCCCTTTCCGTACATTTTTTTCACATCAGTCTTTTTAGAGCTGTGTCAGCCATCGGTGGCTGACACTGATCTTTCCATTTAGGCTAAGTCAGCCGGCAGTGTAAAATATGATATAAAACTACAGAACTTACATGGTTTTAAGTAATTACTGACAATTTATTTAAAATTTACTTCATGTTTTTTTTTTTTTTTTTTTTTTTTTTTTTTTTAATAGTATTTTTATAGGATTATATCGTTAAGGCCTAATGGGGTTTATTGAAACTCGATAGACATAACATGCTTCTAAGCAGCACGTGTGGCCTGAATGGGATTTCCATAAGAATTCGCGTGGCGCTGAATGAGTTAATCGTAAATGTATTTGAAGTTAATTACTCTAAAAATTAAATTGTGTATACACAGGGGCGGGAACTAACAATGTTACGGGTTAGGTTGGCAAGTATGCATATATATTTTGCTTGATTTATAAAAATTTATAACACATTTTCTTCTTTTTTTTTAGTATTTTGTGTTTATATCTCTCATTAAAAATAAATACAATAATCATATATAAACATTTCCATACAGTAATGTATATAAACATATTGATTAAAGAAGATTTGTTGATATTATATAATTATTCTTCTATCTGTATAGTATATTAACACAAATATATTTTGTAATTTTCGCAGCATCGAAAAACAGCAACATAGCTTCCATATCAAGGCTTAATGTAAATAGCCACGCCTTTTCACAAATTTTCTAAAACTTTATAATATAAAACAAAATAATTTTGCATATTTGTAATTAAATCATTTAAGTTTTGTCTTCAATAATCGATGTAGTAAATACCATTGTGATTTATGCATACCAGCGTCACATATAGAGTCAAATAGGAATATGCAAATTTGTCTTTTTTTTTTTTAATAGTGTTTCAGCGAATCAGAGGCGGGGCTTCTTTTCTTTTGAAATTCTTTCACAATCCCTCGCCTACATTGTGATAACTTTACAAAAATATGCCAATTTGTATAATAAACATCGAAATATTGCTTAGGAAACAATAAAAATAACATAAAGGTAAATTAAAATAGTTTTCCGTCAAATTATATACAAGCATTTACTTATAGAGGATACAGATTATAACAATTGACGGCCCCCTAACAGGAATAAAAAGTGAAATATCACTGTAACTCAAAAAATAATGTTAGGAACGAGCTGTAAATTTGGAAACCCATGTTTTTGATGATGCCCGTTCTATTCGTGCAAAAATTAACATAGGTCATAATTCATAATTTTTTCAAATATGAATTTATTAATAATTTTCATAATTCAAAAAATGTTTTTTTAGCAAAAATTTGCATGGAATATGTTTGGGTTACTTCATTCTAACGAATAAAAAAAACAGAATTTAAATATCATAATTATTTCGGAAGATATGATTTAATGTTTGTCACATTCATTTAACATTAGCACCCCCAAACTTTGACAGCTTATAACTCTATGAAAAATTGAGCGAAATATATAAACTATACCATTTTCCGTGCTGATTTGATCCAAAGAATTCAAATAAATTATAAAAAATGGGGGTTACCATTGAAAAAAATGAAGTTGATGTCAGTTTTAATATGTAGACGACCCCCTAAGTAAAATCTAACTATAACATTATAAACTAGACGTTATTACAAACTGATTGGTACCAGTCGCATGTTTCTACGATAATTTACAGCAAAATTAGGTGGGGGGGTGGCGTTTTTTTTTGGGGTGACTGTACAGTCGGGGAAAAAAAAAACGCAGCACTCGACGTAACTTCGTTGCTAATAGATGTAGAAAAATGTAATAGGTATCATTCGACGGGGAATTGTGAGTAGTAATTGAATTTTTCAGTAGTAATGCCCCATTTTTATTTCATATTTGAATTCCTGGGATCGCAACAACGAGAAAAAGTATATTGGTTGTATATTTTACTTATTTTTTCATAGAGTTATAAGCGTTCAAAGTTTGAAGGTGCTAATGTTAAATTCATATTTCAAACATTTATTAATATCTTCACAAAAAATAACTTGATCGATATAATTTTTTTTTTTTTTTACGAGATACAGTGAAGATACCCAAACATAATCCATCATTACTTTTGTTTCTGAAAAATATTTTTAATTTTGAAAAATATTAATAAATTCATATTCATAAAAATTATGAATTATGACCTATATTAATTTTTGCATAAAATGAATCCTAATGCTGAAAAATATGGGTGTGCAAATTTGCAGCTCATTCCAGTTATTAGTTTTCGAGATATAAATAAATATTTCTTTTGGAGTGGTTTAGGGGGCGGTCTCTTATAAAGTTTTGCATGAGATAGCGAATCAGACCTTTAAAAATAACAAAGAAAATTAAACAAAATACGTTTATTTTTTATTTACGGGTCAAATTATATAACAACAACGGCAAACGCTAAGAAATAAAACAAAAATGATGATTTTTTAGACATTAGTGTTTGCATCTAGAATTCCTGTTTTCTAAAGAAGCCAAGCCCCTCCTTCATCGTTCTTCAAAAGAAATCAATACAGAAAAAAAAAGTAAATGTGACATTGAATATTCATGTTAAATCCTTTATTTTATGTTGACAAATATAAGCACAGGTGGTATTTACTTCATCGATTACTGTCGATAAGTTTTGAATCTTTTAAACGAACAACACTGCAAGAAAAAAAATCACTAAATACGCGGGGTTTACTGTTTTAAATAGAAAAATAGGTTAAATGTAAAAATTGTCAATTTAAAAAAAAATGAATGCAAGACAGACTTGTAAAGTCGTTTCTTAACTACCGTCTTTATATATTTTTAAAAATATACTTATACTTTTATAAATATATTTTAACACTTTTTGCGACCGCAGGATCTGTTTGACAGTAAGATCCACCTACGGAACAAATTTTCTGTATTCACAATTGTATTACATATGGATATACATTATAATTATATTCTTTCTTATCAATATATTTCTATCCATAGTATATTTTATTGCAAAAATATGAACACTGGGTACACACTTAAGAAATAAGTAACACACAAATTACGAAAGAAACGCCCTCGTTAGTAGTCGTTGGTTGGTCGATTTGCCGCCCAACTTTTAATGTTGCCAGATTTTTTTATTCAATAGCCACCAAAAAATTTTAGAAGTGACATTTGATATACAAAAAACGCGAATATAATCGAAGAAACGTCGGTCACATCACTTCTTAAAATTATTGGTGGCATTTAAATAAAAAGTGCGCAATCGGTAATAGGTGGCGCTGTCTATAGCGACTACTAACGGGTTAATTAAGAAATTATATTTTCATAGAAGTTATAAAACCAATCGTACAGTTCCAAAGAGTTCAACTGACCGAAAACTGGTAAGTGCGATTAAAATTATTTAATGTGTACTTCATGAACGCTTACAATAATTTATCCGAAAAGATTTAGTTTATGCGTTGTTGTATATATATATATATATATATATATATATATATATATAATATTTAATTTCGTATATTATATCACACCTACGAAAGAAAATTTAAGCTTTATTGGTGATCAGTACAGCCATAATAGACACTTTTACTTGAAAAATACTGCACTTTTTTCAAAGACAGGACTGCCAACCATCTCATTAATAAGCGTAGACTTGTTAACGCCCCTTGAAAATACGCTCCTTTTCCCACACATCTTTATATTTAGAGCAATTCTCTCCAAATAGTGTTCCGATTAAATAACAATGAAATTACTCTAAAAAATTACTGGTGTACAAAAAAAGGCGGTGACTAAAAGTACTACGCTTCATAATGAGATGGTTGGCAAGCATGCAAAGAGTACAGTTTGGACAAAGTGCAAGTGTAATGTATTTAAATAGACCTGAAATAATCTAAAAAAGTACTGAAGTATGTACAAATCTATTAAACTGAATTCAGGATAATTAAGGAACTAGAAAAGGCTCAATCGTTTTATTCAAAGGGTCGATGTTTTTTATTAATTTTATAATACTTTTTTCCTGAAAGATTTCCGGTGTAAAACATTAAAATTTTGTCTATTTGTTATAGTATCTTAATTTTATTTTTCTACATTTACAGATTACCCTCTAACACATTTTTGATTATAACTCTATAAATAGTAAAGATAAAGTATACAAACAGTAAGTATACTTTTCCGCTCTGCCAGACTCTCAGGAATTCGAATATAAAGTCAGAATTGGGTGTTGCTTCTGCAAAAATCAAAGTTGGTGCTCATTTCAATATGTAGATAACCCCTAATTCAAAATTCGACAGCATTTTCAAAACGTGCTATTCATTTCCTGTTGAATGGTGTCTATTAAATTTTTCTGCGTCAATTAATAGTGAAATTACAGCGAGTGCTGCGATTTTTTTTTTTTTTTTTTCCGACTGTACATCATATCCCACTTTTAAATTTTTTTGGAACAGATTGCGTAATTTTTTTTATTCAACAGCCAGTAGTATTTTGCAGTAGCAACACCCAATTCTGACTTTATATTCGAATTCCTGAGAGTCTGGCAGAGCGGAAAAGTATACTGTTTGTATACTTTATCTTTACTATTTATAGAGTTACAATCAAAAATGTGTTAGAGGGTAATCTGTAAATGTAGAAAAATAAAATTAAGATCCTATAAGAAATAGACAAAATTTTAATGTTTTACACCGGAAATCTTTCAGGAAAAAAGTATTATAAAAATTAATAAAAAACATCGACCCTTTAAATAAAAAGATTGAGTCTTTTCCAGTTCCTTAATTATCCTGAATTTAGTTTAATAGATTTGTATTGTATATACTTCAGTACTTTTTTAGATTATTTCAGTTCTATTTAAATACATTACACTTGCAATTTGTCCAGACAGTACTCTTTGAAAAAAGTGCAGTATTTTTCAAGTAAAAGTGTCTATTATGGCTGAACTGATCACCAATAAAGCTTAAATTTTCTTTCGTAGGTGTGACATAATATACGAAATTAAATATTATGTATATATATATATATATACAACAACGCATAAACTAAATCTTTTCGGATAAATTATTGTAAGGGTTCATGAAGTAAACATTAAATAATTTAATCGCACTTACCAGTTTTGGGTCAGTTGAACTCTTTGGAACTGTACGATTCGTTGTATAACTTCTATGAAAATATAATTTCTTAATTAACCCGTTAGTAGTCGCTATAGACAGCGCCACCTATTACAGATTGCGCACTTTTTATTTAAATACCACCAATAATTTTAAGAAGTGATGTGACCGACGTTTCTTCGATTATATTCGCGTTTTTTGTATATCAAATATCACTTCTAAAAATTTTTGGTGGCTATTGAATAAAAAAATCTGGCAACACTAAAAGATGGGAGGTACTAAAAGATACTGTCTACTGCTCCAACATTTGCAGGCATCTAGTTTAAGAGGCTATGTTTAAACGATATTTAGTTTCGGTGAAATATACCCCTGCCTATGAATTAAATTTTCTGGTGTAAAACTTACTTATTTAACTAGGGAGTTATACGCAGGAAAATGCCGTACTTGCCATTTTATAGAGTTTTTGAATATCAATACTTTTTTTTTTTTTTTTAATAAAAATATCGCTTTTGTTTTAGAAAAAATTTTGTGATTCAATAAGTCGATGATAACTTTAGAAGATTGGTACGAATTAATCTGGAAGGTTATCAGTTCTGCATATATATAGAATTATATTAAAGTTTTATCACACTATTCCTGTAATCTTTAATTTTATTAAGGTTTAAATCAACATGCACCTTATATTTGAATGCATGTTAATTACTGCACAGTAATTACCATAGTTCCTTAAGTGTTAGTTGATATTGAAATTTGTTCCTCTAAACGGATTTTTCCTGAAGCTTTTCTAATGTTATACTCTTTTAACAAACGTAAACTAATACTGTGGTAACTTTTATGGTTCGAGTAAGCCTCCATAAAATTTCAATTTATGATGACAAAGTGGTTCAAGAAGTGCCATCAATCTTTATTTATGGATTGGAGATTTCGAGTTGTATCCTTTAAATAATTAGTTAATAGGAATATACTTCAAAACTTTTATCGAATATTTACCTTATTTATTATGAAAGTTCTTTCATTTTGGCATTGTGATTTAAATATAAATAAGCATATATTCTCCAAAATTTGAAATATGTTAATCAGTTACAATATTTTGTAATTATTTATGCATTTTCTTTTCTAGTTTAAAAGGACAAAGCTGTCAAGTACACACTTTTTTAGCTAAAATTTTTATTGTTTTTTGTAAAATATTTAGAGAATTACCGTTGTCTATATACATACATATATATTAATCACAATTTTTATGCATTGTTCAATTTATCGCAACGTATAAAAATGTGTTATCTATGAATAGCGATTGGGAACCAGTGTTACTAAATTCCGGGGCTTTTTATTCAATAATCATCAATAATATTGAGGAGTAATATTTGATGCCCATGATGGTGATTACCCAATAAACAAAATTTATATGGGCCAACCTTGAAACAACAGTGAGTTTTTATTGGCCAACGGTTATAAATGGCCTTTAGCTAAAGTGATGATTCAATGGTCGGCAAACTGCTGCTCATATGCAGTTTTTTACTTTAACAATACATTTTCGTATTTATTATTTGCTATTTTTATGTTTTTTTGCGAACAATTAATATCCCCAACGATATTTTAATGTGTGCAACAAAATTATGTATGTTCGTGGAAGCTACGCAATGGTTTGAAATGAGCCGTTATATCTAAATTTAACATACCAATTATTGTTGGACTCATAACGTTGTTTTTTATGGTTGGCTAAACAAATAGCTACCTCCAGAAATAAGATGCCAACGCAGGAAAAAAAAAAAAAAAAAAAAGACGTTGAGCCAACTGCAAATGTCCAAACTAACCAAGTGCCAACAAGGAGTGTTATTATCTGCTGGCTGGCCAACCGCTCATTTTTGTAGGGTAATCTTCGATGTGATTATGTAAACATTACAAAAACAAATTGTGATAGATATAGATATTGAAAAATGTCCCTAAAAATGGCGACAGTATGGAGAAAGTTATGGGCAACGGCAACGCTGTATGTGGTGTATACCAAAGATTATCAATGCTAATAATTTACTTACATATACGTAAAATACGACAAAAAATTATTTTATTTGAAGTTAGTGGTATGAAACCTTCTGGGAACCCCCCCCCCCCAAAAAAAAAAAAAAAAAAAAAAAAAATGGACAATGTACATTTATACCCCCTGAATATTCATTATTAATATTTTCCAATATATTTGTTTTATCATTTTCTTCAAATTAAAACGTGGGCAATTATCATTTAAAGCTGCACTAAAAAAGTAAATTAATAAATAAAATTTTATAAAAGAAATTATAAATTAGTTTTCTAGAATAAATCTTCTGATTTCCCTCTCTCTCTCTCTCTGTCTCTGTCTCTCTTTTTTTTCCCCTTTCCCATGCCTGATCTATTAAACACAGCCAATAAATAACAGCAAAAGAAAAAGAAATCTATAATAAATTTCTAAATGTGGAAAGAAAAACTTATATACAAAGTTATACTTGATATGGGTCAAAGAATCGATCACTTCAAGAGTTAAAAATTAATGAAAAGTTTAAACCAAATTTTGCTTAAAATAAATGTGCACTTTTATTTTCTCTCTCTCTCTTTCTGTTTCTTTTCTTTCTTTATTTTTTTTTCACACAATATTCAGTTTATGAATTTTAAAATAACTTATTAGCATTTTTATCGCTATAAATTGCATAGTAGGCAAAGTTAACAAAGAAAAAGTTAACAAGTACAAAATATATTTCGTAGTGCCTCTAAAAATACAAAAAGGATATGCAATGCATGTCAATCATGAAAAAAAAAAAAAAGCGAAGGTGTCGTTTACCATAGCTACTTCAACTTTATAACTGTCAACATCACTAATTTTTTAATCTGATTTTAACACCCGTAATTTTAAATAGAAATCTGTCACATATATTTTTGATAAACAAATAAAATTGAAAAAAACGAAAACATCTGTAAGAACTTTCTGGTATCAAGTCTCCGTTGAATATAACGGACACTTAGCATTTATGCAACTTCAAAGCTTTTAAAGTTATGTTTGTTTTATTGAGTCGTATAAAGATACAGAATTGCCAGCCTTCCGGACTTTATAACACTAATAATTTTTGAAAGAAAAAATCCCTTTATTTAACCCTTTATCTATCCAATTTAATTTCCCTTATCTCTCAGTGTTGTTAAATGTAGAGACTTTTTTTTTTAATTCAATATTCTTTATTTTTATTCAAAATTTTAACTGTATCGCGGTTGGATAATAAGTAGTACAACGGCATATTAATTAGGACGCTGACAACTATGTATATTGTATATCAAATATCACTCCCAGGGATGGAACACGGGCGCAGAATTCATACCGGAATCCGTTTAAGAAATTTCTTTACCTATGATATCGTTGATTTAAGAGGTAGAAAATTTTCTTACATTCATAGTGGTATGAATTCTGCGCCCGTGTTCCATCCCTGCACTCCTCAAAATCATTGTCGACAATTGAATAAAAGAGTTCCTGAATTTCGCAACACTATTTAGAGCGCTTCAGAGCGTTAGTGCCGACAAAGGGTTCATAACGAAACTTTGCCATTAACACTTTCGCGACCGTTGTCGTAGATTCACGTCATTTGAAAATCTGTAACTCCGCCAGTGGGCGTTTCTTTCGCAATTTGTATGTTATTTATTTCTTAAAAATATACCCAATATTCATATTTGTGCAACCAATATACTATGGATATAAATACTTTGATTATAAAGAGTATAAATATAATCATACACTACAACATCCTAATTAATATTCCGTAGTATTGTTAGTCCCGCCCTTTTTCTCCCACCAATATATTTAGAGTAATATTCTCCAAATGCAATTGTGATTAAATAAGAAGAAAAACACTCTCAAAATATACTGGTGTGAAAAAGAAGGCGGAACTGACAATACTACAGAATATTAATTAGTATGTTGGAGGGTATGATTATAGTGTATATCCATTCGTCATATGAATCTGAATATAGGAAATTTTGTTCTGAAAACTTGTAGCTTGGGAGATCAACGTCCACAGACGGACCTTACTACTATCAAAAATACAAAAACATGCGATCGCGAAAGTGTTAAATAAGGCCAATATAAATTAAAAGGATAATGGTGGGAAAAAATCCGGAAGGTTGGCAGCTCTGAAAGATATAAAAAAAAAAATAAATAAAGGAGAGAGAGATTTTTATAAATAATAAGGGAATCTTTACGGGTTAAAACGAAGCATATTTATAAATCGCTCTTATTAAAATAAAATCTTTATAAGGTATTTCACGGAAAATTATAATAGAGTTAATTACTATTGTTTTTGACGTTTGAATTATTAATTTTTTCAGGTTAAAATGATTCGCATTATTGATTCGATACAAAGAAAAAAAAAATCCTTTTTAGATTTTTAACCATTATTTTCTGCTTTTTCTTTCTAGCGTGGCATTATTACTGTAGCGATCGTATTTATTTTGTAATGTAATGTAGTAAAATAGTTGATTTACATATCAGATTCTACTCCTCCTATAATATTCTGACTAAGAAACACATAAAGTCCGTTTCATTAGTAGAAAAAGAATAACCTATAAAAATACAATACAAACATTGAACTCCCTTATTCCAGGAAAGTACTGAATTTTCTATTTCCATTTTCTTTCTTTTCGTTTTTTTTTTTTTTTTTTTTAGTTAGTGATACTGCATTAAATACACCAGGTAACATTTATAATTTTTCAGGAGTACTGTTAGCCTCGCAATATTTACATACTAGTATATTTTAAAATCTTTTTTCTTCTTATTTCATCGTAATATCATATTGGAGAAATTTTCTGTAAAAAAAAAAAAAAAAAAAAAAAAAGCATCATAGACAAATGTAAAAAATATTTTAAAATTATTTTTGTCGATTATTTTGCCTTGAAAAATAAATATTTGGCATTTAAAGATTAGAATTATCGAATAATTAATTTGCCAAACATAAGGGATACGCATAGTTGCAAACATCCTAATTAATACTCCATAGCACTGTTAGTACCCTCCTCTTTTTCTACACCACTTAATTTTTAGAGTAATTTTCTCCAAATTTTACTATGTTTAAATAAGAAGAAAAATGCTCTAAAAAAGAGACTGGTGCGAAAAAAAGGGCATTTACTTACAATACTATGGAATATTAATTAGCATGTTGGCATTTATGGATACGGTTTTATACATGCATTTTTTAAACAAGTTTTTTCACGTAATTATTATTATTATTATTATTTTGCTCATGTTAGCCATTTCAATTCAGATTATAACAATAAATAAATTATAACGTAAGTAGCAATTATTTTAAAATGTTGAACAAGTATCTTAAAAACATAATTAAATAATAAATAAATAAATAAATAAATAAAATAAAATAAATCCGAAAATATATAAATTTATATTTTTATTTTGAATATAGTTTCTATTTTTTAAATATAATTTCTAATAAATCTGAATATAATTTAATAGCATATTCCTTTAATTTATATTCTTTATCGCTTTTTTAAATAAATTATAAAAATATACATTTTATTTAAATATGATTTAATGTATATAGATGTATATAAAATGCAAACTGAAACTGTGTTCGGAACTAATAAGAATCTACCAAATAAAAAATAGTCAAATAATTAATTTTCCTTACTTAATTTATAAGCATAATATATATATATATATATATATATATATATATATATATATATATATAAACACATTAGTTAAAAAACAGTACGCGAAGTCTATATAAGAAATATGCTAATGTTTCTGAAAAATAACGATATTACTTTTGGCAAGCCAGAGATAAACAACATTTTTTTATTATCTTATTATTAACTTTTTCTGAAAATGCATAAGACAAAAATTCAACGTTGTTAAAACTTCAAGATTTACTAAAATATGTATTGGAAGACTGATGGGATCATTAATTTAAGTACGAAAAATATTCTATTGCATCCATAAATTTAGAATAAATGCCCCATTAGCGACAGATTTATGAGGCATTTCAGATATTCAGAAGACGGAAGGTAACAAATCTGACAAAAGAATAAATATTTTTCATAGTTGAAAAATTGTCTAAAGAACATCTTACCACTGAAATCCTATTTATTTATTTCGATTATTTCGAAACTGTAAGAGTCGTAACATAAATGATCATTGTCATAGTATGTTTACTTTCGAGGTATGTATTAATTAATTTTAAATAGCAAATGCTAAATATGCATATATTTATGCGTATGTATTTATGCGTATAACTTTCGTATCCGCGTTTCAATCCCCTCTTTTAACATACAAATAAATATTAAAATGTGCCGTAAATCCTTTACCATTTAAACGACTCATATATAAAACATGTAAACATGTAAAAATTTGCTAAAACTTTTATCTACAATTTTAAGTAGTGCTCCTGCACCAACCCTAAAAAGACTAAAATAAGTTAAAATCAGATGTCATTTGACAGCCCCCCAACACCAACACCGAAATAATAATAATAATAATAATAATTGTTTTTACTTTCTTACCCATATCGAGAAGGTATTGCTTTTGTGTCAAATTTTCAAAAATAAGTTGTTGTTATATTCGCAAGTTTTCAGGTCTCCTATTTATGAAAGTGATGTTTTTAGCGGTTGGCCTGCGTGTGTATCTGTATATCTGTCCGTGTGTTTGCTATCAGCATATCTCAAGAACAAATAGTAGCAGAAAGTTCAAACTCGGTTTCTATATCTGTATCATATAGTGATTCTTCACTAAACGTTTCGTTGAGATCAAGGAAATGGTTTGTGTGCAGAGCCATCTAAGAGAATTCAAATACATTACGCTAATGGTGTGAATTTCTGGTAAGTTCCGTGTAACATCTGTCATCTGACCTAAACAATATATATACAGAGCTGCCAACCTAATCCGGCAAATTGTTAGTACCGCCCCTTTTTCTACACCACTTAATTTTTTGAGTATTTTTCTACTTAATTCATCATAGATGCATTTGAAGAGAATTGCTCTAAAAATTTAATGGTGTAGAAAAAGGGGCGTTTTTCAATAGGCGTTAACAATTTGCCGGATTTTGTTGGCAGCTCTGTATATATATATATGTTTTAAGTAGACTGTTGTATGGAAATCATTCATCATTCGTTTTGAAGGCTACTTAAAATATTTGGATATATTGGGGCTATACTTCAAATTTTATGGAAGTATACTTCTTTTTGTGTCATCTGTTTTAGATATAAGACTAAAATTAAGTATAGAAGGTGATTTGCATATAATTTATACTCTACCTGTAAAATCGTTAGTTTCAACAGAAGCAATTTTTGTTTTATAAACAGTGGTATGAGATCTGCTCGAATTTTCTATCCCTGCAACTGTAGAACTTCCATGGCTACGCATACTTGAATAGAATATTGCTACTTGCGCGAAGCGCCATATTTAATATTTAAATAGATATACAGTTTAAATATTGGGTTGTTCGATAAATAATGTCGTTTTTTTTTCTTTTTTTTTCAATGTTTTTCAAAGTGAATTTATTTATATTAACAACAAACATTAATCAATGATATATTGACCATTTTGTTGGATGACCTTTTGCCATTTTTCGGTAAGTTGAAATATTCCACGTTCGAAGAAGCCTTGGGTTTTAGAAGCGAAGGTTTTAAAAAACGACATTATTTATCGAACAACCCAATAAAATATTAATTAACTATATTATCTTACAAATTATCTTTCAATTTGCATAATTATTCAAATCAACTTTTCTTCAAATTTTCAATAATTAAAAATCAAGAAAAAATGTATTGAATTTTTACTTCCGTTACCCAATTACCTTCGGTAATGGGAGTTCTGTTTTCGGTATTTTTTTTTCTTATTTAATTGCAATTGCATTTGGAGAATATTACTTTAAAATTTTACTGGTGTGAAAAAAGGGCGGGATTTACAACACTACGGAATATTAATTAGAATGTTGGAAAGTATGTTTATACGTCATTTTCAAAAAGGTTTTGCTCATTCGTGTTTAATGGAGTGAGTGCTGTTGGTGTACATATTCTTCAGTGGCAATTACTGCATCGAATGTTGAGAATAAAATTTTAGTTATTCAATCATAAATATGAATAACCTTTTTTTTTTTTTTTTTTTTTTTTTTTTTAAATCAATAATGTAGTAGCTTTTAAAAAAAACGCTAAAAAGCGGAGCTTGCTAATAAAAATAGGAAAATATGCTGGCATCAAAATGGTAAGAATTTTTTTACCCACAATCTTTAAGGCATTTGTAAACAAAGCTCGTACTCCCGCTCTTTTTTCAGGTCAATTTCAAGGATTAGAAGTTTTCGTTTTTATTGCTACCACTATTTTTATATAATAATCTCTATTTCATTTAATTGTGTCATATTATTATTAAAATACCATAAATATTTCTGCATAAAAATAGTGGCGGCATAAAAGGCGAAAACGTCTCATCCCTTAAATGACCTGGAATAAGGCGGGAGGGAGCTCGAATCCTGATAAATATGTGTATAGATTACTTGTTTATCTTAAAGAACTTTCTATATGTAATTTAATTTTTTAATTATTTTATTTTATTTTACTTATTTATTTATTTTTTTTTTTATGGAAGCTATATTCTATTAGCAATATTGTAGCAAAAATACAATTTACCTTAGTCCTAACGGAAAAACTTATTTAATTCGATAAATTCAATAAAAAAATAAATAAACTTTTATTTCCTTCTCTACAGAACAGTGACATTTTGAAAATAATAAAAGCAAGATGTATGTAAAAAGTCTTTTTCTTGTTCTTCAAAGCTATAAATAAATGTTTCTCTATTTGTTATTTTATATTGTTTGTATTTTACGGCTATAAACCTAAAGACAAATTGCTTTGAGACATAGCGTACTAGAACTGCGGAACAAATATACATAAATAGATTAAACACATATACGAAAGAAATTCAAGTTTTTTGTTTGCCACACATCATTTAAAAATGTTTTATTCTCGTAAAATGGAATTGTTTTTGCTTTAAATTAAAAGAAACGTATTTAACCGTAGGAAATTTCAATATTTAAACATGTTTTTTTTTTTTTTTTTTTTTAACAGGTAAAATAGACTAAAGTGTGTTCTAATTTAAAGGTGAACAGTTAAATAAATTAGGCAAACGTGTATTATTATTTTCTTTAATATCACATTCTATGTGTTAGGTGTACCGGAAAGTTATGTCGTTTTGAATTAATAAAATGAAACCGGAAATTTTTGTTTAACAGTGTTTACATAGTACTTTACAAATAACCATCTTATAAGTTACCTAAGAATATCTTAAATTTTATCCAGGATAAATTTCCGATGTCAGTATTTTAATTCAAAACGACAGAACTTTCTGGTACACCTAATACATTGGAAAGATGTTCTTTTTTTATAAATTTATATTATATATATATATATATTCATATAATGTATATATATATATATAGATATAGATATAGATATATTTAAAAATAATGATACAAACATTGCGTTAACACGTGTATAAAAATTCATAAAGTAAAAGAAAAAAATGTTAAATTTGACTTAAAAGAAATATTATAAAGTAATTTAAATACAATTTTTCTGACAAAATACAGTACGTCATTTAAAACTATACTCTATGAATTAAGAATTCTTAACTTTTGTTGTTAATAGCCGCTTTCTTCTCACAGCACATTTTTCGTAGAGTAATTTTCTCTTATATGTAATAAAAAAAAGAAGGCGTTAACTAAAAATGCTCCGGGATAAATAAGAAATGTTGGCACCTCTGCATTTCCTCTTTATTACGTTCTCAGGCATGCCAGCATTTTAATTTATTTTAAAACACTGTCAAGACCTGCCCTTTTTTTTCACACCCCTTTATTTGTCGTGAATTTTTCTCTAATACATAAATACGATTAAATAAGAAGACAAATACGTTCCACGAAATATGGCCTGAAAAAACAGCGAGTACTAACAAAATCCGGAATGATTTAAAATGTTAGTATGTCTGCGTTTTTAAAGAAATGACAGTATATTTTTAACTGATTTAAGATTTTTAAGTGTGTTTACGGTATATTTCCTTTTTATTATAGCCAATATTAAATCATTTTATTTTATTTCTATTTATTTATTTATTTATTTTTAAATATGCAAAACAGAAGATCTCCATAATAATAGAAAACCAATGTTATTTTTGTTTGCATAAAAGTATCACTTACAAGTTTATGGTTCATTTCTACTTTATTATGGTCATGATGAAATTACTTTATTTTTAATTGTTTTTAAAGTTAAAGAAAGAACATAACATGTAACATTTCTGTTTATCGAACTTTACGATACACAAAAATGGATGTTGAATTAATTTATTCTTTTGAATAAATAATCGAAATTGTTAAACTGATGAATTAGTAATAATGAGAAAAATAATAGGCCCATTTAAAATAAATAAATATAAATACAGGTTGGATTCTTATTACATCGACAAACTGAGAGAAGGGGTAATAAAAGAGCTTTTATGAAGCATAAAAACGTATACCAACCCTGTCCTATCTCAAACCGAATTGATGCTACTGCGAATAGATATAAAGAGTAAAACATTTTACTATATCCCTTTTTTTTAAAGTCTTTAAACAAGTTACAGAAAATTAAAGTAGTTATTTAGAAAGTACAAAAGAAATATTACAAAAGGACTACATGACGTGTTACTAGCGCCATAGCTGCCACAATTTTAATTAATTCCGGAGTATATTTAGCCGCGTCTTTATTTCATACCACTCATTTTTTAAGAGTATTTTTATTTTTTAATTATTATTTTTAATCGATGTTATATAGTGGAGAAAAAATTTCTATAAATAAAGTGGTGCGAAATAAACAATCTTTCTTAAGTATTTCTGAACAATATAACAAAATGCCACAAAATAATAAACGTTGAGTAAGACCATTAAAACTTATTTTGTGTAATTTTAAAAATATATTTAATTATAAATAAGTACAGTCAACCCCCCCCCCCCCCTAAAAAAAAAAAAAAAAAAAAAAAAAAAAAAAAAAAAGCCATCCTCCCACCTAATTTCGCCGTAAATTATTGTAGAAACATGCAGTTGGTACAGTCGGGGAAGAAAAAAACGCAACACCCGCTGTAATTTCGTTACTAATTGACGTAAGAACATCTAATAGACATCATTCAACAGGAAATTAAAAGCACTTTCTGAATATGTCCTCAAATTTTGAATTAGGGGTCATCTACATATTGAAATGAGCGCCAACTTTGATTTTTCTTTCAATAGCAACACCCAATTTTGACTTCATTTTCGAATTTCTGAGACTCTGGCAGTGCGGAAAAGTATACTGTTTATATACTTTATGTTTAGTATTTATAGAGTTATAAACAAAAACGTGTTAGGGGGTTATCTGTAAATGTAGAAAAATAAAATTAAGATCCTATAAAAAATAGACAAAACTTTAATGTTTCACACCGGAAATCTTTTAGGAAAAAAATAATTATAAAAATTAATAAAACGTTGCTTCTTTTGCAGTTTTTTAATTAACTTGAATTCAATTTTTAGATTTGTATATACTCCAGTACTTTTTTAGATAATTTTAGGTCTATTTAAATACATTAGACTTGAGATTAGTCCATGCAGTACCCTTTGAAAAAAGTGCAATATTTTTCAAGTAAAAGTGTCTATTATGGCTGTACTGATCACCAGTAAAGCTTAAATTTTCTTTCGTAGGTAGGTAACATAATATACGAAATGAAATAATATAGTTATATATATATATATATATATATATATATATATACAACAATGCTAAATCTTTTCGGATAAATTATTGTAAGGGTTCATGAAGTAAATATTAAACAATTTTAATCGCACTTACCAGTTTTGTATCAGTTGAACTCTTTGGAACTGTACGATACTTTTTATAATTTCTATGAAAATATAATTTCTTAATTAACCATTTCGCTACTGTTTATGTAGATTTACGACATTTGAAAATCTGTAAATCTGTCAGTGGGCGTTTCTTCGTAATTTGTGTGTTACATATTTCTTAAGTGTGTACCCAGTGTTCATATTTTTGCAATAAAATATACTATGTATAGAAATATAGTGATTAGAAAGAATATAATTATAATGTATGTCCATTTGTAATATAATTGTGAATACAGATAATTTGTTCTGAAATATTTCATTTTGAGAGTATAACGCCTGTAGGCGGGTCTTACTGTCAAAAGACAAAATCCTGCAGTCGCAAAAAGTGCTGAAATATATTTATAAAAGTTAAAGTATGTTTTTAAAATTGTATAAAGTTTAAAAATGTAAAAAGACTAAAGTTTCCTTAAAATAATAATTGTCCTCCTACAATATAAGTAAATAAATAAAATAAAGCAATATATGAAGCAAATGATTAATCATTTTTTAACTATGACGGTAGTTAAGAAACGATTTTACAAGCCTGTCTTGCATTCCAATTCCATTCGTTTTTTATATTTGACAATTTCACATTAAACATATTTTTCTATTTAAAATAGTAAACCCCGCCTATTTAGTTAATTTTTTTTCTTCTAGTGTTTATTTAAAAGATTCAAAATTTATCACCAATTAATCGATGAGGTAAATACCACTTGTGCATATTTTTGTCAACATAAAATACGGGGTTTAACACGAATACTCAATGTCACATTTACTTTACCTTTGTGTATTGTTTTGTTTTGAAGAACGATGAAGGCGGGGCTTGTCTTCTTTAGAAAACAGGAATTTTTTATGCTAACTTTAATGTCTAAAAATCATCATTTTTGTTTCATTTCTTTGCATTTGAGGTTGTTGTTATATAATTTGACCCGTAAATAAAAAATAAAAATATTTTGTTTAATTTTCTTTGTTATTTTTTAAGATTTGATTCGTTATCTCGTGCAAAACTTTATATGAGGCGGCCCCTTAAACCACTCCAAAAGAAAGATTTATTTATATTTCGAAAACTAATAACTGAAATGAGCTGTAAATTTGCACCCCCGTATTTTTCAGCATTAGGTTTCATTTTATGTAAAAATTAATATAGGTCATAATTCATAATTTTTATGAATATGAATTTATTAATAATTTTCATAATTATATATATTTTTCAGAATCAAAAGTAATGATGGATTATGTTTGGGTATCTTCACTGTATCTCGTAAAAAAAAATTATATCGATCAAATTATTTTTTGTGAAGATATTAATAAAAGTTTGAAATATGAATTTAACATTAGCACCTTCAAACTTTGAACGCTTATAACTCTGTGAAAAAATAAGTAAAATATACAATCAATATACTTTTTCGCGTTGTCGCGATCCCAGGAATTCAAATATAAAATAAAAATAGGGTGTTACCATTGAAAAAAAATCAAAGTTGGTGCGCGTTTTAATATGTAGACGACCCCCAATTCAAAATTTCAGTTCATTTTCTGAAACTACTCACAATTCCCAGCCGAATGATACCTATTACATTTTTCTACATCGATTAGCAACTAAGTTACGTTGAGTGTTGCGTTTTTTTTCCCCGACTGTACCTAATGATCTGTAATAAGTCTAGTTTTCAATGGTGTAGTTAGATTTTGCTTAAGGGGTTGTCTACATATTAAAACAGGCATAAACTTCATTTTTTCTATGTTGATTCCTATTTTTGACCTCATATTCAGATTTCTGAGATCAAGGCAGTTCGGAAAACTTACCTATTTATATATTTTAAATCGATTCTAAACAGAGTTACACGTGAAAATGTGTTAGGGGACCGTCTATGCATTTAGAAAAAAATAAATCGTGATCTAGCACCCAATATACATTATTTATTAAATTTTATACCGGAAAAAAAGTTCTCAAAAGTTATTTATAGGATAAAAAATGATTCTAACTCGCCGAACTTTCTCTGTTAGTGTATGAATTTAAATATTTTTATTGGTTTCTATTTATTAAACATTCATTAGTTAAATATATCACTTCACACGAATTACAAAAATCTAGATACCAAGCTAAAGGAATAATAGTAACAATGATAATAATATCAATAGCGGTTAAAAAAAGAAAATAAAAAGTGTTTAATATTTAAGAAAAAGAACTATCTACTTCTTGTTGGGTATATTTTTATTTTATACAGTAAGCCCCGCATAAAAGTGTTATTATAAAGTTTTACATTTTATTTTAGTCGTACAAAACAACAATAGATAATATACAAAAATATAAATAACAAGATTTAAACTAAAATCTGAGAAAGAATATTTAACATTTTCGCGACTGCTGACATAGTTTCACGTCATTTGGAAATCTGTAACTCCTCCAGTGGGCGTTTCTTTCACAATTCGTGTTTTACGGTATTTCTTAAGAATATTCCTTATATTCATATTTATATAAACAAAATAATATGAATACGAATAATTTCACTAGAAAGAGTATAATTATTATGTATATTCATATGAAAATAAATATGGATATAGAAAAAACAGTTTCCTATTGCCTAGAACGAATATTCCCCGTTCTGCAGTCGTCAACTGTACTTGAATTTTTAATTTTAAATTTGTAAAATCTATATCTTTTAAAGTAATAATATATATTACATTGTTTTACATTGTTTTCCCATAATAAATGTGAATTTTACGCCGTGATTAGAATAATAAAATATAAAAAATATTGCGCTTTGTTTCAATAATATATTTAATGAAAAAAAAAAAAAAAAAATCGCCCACTGTCTGATTTTGTATTAGAAAAAACATTAAATAAAAATTTAATATTATGATACGTCATGCGATAAAATTCAAATAACACAAAGCTTGCAAACGTGCAGTAAACAAATACGAAAATGTCATAACAAAATTAAAACAGAAAATCCTTTTGAAAAAATCTTATAAAAATTATTAAATGTTAATTATAATAATTAAAAAGAAAAAAAGAAAAAAAAATGCGTATTCCTCTCTCAAACGATAATCCTCACCTTACCGCGTTTCCTAAATTATGATATTTAACTTGAGGTGTACGAGCCCTACAATATTCAAGTAAAAATAAGAGGGACAACTGAGTTAAAATAGAATTTTAGCAGTGATAAACTAGGAAAAGTTATGTAACATTTAAGAAGAAAGACTTGACCTTTCAGGATCGGGTATATTCATAGTTGCCAATATTTTAATTTATTATGGAGTACTTTTAGCCCCGCCTTTATACCGCACCACTTTCTTTATAGAAAAAGTTTCTTCAATACATAACTTCGATAAAATAAGACAAAATACTTTAAAAAAATCAGTGGCACGAATTAGAGGCGGGGCTAAAATTACCCCGGAATAAATTAAAATATTGGCAGCAGTGTATATTCCTTTTTGCAATGGAAGCCACGCATTTAGATAATTTTCTAAACTTTACATTATAAAACAATTTTTTTTTACATATTTGCAATTAAATCATTTAAATTTTATATTCAGCATTCGATGTATTAAATGCCATTGACATTTATACGTACCAGTGTTATACATAGAGTCAAATACGAATATGCGAACTAGTTTTTTAATATTGTTTCTGCCTTATGGAGGCGGGGCTTCATTTTTTATGGAATTCTTTCACAATCTCTCATCTGCATTGTGATAATTTTATAAAAATTAGCCAATTTGTATGATAAACGTCGAAATGTTCCTTAGAAAGCAATTAGAATAACAAAAATATAAATTAAAATTGTTTTTCGTCAAAATAGATACATATATTTACTTACAGAGGATACAAATTATAACAGGTGACCAGCAGTAAAAAATGAAATATCACTGTAACTCATAAAATAATGTTAGAAACTAGCTGTAAATTCGGAAACCCATGTTTTTGATGATGCCCGTTCTATTCATGCTAAAATTAACATAGGTCATAATTCATATTTTTTTTTCAAATATGAAATTAATAATAATTTCATAATTCAAAAAATGCTTTTTTTTTTTTTTTTTTTTTTTTTTTTTTTTTTTTTTTAAATCAAAAATATGCATGTAATATGTTTTGGTCACTTCATTTTATCGTAAAAAAAAAAAACAGAATTTGAATATCATAATTATTTTGGAAGATATGAATTAATGTTTGTCACATTCATTTAAAATTAGCATCCTCATATTTTCACATTTTATAACTCTATGCAAAATTGAGCAAAATATATAAACTATACCATTTTCCGTGATTATTTGATCCAAAGAATTTAAATAAATTATAAAAAATTGGGGTTAGCCTTGAAAAAAATAAAGTTGATGTCAGTTTTAATATGTGGACGACCCCTTAAGCAAAATCTAACTATACCATTATAAACTAGACGTTATTACAAATCGATTGGTACCAATCACATGTTTCAACGACAACTTATGGCGAAACTAGGTGTGTGGGGGTGGGGATGGCGTTTTTTTCTTGGGGGGGGGGGGGGGGTGACTGCACATGTTTTAATCATTAACCAAAAATATTATTATTAATTTAATATAAAAAATACTTTTTAGTAAAAAAAAAAAAAAAAAAAAAAAGTATTTTATGCAAATTTACAATATTTTTATTACTTCTACTGAATTATCTAAACTTGCATAACATGTAAAAATTATAATAATATAAAAATAAAGCAAAAATCCAATCCTTAATAACCGTTTAAATCACAAACACTATACACATTCATTTAAAGGTTAAAATTAATATATGTTACCGAAGTGCCTTTTTCGAACTTAATAAGTTCGAAGAACATAAAAACATTCAAAATGTCAGATATTGCACTGTAAGAGATTATAAAACAGATGAGGAAAAAAAAAAAAAACACTCCCACTTCTCAGTTCTTTCTTTTATTTTCTGCGTTTACGGAGACTGGATTTATTAACATCCGTTTGTCACGAAAAATACAAATCATTACTGAAATAATTTTGGAAATTTGCCAGGATTGTTTTTCTGCGTCAGAAAACAATATAGTTTCAATTGCCTTTGTTTCACGATGATGCATCTGATTTCCCGTTTTAATTTTATTGTTCTGTTTCATACTTTTGGTTCTGTTAGAAAAAATAATAAAAAATTAATTAATTTATTTATTTATTTTAATGATGAGTTTTTTACATCCAAATCTCAGTAATGCATATGCATTACTACATATGCATTCCATTATAAACACATAATATACACAAATGTGTAAGTCATACTTCATGCAGGGATGGAACACGGGCGCAGAATTCATACCACTATCAATATAAGAAAATTTTCTACCTCTTGAATCAACGATATTATAGGTGGAGAAATTTGTTAAACAGATTCCGGTATGAATTCTGCGCCCGTGTTCCATCCCTGTTCATGTAAGTAAGAAGTGATAAAACGATATCGTACGATAATCTTCTTTCAAATGCTCTGTCTCATTGCATTCTTTTTTAAAGATATCAGAACTTTACGCATGTACAGTCGGGAAAAAAAAAAAAAAAAAAAAAAAAAAAAACACGCTACACTCGACATAACTTCGTCGCTAATTGATGCACAAAAACGTAATAGCTAACATTCGACGGGGAATCGAGAGTACTTTTAGAAAATAAAGTAAAATTTTGAATTAGATGTCGTCTACTTATTAAAATGCGCACCAACTTTGATTGTTTTCAATGGCAATACCCTATTTTTATTATACATTTAAATTCCTGGGATTGCGACAGCGCGAAAAAGTATATTGGTTGTGTATTTTACTTATTTTTGCATTGAGTTATAAGTGTTCAAATTTGAAGGTGCTGATAATAAATTCATATTTTAAACTTTTATTAGTATCTTCACAAAAAATAACTTGATCGATATATATATATATATATATACGTGTATATATATATATATATATATATTTACGAGATACAGTGAAGAAACTCAAACATAATCCATCATTACTTTTGATTCTGAAAAATATTAAAATATTCATATTCATAAAAACTATGAACTATGTCTTATATTAATTTTTACATAAAATGAATCCGAATGCTGAAAAGTATGGTGTGCAAATCTGCAGCTCATTCCTAATATTAGTTTTCAAAATATAAATAAGATTTTCAAATAAATAGTTTTCAAAATATAAATAAGAAGAGACGCTTAGGGGGTTTTCACTTATAAAGTTTTGCATGAGATAAGGAAGCAAATCTTAAAAAATAACATAAACTATATATATTGTTTTTTATTTTATATTTTTATGGGTCAAATTATATAACAGCAATGTCCAACTCAAAGAAATGAAACAAAAATGATGCTTTTTAGACATAATAGAATCAAGAATTCTTGCTTTCTACAGAAGACAAGCCCCGCTGTTCATCGTTCTTCAAAACAATACAATACAGAAAAGAAAAGTAAATGTGACTTTGAGTATTCGTGTAAACCCCTTATTTTATGTTTGCAAAAATACACACTAGTGGTATTAACCTCAACGATTACTGGTGATAAATTTTGAATCTTTAAACTAACGCGAGAAGGAAAAAAAAAAAAAAAAAAAAACTAAATAGGCGGGGCTATAGAAATTAAAATAGAAAAATAGGTTAAATGTAAAAATTATTAATTAAAAAAAAAAAAAAAAACGAATGTAAAGGAAATGAAAGGCAGACTTGTAAAATCGTTCCTTAACGACCGTCATAGTTAAAGGCGTAATCATTTAGTTCCTATATTTCTATATTATTTTATTTTTTTGTGGGAGGAGGGTTATTATTTAAAGGATACTTTAGTCTTTAAAATTTTATAAATATATTTTAACATTATACATATTTTTAAATATATTTTAACTTTTATAAATATATTTTAATATTTTTGCTTATGGCAGGATTTTGTCTTCTTAACAGTAAGATCCGCCTGCGGCCGTTCTTCTCCCAAAGCAACATATTTCAGAACAAAATTTTCTGTATTCATATTTATTTAACAAATGGATATACATTATAATTATATTCTTTCTAATCAATATATTTCTGTCGATATTATATTTTACTGCAAAAATATGAACACTGGTTACATACTTAAGAAATAAGTAACAGACAAATTACGAAAGAAATGCCCACTGACAGAGTTACAGATTTTCAAATGACGTGAATCTACAGCAGCGGTCGCGAAATTGTTAATTAAGAAATTATATTTTCATAGAAATTATAAAACAAATCGAACAGTTTCAAAGAGTTAAACTGACCCAAAACTGGTAAGTTCGATTAAAATTGTTTAATGTTTATTTCATGAAACCTTATAACAATTTATCCGAGAAGATTTAGTTTATGTATTATTGTATATATATATAGCTATATTATTTCAATTCGTATATTATGTCATACCTAGAAAAGAAAATTTAAGCTTTATTGGTGATCAGTATAGGCACGAGAGACACTTTTTAACTGAAAAATATCGCAAATTTTTCAAGGAGATTTATCTGACCAATCGTAAGTATAATGTATTTAAATATACCTAAAATGTATTATCTAAAAAAGTATTAAAGTATATACGCATGATAATTAAGTTACTATAAAGATCAAAAGAGACTTCAAGAAATTTGGTGAGTGTCGATTTCCAGGGGCCAAATTAACTGCCCCACACCTCAGCGAAACAGAAAAATAGTAACAGAATGAACAGAAATACCAGATGATAATAATAAAAAAAAAAAAAAAGAAAAAAGAAAACAAAGGAAAACAGAGGCTAGGAAAAGGTACCAGTCGTGAAATTAATTAAAAGTAAAAAGATACACTGCAATCTCAGAGAACCAAACATCCAATTAAGGAAGATCAGAAACCTGATCACCGAGGACCTCCCAGAGAACTAGCTTATTAATGGTATTATCAGTATTTTACATTTTATTACGTGCGATTCTAATTTTTAAAATAAGTTCATTAAAATTTTTGACATTAAATTATGTAGCGATATCATTTAGGATGTCAGAGAGATCTTGGATGAGGTTAGTTTTCAATAAATCGGAGTATGTAACTACTTTTTGTTCAGAGGGTGTGGCTTGGACGAGTCAGGAAAATTCGAATTGGTTAAGGTAGTTTCGTTTTTCAAGAGGAACAATTTTAGTTATATGAGACTCATTTTTATTTTCGGGAAATTTAGGACACCCTCTGTAGTTAGCCAAATGGTTACCGCCGCAATTGCAGCAAACGGGATTAATTAATTAAATTCTTGACATTAAATTCTGTAGCGATATCATTTAGGATGTCAGAGAGATCTTGGATGAGGTTAGTTTTCAATAAATCGGAGTATGTAACTACTTTTTGTTTAGAGGGTGTGGCTTGGACGAGTGAGGAAAATTCGAATTGGTTAAGGTAGTTTCGTTTTTCAGGAGGAACAATTTTAGTTATATGAGACTCATTTTTATTTTCGGGAAATTTAGGACACCCTCTGTAGTTAGACAAATGTTTACCGCCGCAATTGCAGCAAACGGGGTTAATTAATTTTTCCTCTCCAAGAGGGCAATCTCTAGTGGGATTCTCATCAGATCATGAAATGCATCTTACTTTCATTTGGCAGTTTTTAGCAGTGTGAATATACATCTGACACCGATAACATTAGAGAGTTCTAGAGAAGTGTTTCCAGATATTGAGACTTTTTTCCTTCAAGAGTCACCAATAATTTTGAGAAGTGATATTTGATATACTTAACAGTCGATTCTTAGATTTGATTCATCTTTTATATATGAAATATCACTTCTCAATGTTATTGGTGACTATTGAATAAAAAAATCACGAAGTCTGGCACCACTGTTCTAGTGGGGGTTTTACAATTTTCAATTTGGATTTTATAATAAAAAAGTTTATGTAACTGAAAAATGGTTTTACTTTACTCGGAGTTATTCAATTAAATTCGGAAGAGAGTTAGGGGTTTTTTAGTTTAGAAGCTAACTAACTGATTAATTTTTATAACTTGATAATTCAATTTTGATAGGGCATCCTGAATATCTATAAGAGTATTTTCTACTGGGAGGCTTCGGATGACGATTTTAATTGCGGGATTTTCTTTCCTTTCATTTTTATATAATAATGTACTTTCATTTCCGAAAGCTTTTCAGTGAAGTCATTATGGATATCTATAGAATAAATAAAAAATTTCAGGAAATCACTCGCAGGTGTAGCAATGAAATTGCAATGCCCTAAGGCCTTTTCGAGATTCCTGAGAAGTTATTTTTTGTTACCACATTTTACAGTGATATATCGGCCTTTTGGTTAAGCAATTTTCTTGATTTGAATGGTTTTAGGGGGCTGTTTGCTGACACTACCTAGTGGTGTCTTTTGGCCATAAAGTGTATTTTAATTTCACTTGTTTTCTTTACGAAGATTGAAATTTGAGGGCTTATTGCAGGCTAGTTCAAAAAGTTCATTTTCAGTTAAAGCTTTGATTCTGTTTTGAGTTGAGATGGCGTAATTACGATGGCGAAAGTTTGCTGTTTTTAGAGGATGGACTGACAGATTCGAGTTTTCTTTTTGTAGGTATATAATTAATTTTATTTCGGTTTGTGTTGTGGGTAGGAATATTAGTATGGTTTAGTGGAATTAAATTATCATCTGACACCTGATTATCATTCATATTTTCGATGGTTTCAATATCTCTAGTCCAATTAGTAGTTTCAATAGTTCCATACCCAATACGGTAATTTGGGGACTCGGTGACGACATCACGGATGTTTGATGCAGTAAAGTCTTTTATGAATCCAGATTTTCTTTCCTTGGAGTTGGGGTCATATCGAGTAAATTTAAAATTTAAGAACTTTACATAGTCATTATCTGATAGGCGTTCAATCATAATACTTTTGATTTTCCAGCATTGTAGAGTAGCTTAATTGTTCTAGATTAGTGCAGCGTCTTTCCCTGAAGAAGTGTTTAGCATCATCTCGTTCTCTAGGAATCGGTGTAGTAGAAGTAAGAGAAGTACTAGCATTCGATAGATACGTTCTGACCTACGGTCCTGAAAAGGACCCCTAGGATTCGGGGAATCATCAATGCTATTCTCATTATTGATCTGGTAATCAACTGATCTTCATTAGTCTGCGAGCATTGACTCGGAAATGAGCCTCTCAAAACTAACGGATCAGTGATAAGATATTATTCCTCAGTAGCTTCCGTCATATCACGTCTGATCTCCACCCAAGCAGGGACAGACTTGCATTTCGGCCCCGAAAGTAGAAATTTCGAGGGAGATGCGGAGTGCCGAGTACCCGGGTCTAAATAACATTTATACAAATGTTCACAATTTACTACAATTACTATTTATAAATATGTTTTTCTTGAAACATTTCCGGTGTGAAACACTAAAATTTTGTCTATTTATTGTAGGCTCTTAATTTTATTTTTCAACATTTACAGATACCTCTTTAACACATTTTTGATTATAACTCTGTGAATACTAAAGATAAAGTATACAGGCCATATACTTTTCCGCTCTGCCAGACACTCAGAAATTCAAATATGAAGTCAAAATTGGGTGTTGCTATTGAAAAAATATGAAAGTTGGCGCTTATTTCAATATGTAGATGACCCCTAATTCAAAATTTGACTGCATTTTCAAAAAGTGTATTTATGTTCCTGTTGAATGATATCTGTCAGATTTTCCTGTGCTAATTAATAACGAAATTACAGGGGTGTTGCGTTTTTTTTTTTTTTTTTTTTTTTTTTTTTTCGCCCGACTATACAACCATATGCGTTTGTTTGATGAATTATTTTTTATTAATAATTTATATACACATACATAAAGAAAGTATCCTAAATTTTGCACAGTGTTAGAAAAATTACTCAAATAAATCAAACATTTTGTTGAAAAATTACAGAGTTGTCAACATTCATTTTAATTTATTCTGGATCATTTTTAATTCCGCATTTATTCCGAATCCCTATTATTGCTATTATTATTAATATATATTTTTTTTAAGACAATTTTTAGGTTGTTTTGTTGTAGTTATATATTGTAGAAAATTATTCTAAGAAAAAAGTGGCGCGATATAAAGGTGCGGCTAAAAATGTTCCATAATAAATTAAAATGTTAGCAACTATGAAATTATCATAAAAGGTCTAGATTGACAACCTTATTTAGTTTGTAATAGGAATTTATTTATTTATTTCTTGGTTAGGAAAAAAAAATCTAAAATCAGTAAAAATCCAATTATTTTCATCCAAATACTTTGTTTTGTTTTGTTTTGTTTTGTTTATTTGTTTGTTCATTCGACAAACAGATTTTTGAAAATTAAACTAAATTTAAAATTAGTAAATAGCTGTCTGTAAAAAGAAATCGATTGAATGTTACAAATATTTTTTAAACAGTGTTCATTTTAAAATGAAGGTTTTCAAAAAAGTTTTTGTGTGCAGTAAACAGTTTTCTTTTTTTTTTTTTAAGAAAATACCATTTAGGATACTTTGTATTGCACTTAGTTATAAACACTCTATTAATATTGAAAATAAATAAATTTAAAAAATATTTTTACATGGTCTAACTGAAAGGAGATGGTATTACTCGACATACTTATATAATTTACCCTTTTTAAAATATCCGTATTGCTTAAAATATATGTATATATATATATATATGTATATATATATATATATATATATATATATATAATTATTGTTCAGGAGTAAATTATATATATATATATATAATTATTGTTCAGGAGTAAATTATATATATATATATATAATTATTGTTCAGGAGTAAATTAAAGTATTACATACTTGCCAGAAAAAATTAACATTTTAATGATAAATATTTATTAACCTTTTGTAGCGCGCATTCCACGCTGCGAGAACGCAATTATTAAGCTCCAACTGCAAAAGCTTATTCCAGAAATTTTTTCAGAAATATGAGAATCTGTCTCCATAGAATTTAAAATCTCTTTTGTTTTAATTTTGTTCATGAATTCCGGTGGCATTTTAATTTAAATCATCCGAATTACGTAGTGCCATAAAAGGTTAAATGTTGAAGTAAAAGCCGAGTTGCTGACTTTTATAATTTATTCCGGAACATTGTTAGTATCCGCCCCTTTTCTTACAACTGTATTTTTAACCCTTTGCCTGCCTAAAGCACTCTTAAACAATGATGGTAAATTTATGGATTCTGTTATTCAACTATTAAAACTAATTTAATAGTAATATTTAATATACATAACGGACGAATAAACTTCGAAGTGATTATGGAACCAATAAAATAAAAAAATTGTGGTGAATATTGAATTTAAAAAAAAGTCCCTAAATTTGACAACACCCACAAGAGGAGTGAAATTATTAGGACTGGCAAATGGTTAAAGAATAATTTTCTTCTTATTTAGTCATTGTTACATATTATAAAATATTTTTCCATATAAAATATGTTTATACAAAAAGGGCGGGTACTAATAATGCGCCAGAATCAATAAAAAGTTTGACAGCTCCGTAAAAATATATTAATGTAGTATGGAAGTAATTACATAATCTTATTAAATTTAATTACCAATTGTGACATTAATCGTGTTATTAATTATAATCGCTATTTTCTTTAAAGTATAATTTTAAAGACGTGCACATTTTATCGAATTAATCCTTAAAATATGACATGTATACGTATAATGAATAATTAAAATCTGTTTAATATAAATTTATAATGTGTGATGTAATTTCTCAACTAAAAAATAATAGAATAACTTTTCAAGAAATATATATATATATATATTTTAAATCAGTATAATTTCCAAAAGATATAAAAGCACAATAAAAACAACATCTTTCTATTTTAGAGATTGTTTGAAATAGCATAAGATTTTACAGTAACTGAAACGGTAACTTCAACAAATTTAATATTAAAGAAAACAATGTTACCTCTGTAGATGAAACATTACATTTTATGTATTATACTTGGAAACTTCACTCAAGAAAATTGAGAAACCAAGATAGTTTTACTTACAGTGTAAAGTTCTTTATTGAAAGGTAGACAGAAATTGACTGAGCAATGTTACTACATCTCTTGAGATTGCTGTTGCTTAGTTGTTTTCTCGAAAAAATAAATTTACGTCCGTAGATTTTCTTTTAGAAAATATTCAATCTTTTTTATATAGAATAGTACTTTATTTGTACTTATTAAACATTAATATATTAAAAATACATGTGTGTAATTTTAAATTAAAATGTTGATTAAAAAACATGTAGCATTTTAACACATTATTTGAAATAGAGTGGTTTAATTAATTTTATAAGGAACTTATATAACTTATATAACGAACGGAGACACGTATTCTAAATTTAATCATGAAAACGTACTGGGGTACATTTCTGCCCCAATAGGGCTTTCCTTCACATTTTCTAATTTTTTTCATGAAAATGTTTAGTAAAAGAGTCAAGAACGAAATCTATAAAAAAGGAAACAGATAAAAATGACAAACAAACAAAAATATAAATATATAAACAAAATAAATTAATAATGAATAACAAAACACGAACAAAATAAATAAATATAAACCTTGTCCAGTTTTCACTTACACAGTTTCGATATAAGAAACATTGATGCAATAGAGGATTAACCCTTATCGCTCGTATGTCCTTTCTGAGGGAAAATTAAAAGATCGAGCCACGCCTTAAGGTGTTCCTCTACAAATGAAATGTCATTTTTCTAAAACGTGTAACAATAGGCTACCTTTCAGCTCCCGGAAAGTTTTAACAGAAATATTTATTTTATTTCATGATGAAGTAAAATAAAACGAATTATTACAATTTTTCGGTAGCCAAAGGGTAGTAAGTAGGAAACTATACATCTGATGTTTTAAATGAACGCCAAAAGGCGTGTCTTACGGAAAATATGCCGAGCGCAAAGGGTAAAATATACTTGCATACCCGCGAACATATATTTTGCTCTTAAATATTGTAGTGCTGCCAACCTAATATGGCTAATTTTTAGTACCGCCCATTTTTCTACACTACTTAATTTTTAGAGTAATTCTCTTCAAATATATTTACGATGAATTAAGAAAACAAATACTCTAAAAATTAAGTGATGTAGAAAAATGGGCGGTACTAACAATTTGCCGGATTAGGTTGGCAGCTCTGATAGTGTAACTTGTTAGAAAAATGCTCACAGTCGGGCTACTCTCAAAAAGACAAAATTATGCGGTCGCGAAAGTGTTAATATCCCATAAAATTGTTAGTCCCGCCTTTGTTTTTTACATCAGTTTATTTTGGGGTATTTTTCTTCTTATTTAATCGTAATTTCATATGGAAGAAATTACTCTAAAAATAAAATGTTATGGAAAAAGGGGCGGGTACTAACAATTTTAAGGAATATTATTCAGAAAGTTGGTATGTGTGTCTTTGGGTTTTGAGACATCCCAGCGTGTTCTCTCGGGTTAATATATGAGACAGTATAAATAAATTAGAAACGATGTCTAAATTACTATGATGTAAATTTTTTATCTGCGATGTATCCGAATGTTAGGAAAAAATAGAAATTTTATGCAGTTTTTAAGCACATTGATTGCGAAACATTTTCTTTCTAATTTATGATAGATTTTTGGAAGCACCTGTAGCCTCATGTAATTACGTCATGAATCTTCCTCTGCACAATTATAAGAGAAAAATAACGGGATATAGAAATCAGGAATTAAGTTAACTGCCAGAAAGGGAATATAAAAAAATAATGAAGATAAAATGAATACCAGCAATAAATATAAAACAATTAAATAAGTAATCTCGTGACAAGTAATAACACCATACCTGCCAACACATTAATAAATATACCGCATTAGAACCCGCCTTTTTTTTCATATTAGTATTTTCGGAATGTATAATTCTTTTTATTTAATCGGAAATGCATTTAAAGTTTACGTATAGATAGAATAAAATTTGGAATAAAAAATAAATAAATAAATAAATAAAATGAAAGAAACGAAATGTTGTCGCAGGCTCACCTGCACATCTATCTATGCATATTAATAAAAAAAAAAAAAAAAAAAAAAAAAAAGCGATATCTTCACATTTTATATATTGGGAAAGCCAAAATTGACTTCAGAAAATTTTCCATGTGTTGTGTGTGTGTGTAGTCTGGAACGCTATATTTGTCCATGTATCACGTGAGAACGGCTGAACGAAATTAAACGACACTTGGCAGGAATTTAGGTCTTTACTCAACTTAAATTTATATCTATTAACTTTTGCGAAATTCTCCTCAGTTTTCCTTCTGGGGGGAAGGCAAAAACACGTTTGTGAGAATAACTCGTCTCCAAATTATTTCAGGGTGAAAAAATTGCACATGGTGAGATTAGATTTGAGTACAAATAACACATTATTGGTGATTTAGGAATTTTCGATTTTTTATGGGACAGAGGGGGAAAATCGATTTCTTCGGATGTTTGAGAAGAACTTTACAAAAAATTCGAACAAAGATGATAAAAACAACCATGCGTCTTCTTTAGGATATTTTCAAAATCCTTTTTTTTCTGATTTTCGACTTTTGACTTTTTGGGGGAGGGGGGTTATGAAAGGGCAAATTCGATGCACCCCTTTTAGCTCTAAATTTGTTCTGGGGGAATTTTTGGGAGCTGTGGTCACGAGTTTCGGTGCCTGGGTTGTATATGTATCCCACACCTCAAGCAATGGGATTAATCGAAAGAACCCCTTCCCCTTTTCCTGGGGGGCAAGGGGAATAAAAAAAGTTTGTAAACATAACTCGGCCCCAAATCACTTCACGTTTAAGAAACTGCACATGAGGAGACTAGACTCGGGTACAAATAAAAATTACGTGCGATTTTAGAATATTAGATTCTTAATGGAGGAAGAAGGGAAAATCGCTTTTCGGGGGGGGGGGGGGGGAGGATTTCGCAATGTCCGCATTTTTTAGTAGTGCACTATTAAAGATGGTATAAAGATACTGAAAACAGATATGTGTTTTCTTTAGAATATTTAAACAAAACACATTCGGGTGGGAGGGAGATGTTACAATGATGCCCGATTTAACGCTAAATTTGTCTTGGGAAATCTACTCACACTACAAAGAAATTTTGGAAAATTACTTTCTACACCGAGGGAGTGGGGAGGAAGAACGAGAAACCCTTTATTAAATCTTAAATCTGTTCCAAATTATCTTAGAAAACAGGTTTTTGGTGGGTGATTCGGTTATACATATCCAACATGTAAATTAAGTACATTTTACAAAATGTTACAGTGATGCCCCACTTAGCGCTAAATTTGTCCGGGGAAATCTATGGGATATACGGTCCCACAATTTGGTGCGTAAATTGTTTATATGTATATGACACCTATAGTAGCCGGATTTTACGAAATCTCCTTCTTATACCTTTGGGGTCGGGGAGCAATAAAATACGTTTCTAAGCGCAACTTTGCTCCAAATTACCCGAGAAATATTGTTTTTCAGTTATCGATCGGTTTTGCGTACCTAAAACGCTCTGCAAAGGGATTTTGTGAAAATTGCCCTTCCCGCCTCTAAAGTTTGGGATAAACACGTTTTTAAGAGTAACTGTGCTCAAAATTATAGCGGGAAAACGATTTTTTTGTTGCGTCGATTGGCTATGCGTACCCAATACTCACATTACAAAGAAATTTTGCAAAATTGCTTTCTACACCGAGGGAAGGGGGGGGACGAGAAACCCTTTATTAAATCTTAAATCTGTTCCAAATTATTTTAGAAAAGCGGTTTTTGGTGTGTGGGCCGGTTATACGTATCCGACATGTAGTATAAATAGATTTTACAAAATTAAATCCCTTTTCCCATTCTTTAAAAGCAGATGGGGACAAAAACACGTTTTCAAACATAACTCAGTTCCAAATTATCTAAGGAAAGCGATTTTTCATGTCTCGGTTGGTTATGTGTACGCAACACGCTCTCTAAAAGGATTTTTCGAAATTAACCTCCCACCACACTTAAGGCGGGTGGGGCTAAAAACACCTTTTGACATTTGAATTTCCTTCAAATTATCTTAGAATGGTGAAATTTGGTGTCTGGATGTTGATTAAGTGTACGCATTATGCACTTTGGTGAGATTTCGCAAAACTTCAAACTTTTCCGCTAGGGTAAGGGAAGTAAAAAGTGGGCAAGTTTCTGCCGAAGGCATTAGTGACTTGTATTATGCAGTAGAGAGCGGGGAAACATCTACCGAACACAGCGGTAATTTAAACTTCGGTTTCGACTAATTTCAGTGATTTTTAAAAAACATTTTTAAGATTTTATTAATAAACATATGGAATTTTGAGAACCCATTTAAATATAACGTCCAGCGAAGCGGGCAAAGCCAGCTAGTTTCACATAAAAAATTATTGTAAAATATTCTTATTTAATTTCTTGGTCATAAGTTTTATTAAAAGACCATTATTTCGAAGTTAAAAAAGATGCAAATGTCGAAAATTTATTAAGAGGACCGAGGTTTTGTGTGGGCAAATGTAAAGGAATACGTTTTTAAGTATATTTTCGAAATTAAATGTGCATTATGTAATTTTTAAAAGGTTTGGAATGATTTGAAATATAAAAATACAATAAATAATAAACTAAATTACATACATTTGTAATACTATCTCTAAAAGAAATAAAATAAATCCCACTAAACAATAAACAACATTATCTTTAAAGATTTTTTTTTTCTAATGGCGTGCTTTTGCTGCTTAAGGACTGGCTGGCTTAATCGCTGAATTGGTGGCCATTTGAGAGAGGGCACCCAGTCCAATGGGCGGCCATCGCAGTCCCTAAAATCACAGAAACATCCATGCCTTATCTGGGATTCGAACCCGGAACTTAGCATGCGGGAGTAAAGGACGCTAACCACTACACCGAAGGGTGTCTCATCTGTAAAGGACGACATATAAACGATTTAGGTGATTAAATTCATTCACTCTGCATTAACAATATCTAACTCTCTGTTATTCTAAATGCATTTAAAAAGGCATATTCAATAATAGTTTTACGTGTAGGTAAAATCTAGTATGATAGTATCATCAAAATTTTGTCTTCGGTACCAGTCTGTATTACAGTGCTACGTACTGAAGTATATGCACAAAAAACTGTATACTTTCTAAAAATACTTAAATTCTGTATGCAGTTTGATGAAAATTTATCCAATTTGAAAGCAAAGATAAAACTGGAAAACTAGAGATATTAATATATAGCAGTGCCACTTGCCTGCCACTATACAACAAAATTTTGTTAGAATTCTTTTTTATAATGGCTATCTCACATACGAAATCTTGTTAATTATACGCTATGGGAGATGGGAAATAGTCCTTCTATAAATATGACAGTTTGTAGGATAGCATTGTCTACGATAGGCCTGTATCCACGCAAATTCCCCCCCCCCCCCAAGGAAAAAAAACGGAAATAACCCTTTTACATAATAAAATCTGAGCAAGTATATACTATAGAAAATGAAATATTTTTCCATCCGTGGTTGCAATTGATGCATAGCATCGCCAACTGTTGAAGCATAGTTTCCAAAATGTTATAAAGACCAACTTTTGTCAGCATTTGGAGAAATGTACATTTAAAAACAAATTCTGTGCATTACTTCTTGATCTACAGCTGCCGGAAAATGTTATACATCTTGAATGCATAATATTGTCATATATATTCAGCTTAAATGTATGGTATAGAAACAAGTCATATGAGGACATTTAGCTACACCTCTTATTAATGCCAGCCATATGCTACAATATACATTAATATTAATTAAACAATATCTTTTTTTTTTATTTTTTTTTAATGAATAAATAATGAATTACGAAATTTTACATCTAAATGTTTAAATATATATATATATATATATATGCTTTTTTACAATACATGGGACATTAAATTGCATACATATAAAAGACAAATTGTCATTTAACTTAGCCATAAATATTTTAAACATTCTTCTGTTGACAAGGTCTATAAATTTGTATAACAAATTTGCTAATTTGACAGCATGTATTTTGCAAAACACGTTCGCTTTTTATATCTATACTTTAAATCATATCTGATTCATACATTATTTTTGTAAACCTTGAGCAACTTTGATTTTAAATCTTGTTTCCTTGGAAGCATTCCAAAACTAATCCATCATTCTTTCTTTCTTTATTTTTTAACATCATGTTTGAATATACTTTGTTTCCCAATAAATGCATATTCTTTCAACTTTATAACAAATTAATGCACTCACCTGTGAAAGAAAATTATTTATTTACAGTTCATTAAATTTATTAAATCTATATGAAAATTTAACAAAATAGAAAATAAAATATTTACTGAAACATACCTATCACACAAACATGGTCCTATCAAACTATTCATTATATATATATATATATATATATATTTAAATTATTAAATTTCTATAATTTTCTTTTTAACATTTTCGCGACCGCTGATGCAGATTCATGACATTTGAAAATTTGTAACTCCTACAGTGGCCGTTTCTTTCGCAATTTCTATATTATTTATTTATTAAGTATTATATACCCAAAATTAATAATTTTACAATGAAATATACTATGGATACAAATAGTTTGATAAGAAAGAATATAATTATAATGCATATTCATTTGGTGCATGCATGTGAATACAGAAAATTTGGTTCTGAAATATTGTAACTTGTGAGAATAATGTCTATAGGCGGACCAAAACATGCTGTCGTGAAAGTATTAATGATCAGTTGAATAAACCAAAGGTCGTACTCTTCACGCCTTTTACAGGACACTTTTAGGGATAAAAAATGATCGTTTCTTTTGCAGGGATGGAACACGGGCGCAGATTTCATACCGGAATCTGTTTAAGAAATTTCTCTAACTATAATATCGTTGATTTAAGGAGTAGAAAATTTTCTTACTTTGATACTGGTATGAATTCTGCGCCCGTGTTCCATCCCTGCTTTTGCTACTGCTATGTTTATTTAGAAATCTTTACGATGTTTAGCTAGAAAATAACGAGACAATTGCTGCGAAATTTTTTTTTATTTTGATTTATCTTATTTTTAGTTATTAACACCTTCAATATACACCTCACCTATACTTCCACACTGCTCTATGCGGATTATCCATTATTCGAAACACTGCTGGGAGTATTCTTCTGTTAGCTTTTTCATAATGCATGCCGCTTTTTCTGTCAAAATTGAACGGACTGAAATATTATTCCTTTTAATGAAGATTTATTTTTAAGAGACAGATAAAACTCTTGTGGAACATGGTCAGGCGAGTAAAGTAGATGATCTAACACTGGAATTTTGTGTTTGGCTATAAACGTCTTGGAAAACAGTGCCGAAAGAGCCAGCACGCAGGCTTGATGGAAACCCCTGACATATTCTTTCCCAATTCACATCATTTTATTCTTATCCTTTTTACGGATTTGAGGAAAAATTTTCACTAGAATTCGTACTCACCGCTCTCTTCCCGGTCATTTTCAGGGATGAGAAAATTTTCCCCTTTATGACAGTATTAATTTTATGCAAAAATCATTATAATACGGTAATAGAAATGTCATTCAAAAAGTGCTTTAGGTATTTTTAAAAATAATTAAAAGACGTATAACTAGGAAAACTGGTAATATTGTACTGGAGACATTATATACATTGTGAAAAAATAAGAAAGTTTTTATCCCCTCTTGCATCAAGTTAGAAGACAATTCTTTCGGATCAATCAAATGTGTAGGCTGATTTCATTTTCACAACAATTGGCTGTCATATAGAAATAACATGGCGGATAGGATAAAGTTTATTCATAAATTTAGAGATATAAATAACAATATGGTGTATGTATGTATGAAATTTTAAGCAAATAAATTCTTAAATAACATTTTTATGTGAATTTGAAGATTTCAAGTGGACGATACTTGGAAACAGGATAGCGGCTCAAGTTGGTCAACAAACAAATCAAATATTCTTTAACCAAATTTCTTGCGACCAAGGAAACCTCTGCGCAAGTGCGGATTGAACGAGTCCAATGTTAAAATAGGGATGACTGAGAGAAAACAAGTGATAAGGGAATACCGAATAACTGGATGTTTGCCAAATAAGTATCTCTCGGCTAATTTTGCATCCCTCTAAACTTTTGGACTCGTCCTCACCGCTAGTCGTCGGAAACGTGGGCGCACTATATATTTCTAAGACATGTCTACTATAAAAATTTTATACGAGATAATACTGTATTTCAAAAATTATCGTTATAACAAATTTTAACTTGGTCAACATTTAGAAAGAAAATGGAGAATTAAGTTTACCAGTGAATTCATTCAACATATTTGTAACATATGTATATTATCGAGATGGAAAATTTTCAAATAATTGCTTGTTTTCAAGTAGCCTTCACTTAAAAACAAAATAGTGGAGCAAGTTACCCAGTGAATTTATTCATTATGTTTGATAGATAAAATCTCCATAAATAAATTCAGTATTTCAACAGTTGTCGCAATGATAAATTTCCAAGTGACCTCCCACATTGAATGAAGTTATCCAAGATAAAGGTAATATTAGTCCACTGTCCAAATCTTGTTCGTATTAGTTCCGTATTTCAAAAGTTATCGCGACGATAAATTTTTACGCGTCAATCTGCTATTAAGTGGCCGCAACATGGAAAGAAAAAGGTAGAGCAAGTTGAACAGCGATTTTGTTCAAGGTATGTGTAAGATAGATTGACTCTCCGAATTTTGTTCTATTAAATTTAGTATTCGAAAAGTTGTTATAATGACAATATTCAAGTGACAGTCTGATGCCACTTGGAAACAAAATGGAGGTACAAGGTGCCCAGGGAACATATTTAAGATTTTGGTAGATAAGTCAACTGTTCAACTTTGGTGCGTATTAATTCCGTATTTCAAGTGGCAACCTGAATTCAGGTACCCCTTCCCACTAAATTTAAGGTATCCGTCAATTTCGAACAAAATGGCGTATTAAATTCATTAATAAACTTAGTGGAGATCCTTATATTGTCTATGTATACATCAAAATTTAAGCAAATCCTGTTTTAAATAAGCTTGAACTTTGTGGGTTTCAAACCGCCACTACTTAAAAACAAAATGTCTCAGCAAATTTGTTGACAAACTTATACAAGATATTTCTAAGATAAGCTCTCTATAACTTTGATTCAATTTGGTTCATTATTTTGGAAGCCACTGTAATGACAAATTTTCTATTATATATATATATATACATACATATATATATATATATATATATATATATATATATATATATATATATATATATATATATATATATATATATATATATATACAGAGAGAGAGAGAGAGAGAGAGAGAGAGAGGTACAATGGTAGATAGATAGATAAACTAAATGATTTCGATATGGCCGATTTCTAATGAATTCAACATAATATTTAAATTAATATTTAGAAAAATCTAACTTAAAAAATAATAAAAATAAATAAAAAATAAATGAAAATAAAAATAAAAGGATAAAAGTCGCCTGTGTCAGCACTGTTTTTGTTTATTCCGTAAAGTTGTTAGCAAACGTCATTTTTCTTTTTCTTTCTTTTCTTTCTTTCTTTCTTTCTTTTTTTTTTTTTTTTTTTGTTCAATTACCACTTTTATTGAAAAATAATTTTTTTTTTAATATAATCATACTTACATATTCGAAAATTACTAAAAAAATGTAGTGTCAAAAAAGAAGCAATACTAACAGTTTTACGAGAAAAAAATTAAAAAGTTGACAATTCTGTTTTATATATTTGTACAGGGCTGGAAATATTTAATTTTTTTTTTTTTTCGTAAACTGGCTCGTGCCTGCTCCCTTTCTCGACACCAGCTTTATTGTACAATTTTTTTTCTACAATTTGTAATTAAAGTTAAACAAGAATAAAATTAATCATCTAAAATTTACAGTATGAATAAAAAGGTGAATACCAACAATGCTGCGGATTAAATTGAAAAGTTGGCAGCTATATGAATAAAAATACCATTGCTGCAAAGTGTTCTTTTTTTTTTTTTTTTTTTTTTTTTTTTTGATTCGGATAAAATTTTATAAAAATTTTCAACTGATTAAATTATTGGAAACTGATTCAAAACTTATATAAATTTTCTATTAAATTATACCAGTATGCAAAAAACGGAACACTTGACAGCTATAAAATACCAAATTTTCCGTATTTAAAGGGAAAAAAAATTACCAGATTTTTATAAAAAGCTAATTTTAAAACATTAGATCACCGAAAATTAATATTAGAGGATTTTATTTAAAGATAATGGTAGCAAAGCTTGTGTAGAGAATTTAAATGTTGTCATCTATGTATGTAAAGAAAAATACACATAATTTATTATATGGATAAATTTATATAAGTAACATTAAATACAAATAATCTAGAAATTTAATTTGCGTACATTGTGCTGATTTCATTCCATAACATATGGTTTGTTTAAAAATAAGGAATATTTTTTAGCCGAAGCTGTAAAAGTTGAACATTTGTCTTTTCTTTCCATTAGTTTTAGATAAACAATTTGGTATGCTGTTTAGGTTTTTCATTTTGTTTTCTTGAAAAGCAAACACGTATCAGTTTTAGAGGCTTATTTTGTTTTCCAATTGATTTATATTTCTTGCTATATATTTATAAGGAATATGCATTTGTATGTTTCCTTTTCATGCAGGAATGTTGCCAAATAAAAATAAGAGAGTTTAGCTATATATATGTATATATAGTATATATATATATATATATATATATATATATATATATATATATATATATATATATATATATTATATATAGATATAGATATAGATATAGATATAGATATAGATAGATAGATAGATAGATAGATATAAATATTTAGAAATATATTATATTTTATATAAACATTTTTTTTAATAATTAAATATACTAAACTGTTGAATAATTTAAAAAAAAAAAAAAAAAAAAAAAAAGATGAGTATCGTACATTTGTACAATTTTACTTAGATAGAAAATGTTTTTTTATATTTCTAGGATTTCCTTTTACAAAAAAAAAAAAAAAAATGCCCATTATAATCATTTTATTTTAAAATGTGCATAGTTTTAATACAAATTATTATTGAATAAGCTATATTTGCATAAATATAGCTAATGGCAATAAATATACTTCTTAAATAAAAATACAAACTTATTGCAATTCATAATTCGTATATATCGGATACAAATGGTTATATTATGTAAAACAAATAATTATTTATAACAATGATCACCTTGAAAACTAAAAAGAATACATATCTATCATTTGAATTAATTTTCGAATGTATTTATTATTTTTAAAATTAAAACTTTACAGCTAATTCTCTATTACATTTCTTAGAGAGTTCAGACAAGATAATGAGCCAAAGAAGAATTTGTGTGATAATATAATAAAAGACAGTATTATTCCCTAAGCAAATCGTGTTATATATATAGCAGCTTCTAACTACATAATTTTCAAACCAGTATAATGTTGCATAGATACCAATATTTTAATTTATTCCGGAGTATTTTTTGCCCTGCATTTTTTATTTCGCACCACTTTATGTATAGAAAAAATTTCTCCAATATATAACTTTGATAAAACAAGAAAAAAATATCCTTTAAAAATAAGTGGTATAAAAAAAGGCAGGATTAAATGTATTCCGGAATAAATTAAAATGTTGGAATCTATTATATTGTTGTAATGACAAAACTTTCTCCTCTATTTTACTATACGACAAATACAAACAATTTTCATTTCTGAAAAGCATAATTCAAAAAGGTGGACATAGATTACATTTTTTCCCTTATTCTTCCACCAATACTTTTATTTCGGAGTTTTTAATTGTATGTCTGCACCATTAATTAAGTGCAAATTACCATATAAGTATTCTGGTCGAAGAATTGGGGGAAAATGCGGGTACGTAACGACCATGTTCTAAATGGCGAAATGAAGCCAAATTTGTGCTGACGTCTCTTATTTGTGTTAAAAACACAAAAAAATCTAGAAATTATCACAGATAAGCTAATAAGTTATCAAAATCTATAAGTTATCACAGATCTATAGTTCAGTTATTCGTTTTAAAGAAACTGCCGAGTTCCTTTAAAATACACACATAATAACAATTTATAACGATTCAAGGAAGTACTATTCATCCTGCGATGGGGAATGATCCTAAAGAATTATTTTTAAACCGTGCAGATACTGATAAAATTTCATTCCTAGATTTAAATATAAAGAGAAATAAAGAAAAATGGCTCATTGGATTATATGAAAAAAGGAAGGATTTTAATTTTAAAGTACACAGTCTTACTAATTGGTTTTCAAATATTAGTAGAAAAGTTAAAAAAAATATTATGTTCGCACAGCTTATAAGAATTCGTACTATTTGCAATAATGAAAATGATTTAAAATATGCTCTTGAAGACCTAAAAAATACCTTGCAAATTAACTGTTACCCGTCCCAATTTTTAACTGTGTGTTTCCAAAGTTTTCCTATTTCGCTTTGCTCTACATCCTCATTCAAGGGTGATATTTAAGTACCGACGAGTAGCCCCGTCGGCCGAAGTGGGTATGTTTATCTGGTGAAGGGTTTTATATTATTTCATTTTATATTTTCCTGTTTACCTTTAGTAATTCTTTATATTATTGTATATTTTTTAAATGAACAGATGTAATTTTCTTAACTTTTGCAATTTTGCAATTTTATAATTTTTTTAGTATTTCTATACATTATATATATGTTTGATTTCTCTTCTGTTATTGGTGGTTTTCTGTTTTGTGAGAAGTTGGGGGTTAAGGATAGTTATTAGATACAATTGCTACTGTCCTTTCAGAAACTTCTCTTTCACCCGTACACTGAGAGGCCTCCCTGACGAAGATCTCAATGTTTTTTGGGGTTTAATTTCATTCATTTGTTTATATATTCCTACATTTATATATTTCTACATTTAAGTTTTGCATTACATTTTGCTGCAATTTTGCGCATTGGTTTGTAATTCTCCTTTTGGTTTTCTAATCTTTAAACTTATTTTTATACATAAATTCATTTCAATAGTTTTCTGTATATATATATATATATACAGGGTACCCACGGCCTGAATTTTTTCAATGGCTTTCCCGCCAGTATTAACTAAATATAATTTTGTTTCTTAATTATTCACTTAACAGTTAAGAAAATAAATGTGTTTTATGATAATACTGGTCGAAGAGTCCTTGTAAAATGGAGAGTCAGGGGAACCCTGATATATATATATATATATATATATATAATATTTGTGTGTGTGTGTGTGTTTCTTCTTTTAGTTAATAAAAAGAAGAAAAAAATATTTTAATCCCCCTCCTAGCTTATCGCTAACTGAGCTCGGGCAGACGTAATGCAAAAAGCCAAGTTTAAATATGAATTTTATTTCAATTTTATTTTTTTATGTATTTCTTAACAAAACGTTAAATTTAAATGATGTTAATATGTTTAATGTATATATATATATATATATATTTGTAAAAATAAGCATTAAAAACAATTGCCATTTTTTTCATTTCAAACACAGAATAAATTGAAGCGGAAAGAGATTAATATTAAAAAAATGTTGAAAAAATAATATATATATATATAGAGATTTGGGATGACAGCGCCATTTTTTGAGCGATTGATAATGTAATCTAAATATAATCAGCACCAACATAAGTTAAGAACCTTAAATATCATTTTTGAATGAATGTACACCCCTTCTCTTGAAAGGTGATTTTCTATAATAAATGTAGGACATTATAAAAACAGGCATGCTAATATTTAAATTTATATTAGAGTACTGTCTATATCTGCCTTTTAATCATACCAATTTTTTTCAAGTGCAACTTTTTTCAAAATTAACGTAATTATAAATTGCAGAAAATTTCTCTAAAAAAGTAGAGTGGTATGAAAAAAGAGTAAGTATAAACTGTGCTTCGGAATAAATTAAAAGGCAGGCATGTCTATACAAATCTTATATTAATTTACTGTCAAAAATAAAATAAAATAAAAATATGGATTTCCAAATTTAGAGCCCATGTCTATCATTATTTTTCGAGTTACAGAGATATTTTTATTTTTATTGCTATTCGACGGTTGTCACTTGCAATCATTTGTGTCATTTATAACTTTGCATACACGTGATTTCAAATAGTTTGCCCAAGTAAGCTTAATAGATGCACAAATCTTTTAATGGTTAGCCTTACTTCACTTTACTTTATATTTAAAATTGTCTTACTTCTTTTCTGGATATTTTCTGAACGGACATAAAACTTTTCCTTGTGATATCTTAATTTCATTTTTTTTTTTTTTTTAAATATTGGAATTCATCCCTGACACATTTTTGCTTGTAACACGATCTAGAATTGATTTAAGAAAACATACGAACCGTCCGAAACATTCCGAACCGTCTTGATCTCAGGAATTCGAATACGGACTCAAAAATGAGCGGTACAAAAAAAAAAAAAAAAAAAAAAAAAAAAAAAAACAATTATTGTTAATTTCTAAAAAAAAAAAAAAAAAAAAAAAAAATCTTAATTTTTGTTAAAGATTAAAGAGACTTTTATAGAGTGTCAAAATTCCTATACTTTTTTGACAAGATATTGTTAGGCATCCTATAAATATTAAGTGCTTTAATGTGGGGAAGGTATTTTACTTTTTTTTTTTTTTTTTTTTTTTTTTTTTTTTATAATTTAATGTCATTCAGTTTTCTCTTTTGTTAGTGTGTATGTGTATACTTACAAACACTTGAAAAGAACAATTTTGTAATAAATGAGAAGTTTTTAACATATTTTCTGTATTACATTATTTTTTTTCAGCTCTCTTAAATGTGCATATATATATCCCACACGCAAGTCACAAGTCTTGCCGCCTTCCTCCTTCCTTCCTATCTTATGTTTCTTAAATTATTTTTTCATAAATTTTGATAAAGTTTATGGTTTTAAGTTAAGATTTATTGGTTACTTTATTGATTCGTTTGTTTTGCGGGCTGTTAATTAATAAATCTGGTTTCTTTACATTAGTGTATTTCATCCACTGATAATTTTTTTTAAAAATCTTATTGGTCATTGGTGTTTCAGTGATCTTGTATCTGTAGCTTGGCTTTTACTATGCTTAATAGATCATCATTATTATATACATATATGTATATTCATAGTCATCTACTTTATACCTTTAAATAAATTATGCAATAATCTTATACTTGAGATAATTTTAAAAGGAATTATATAAAAATATAACTTTTTAGAACTTATATAAATTTAAGTAAATAAAACTTGCACAAAAAAATTGTGTATTCTATGAAAGAAACATTTTAATATATTATTTTACTAAATATATAATTTTCATTGTTTTAACTTAAAATAAATAAATAAGTAAATAAATAAATAAATCAGGTATTCCTAAATATGAAATATCTAAAGTATCATAAGTAGGTTCTTTTATTACTTAAATTCAAATTTATTAATTTATTACCTGAATAAACTTGTTATGTTCCCCTAAGTGACTGCGGATTTTATTGCATACATAATTAATTTTAAATAAAATAAAATTTTACAAAATATTACTTTTAAGTTTATAAAATTTTTATGCCATCGTAGGAAACATATTTTAGTTTTCAGTTATTATAAAAAATTATTTGATGAAAAGAAAAAAAAAAAATGAATATATGCCTTTTTATACAAAATGAGTTAGTGGCACGAATACTGTCTCGAATTAAATGGTTCAAGACTACTTACTCAATAATTCGTGCCCAATCACTGAAATCTAATCCCCTAACAAATGGATTACTATATGACGTTGTTCACTAAAATAGGCTTAGTTTGAAGCATTCAGCATATGCTTATATGTTAAATTATTACATAATAAAATTAAGAATTATAAAAGCTACTAGGAAAATTATTTAAATTATTTAATAATTTTTCTTCGACCTTTTTTTTATAATTAATCTAAATAAATAATAAAAAAATAATAATAATAATTTCATATAGTATTTTGTAGATAGAATTTTAACTTTCAGAGTGAATTTTAATATTTTAAATCACGATTTTTTAAAGTAATTTATAAAAATGTACATATATTCTTAAAGAAAATAATCCGATGTGGCACTCACACAACTTTCTTTTACACTGAAATTTAATACTATAAAGACATATTGGAGATTATGGTTTAAGATAATGAGTACTGCTATATAAACCTACGTTATAAAGGATTCAAACTAGGCTTCAAACAGATTTATCTGACAAGTAATTCTGTGTGAGAAGGGATACCTCCCCCACTCAACCTCCCCCTTCAATATTGTACCTACATTTATATAGAACTAGACATCGAAGCTTTTAACTAAATTAAAAGTTAATTCCAAATTATTTATACAACTTCCTACCGCACCATTTTTTTTTTCTTTTTAAACTTATCAGTCTTAATTAAACTTTTCAAGAAACAACCTTATATTAACTATAAAGTACAACATTTCAATTTCCTGAAATTATTTGTTTTTAAGTTACTCTAATAAGAGAAATAGACAAAGATCAAATGTTAAAAAATTCTCTTCAGTATTCATGGAACCTCAAAACATGTAAATATATGAAACAAGCGCTGAATATTTATCTTAAAAATACTTCATTGACCGTATTGGTAGGAGGAATTAACTTTAATTCCTGAGCAGTTTTCTTGATCATGATAAAATATTATAGAAAACACTTCCAATAATTACATTCAACAGAAAAGAATGTTTTCGCTTACTTTTTCCAGCCTTGTATGCACGCACTACAATTTGTACTTTAATAAATTCCTCTAATTATAACAGCATCATAACCTGAAATGCGCTTCTATCAATTTTCAAGTATTGTCCCAATATAATCTAGTTCCTTTGTGTAGCCTTGTACGCGAATGGTAAATGATTTTCATATCATATTCTACACGAAACATGCGTTTATGAATATAAATAAATAAATATACATACCTTTCATTTCATTTAGTGCGACCTATAGATGTTAGACTACTTAACCCTTTGGGTACATTTCACGAGTGAGACTCGTCATGTGCTTACTTGGGCGAAGTTACGGTGGATAAGTCTGACTCGTCATCGAAATTTAAGAAGTAGGCGTTAATGTTTGCGGCACCCCCGCCAGTGGGCGTTAATCGCAAACATTTTCCTGGAGTTTTTTATGATATCCTACAACCATTCTTATATCATCAATATAAGTATATTCCAAATAAAATGTATTACTTTTACATATTAACACTTTCGCGACTGCTGACGTAGATTCAAATCATTTGAAAATCTGTAACTCCACCAGTGTGCGTTTTTTTTTTTTTTTTTTTTTTTTTTGCAATTTGTATGCTATTTTTTTCTTAAATATATAATTGATATTCACAATTTTACGATGAAATATACTATGGATACAAATACTTTGATTAGAAAGAATAACATTATAATGTATATTCATTTGTAATATAAATGTGAATACAGAAAATTTTGTTCTGAAATATTGTAACATGGGAGAATAACGCCCACCCCACAGGCGGACCTTACTGTCAAAAATTCAAAATCATTCCATATAGCGAGAAATTAAATCCGTCACTTGGGCAGAAAAATCTTCAAATAATTCAGTACTCAAACGGTTAATTGCAATTTCACCCATAGTCGTAATGTATTTGAATTATCTTGGTAATGTATTTGAATTATTTTACCTGTACAAGAACCACTTGATTGATCTCAAATGAAAGATTATTGTAGAATCCCTATTTGATACAGATTTAGAATACCTAACTGCAAAAATTCATCCCGGAATTTTTTTAGAAATATTTTACTGTTATGACAGAGCAGAAAAAGCCATCAATTTCTTCTCGTTTAATCTTATTCGTGAATTCTGGTGGCAGTCCGTTTTCGCAAACGAAAATTAAACTTGCGTTTGCAGCATGCAAGCGCCGACGATGAAAGTGTTACAGATATTTCTAGTCTAATACGAAATACTAAGCTTATCTTAAACTTACACAAATATTGTCCAGTAAAGTTTTCCGGTGTCAGTTTATTAACAATCAAAACGACGGAGCGTTCCGGTAAACTAATAACGTACTTGCCAACCATCTCATTAATAACCGTACAATTGTTAACGCCCCTTTTCTCACTCCACTATATTTTTAGAGTGTTGTGACGATTAAATAAGACTAAAACTACTCTAAAATTTATTGGTGTTAAAAAAAAAAAAAAAATAAATAAAAACTAATACTAAAAATTGTTCGGATCATAGCATGTATGCTTAAAATATTCGAAAATATTGCTCTACAAAGATAGTGGTGCAAATAAAGTATACTAACAATGTCATGGAATAAATTAGGAATGTTGGCAGTTATGTATAAATGTATAAAACATTAAAATTTGAATTTGGAATGTTTTAAATTATTTTGTATCGCAATTAAATGTTAAAACAATGCTTAAAAATTAATAAATATAATGTAAAAATTAGACAATTCCAAAATTTAATCCATTTCCAATAATCTCCCTGTGAACGTAAAGACACCTGGACTTCTACAAAATCCTGTCAAATACCGGACAAACATGTTTGTAAACTGACTACAAACTCCTTAAGCTATAGTAATGAGCATGAATGACGGCTTCCTGCACCGTCTTGTTCTCCGATTGGACATGAAATGCAGATTAAGACAAGTTTGATTTGCATAAGAGAATTGGAACGCTGATGTATTTATGAGAATTATCAAATGCGATTGTTCAAATATGATGTTTAAATAAACAGACTTATTATCCTCTGCTGAATGTAGAATAACTCTAGTCTCCAGGTAAATATTTTCCCGGATATATTTTACCTGTTATTAAAATTTGCGTAACTAATTTTAAAAAACCAAGCTTTTAATATACTAACATTTCGTTAATAATGTCACATAAAAAAAAAATTTATCTACTGTGTAAATCTCTAGAAAAATTAACTAGAAAAATTAATTATAGTTTGCATAGTATAGTAGGATAGTATAGTAACAAAGTATGCACAAATTATACATATATATCGGGAAAATCCACAAAAAGTAATCGTAGAGGTAATTGAAAAGTAATGGTATAACTTCACATTTGTTATACAATTACTTGTGGAATTTCCAATTAAATCACATTCCATGTAACGTGTGAATAATAAAAAAATACATATATATATTCTTTGTTATAATAACATAATTGTGGAAATTTGTCTTCTAACAGAAAAAGAAATTTGAAAGTCCAAATGCTTTAAAAACATAACATTATCATACAGTGTGTCATACCAGGGGTCGTACTCTCTTTCAGGACACTCTCTTGAATGAAAAAGATTCAAATTTATTGCTACCACTAATTTTATAAAATAATCTCTACGCTGTATAATCTTGGCACGTTAGTATAAATATACCAGCAGTATTTCTGCATGAAGTTAGTGGTGGCGGAAATTTCCTATCTCTGAGAATGTCCTGAAAAATGGGCGGAGAGTACGACCTCTGGTCATACACAGGGGTCGTAGTCTCTGCCTTTATTTCTGGACACTTTGAGAAATTTATGCCTTTCTTGCTATCACTATTTTTATACAATAATTTCTAATCTATTTAATCACGACATATTACTTTAAAAGTTGGTACAATAAAGATTTCTCTAAGAAAAATGTGGGGCCAAAAAAGGCGAATATTGCTCTTCTTTCAATGTGTCCTGAAAGACAAGCGACAAAGACCCCTGGTTATACCATTTAAACAAATTTCATTTGAATTGTGGTTCAAAATAAAGGTTTCAGTTAAAACTAGCTAATTTTTGTAGTCTCTTTTTATGAAAAAAAAAATAATTGCACTTAGGTAATGTTAATTAGGAATCAATGAACTTTTTTGTCATGCCCGTATGAACAGTAAATATAAGAGTCATAAAAGACGTAGCTGATAAGAGTTCATAGCTGTGAGCTTGTACGTTTTTTTCTGGGTGGGGTGAGGGGGGGGGGACGGGGAAACTATGATTGGATTTATTTATTTATTTAATTGTTATGTATATATAAATGTTTGTAGTTGTTTTTACGATTAAATAAGGTGAAAGTTTTGAATTGTGATAAATGGTGTTAAAAAATCGTATAGGTTGAAATCTATAAAATTATGTACAAAAAAACAAAAGAAAAAAAAAATCCCCTCTCTCTCTCTCTCTCTCTCTCTCTCTTTTTTTTTTTTTTTTTTTTTTTTTCTTTTCTTAGAAAAAATTCAAATACTTTGTTTATTACGATATTTCTACCCATAAGTAAAAATTACAAGTCAATTTTTAAAATATGCATCTTTATGGTGCAAAATTACAATTCAAATTCACGACCAGGAGGAAATGGACATGCTTCATATTATTTTATGTTCTGCTTTGCCTCCCGTTTCCTTATGGGAGCGATATTGGATTGCCAGATATAAGTTGCTGGATTAACTGATGTCATTTTTATATCTTGTAGTTATACTTTCTTTTTTTATATCTGTTGTAATGTAACTTGCCATTGGGGGAAAAAAAAGACAAAAGAAAAGAAAAGAAAAAAAGAAAAGAAAAAGAAAAGATCCAAAATTAACATTCATGGGTGTAACACAATTCCTGTTACAATAATTACAAACATGTGACAGGTGTGACAAAATTTATAAATTAAAATTATTGCTTTGAAGCGCTTATAATGCATTCTTTGATTAAATAATACTAGCTGGAACCCGTCGAATTCTACGATCACTTTATTGACCGTAATGTTTCAAAAAACGTCGCATCATTATTTAAATGTATTTCATGTTAAAACATCTAGTATAATTTACGACATTTCACTTAAAAAAAGAAAGTCGGAAAAATGCTTATAAATCGAAATACTATGTATGACATCACTTTCTACAAAGTACTCTCAATGTGACGTCAAACAGACTTTAAATAAACAAATGCTATCTTTTATTTTCTATTTCGTTTAATACTAAGACTATATGTTAGCTGACCCATCCGGCGTTGCCCGGGCCCATGATACCTTAAATGAACCTTAAATTTGTGTTATTTTATACCTTTAACTCGATTTTGTTTGAATTTCTGTTTTTAAATGAAAGCATCACGAAAAAAATAATCATCTGTAACAAAACAATTACCTCGATCCGAACGAAACTCTGCCTTGTGACCTCGGTGCTTGAAGCAGCGCGCGCTAACAACATAAAAAAAATCCCAAAAATTAACCTGGACCCGAACGAACCAGCCCGGCAATGCCTGGGCCCGTGATAATGACCTTAAATGAACCTTAAATTTGTTAGATTTTATATCTTTAACTCGAATTTGTTTGAAATTCTATTTTTAAATAAAAGCATTGCGAAAAAAAAATAATCAGCTGTAACAAAAAATAATTACCTCGAACCGAAGGAAAGTCTGGCTTGTGACCCCGGTGCCTGCGGCAGTGCATACGCGGGACGCTAACAACATAAAATTTTTTTCCAAAAATTAACCTGGAACCGAACGAACCCGATCGGCAATGCCCAGGCCCTTGATAATAACTTTAAATGCACCTTAAATTTGTATGGTTTTATATCTTTAACTCGATTTTCTTTGAATTTCTATTTTTAAATGAAAACATCACAAAATAAATAATCATCTGTAACAAAAAAATAATTACCACAAACAGAACAGAACTCGGGTTCGTGACCCAGTGCCTGCGGCACGTATATGCAGGCCGCTAATAACATGGAAAAATTCTCAAAAATTAACCTTAAACCGAACAAACCTCTGACTCGTGTTACCGCTGCCTGTAGCAGCGGCGCCGTATAGCAGGCATGCTACGCACGCGCTGCAAAATCCACTTTCCTCCACCAGGGAGCGCAGTATGTTGTACACGAACATCACCAATCGTCTTGAATTTCCAAGACCTTTCAAATAAGGTGTCACATGGTTGTGTCAACTGCAAAATCCATTAGTTACACTTTCCACCGCCAGGGGACGCAGCGTATTCTATACATAAACACCAACGGTCAGGAAATATCAAGACCTTTAAAATAAGTTGTACATGATAGGGTCTACTGCAAAATCACCTAGTTCCATTTTTAACCACCAGGGGGCGCACTATATTGTATACAAACATCCCCAATCAACATGAAATTTCAAGACATCTATCAACAATCGCCTGAATATCCAAGACCTTTCAAATAAAGTGTCACATGGTGGTGTCAAGTGCAAAATCCTTTAGTTGCACTTTCCACCACCAGGGGGCACAGTGTGTTCTGTACGAAAATCACCAATCGTCAGGAAATACCAAGATTTTTAAAATAAGGTGCAACATGATATGGTCTACAGCAAAATCACTTAGTTCCATTTTTCACAACCAGGGGTCGCACTATGCTGTATACAAACATCCCCAATCGACATGAAATTTCAAGACCTTTAAAACGAGGTGCTACATTTGTGGGTCTAGAACGGATTTCCCTCTCAAACTAATTTTTCCCCTTTCCCCTCCCCTCCAAATCTACTTTCCCCCTTTTTCCCCCCTTTAAAATCTAAAATTCTAAATTCGCAGATATTGATTTTATAGTATTCGACTCTAGTCCCCATATGTACAATTTCTTCACCGTGAAGTAATTTGAAGCTTAGTTAAGCTCGTAAACGTGTTTTTAACCCAAACGGGGGGGAAACCGTTCGACTTTTTTTTTATTTTTATCTTCTCATAGCACATCTACAGACCAAGACCTTTTTTTAGACACCTCAACCACATTTTTACACCAAGTAGTTCTCTCAATATAGTGGAGACAGACAAAAACATGTTCCAAATTAATATATAGATTCTGAAATATTTAAATCTGTTTTTTTTTTTAAGGACTGAGGGCCTATTAGTCTCAGACAGCGATTTTTGCGTTGTCGTTTTTGATAGTTGGACATTTGTCGAAATCATTTTTCGATAGTTGGACATTTATCGAAATCTAAAATTTATCGAAAATATAATTGAATAATTTGAAAGCAATGTTATAATTAGGAAGAAAAAAAAACTAATAGTTCTCCGTCCTAAACTAAATTCTGCTTTTGCCAAAATTTAATCAAATTTTTTTCAAAATAACATTGACATGAGTTTCTCCCCCCCAAGGCACAACTATGACATGAGTCCCTCCCAAGGCACAACTTTGACATAAGTCTCCCCCCAGACCCAACTTTGACATGTCTCCCCAAGGCACAATTTTGACATGAGTCCCCCCCCAAGGTACAACTTTGACATGACTCCCCACAAGGCACATTTTTGACATGAGTCCCCCCCCCAAGGTACAACTTTGACATGAGTCCCCTCCCCAAGGCTCAACTTTGACATGAGTCCCCCAAGGCACAATTTTGAAATGTCCCCCCAAGGCACAACTTTGACATGAGTCCCCCCAAGGCACAACTTTGATATGAGTCCCCCCCAAGGCACAACTTTGACATGAGTCCTCCCAAGGCACAACTTTGACATGAGTCCCCCCAAGGCCGAACTTTGACATGAGTCCCCCCCCCCCAAAGTTTTATATTATGGTTGAAAAAATTAAAATGGAGGCAAGAATTAAAAATGTAGATGTCTATTTCAAAGGAGGAAATGTGCTGTCTCGATCCACTCCTGTAGAAAAGTGTGGAAAGTTCCGGAAATTTCCGTATCTCATCAGCCAATGAGATTAGAGCTACCATATTTGGTATATCCCTAATATGGATTTTCTCAGCAAGGTCGCCAAAAAAATCGCCAATGTGGGAAAAAGTCGCCAAATTCGGCGCCAAATCCATTACCTGCCTTATTGGGGCTTTTTAATGCGTTTTTAAGGGAAAATAAGGCTATTTTAACGCTACAACGACTAGAAATGCACAAAATTAGCACTTTATCAACTTACTAAGCCTCTTTGAAAGAATTTATACAAAAATAAACACAATTATCTACAATTTTGTAAAAATACCTATACTGTAAACAAAGTATTAGGACTGAGGGCCTATTAGTATCAGACAGCGACTTTTGCGTTGTCGTTTTCGATAGTTGGACATTTGTCGAAACCATTTTTCGATAGTTGGACATTTATTTATTTATTTATTTATTTATTTTTTTCTGGTAAATAATGACATGGGAAAAGTATTTATCAACCAACAGATAATAATTTAAAGCTTTTTTAATAAGCACAAAATGTATATATAATTTTATTTATAACTGTCTAGGATATTTTAAAAATTTAATGAGGCTTGCATGATTTTTTTTTTTTTTTTTTTTTTTTTTTTTAGGACTGAGGGCCTATTAGTCTCAGACAGGGATTTTTGCGTTGTCGTTTTCGATAGTTGCACAACTGTTGAAATCATTTTTCGATAGTTGGACATTTATCGAAATCTAAAATTTATCGAAAATATAATTGAATAATTTGAAAGCGATGTTATAATTAGGAAGAAAAAAAAACTAATAGTCCTCCGTCCTAAACTAAATTCTGCTTTTGCCAGAATTTCATCAAAATCTTTTCAAAATGACATTGACATGAGTCCCCCCCAAGGCACAACTATGACATGAGTCCCCCCAAGGCACAACTTTGACATGAGTCCCCCCCAGACCCAACTTTCACATGTCTCCCCAAGGCACAACTTTGACATGAGTCCCCCCCAAGGTACAACTTTGACATGAGTTCCCCCAAGGCACAACTTTGACATGAGTCCCCCCCCCAAGGTACAACTTTGACATGAGTCCCCTCCCCAAGGCACAACTTTGACATGAGTCCCCCCAAGGCACAACTTTGACATGAGTCCCCCCAAGGCACAACTTTGACATGAGTCCCCCCCAGGCAAAACTTTGACATGAGTCCCCCCCAAGGCACAACTTTGACATGAGTCCCCCCAAGGCACAACTTTGACAAGATCCCCCCAGGCACAACTTTGACATCAGTCCCCCCAAGGCCCAATTTTGACATGAGTCCCCCCCCAAGTTTTATATTATGGTTGAAAAAATTAAAATGGAGGCAACAATTAAAAATGTAGATGTCTATTTCAAAGGAGCAAATGTTCTGTCTCGATCCACTCCTGTAGAAAAGTGTGGAAAGTTCCGGAAATTTCCGTATCTCATCAGCCAATGAGATTAGAGCTACCATATTTGGTATATCCCTAATAAGGATTTTCTCGGCAAGGTCGCCAAAAAAATCGCCAATGTGGGAAAAAGTCGCCAAATTTGGCGCCAAATCCATTACCTGCCTTATTGGGGCTTTTTAATGCGTTTTTAAGGGAAAATAAGGCTATTTTAACGCTACAACGACTAGAAATGCACAAAATTAGCACTTTATCAACTTACTAAGCCTCTTTGAAAGAATTTATACAAAAATAAACCAATTATCTACAATTTTGTAACAATATCTATACTGTAAACAAAGTATTAGGACTGAGGGCCTATTAGTATCAGACAGCGACTTTTGCGTTGTCGTTTTCGATAGTTGGACATTTGTCGAAATCATTTTTCGATAGTTGGACATTTATCGAAATCTAAAATTTATCGAAAATATAATTGAATAATTTGAAAGCGATGTTATAATTGGGAAGAAAAAAAAAAAAAAAAAACTAATAGTCCTCCGTCCTAAACTAAATTCTGCTTTTGCCAGAATTTCATCAAAATCTTTTTTTTTTTTTTTTAAGAAAAAGAAAAGAAAAATTATACAGTATCGTTACAAATGATATCGATTTTTTTTTTTTTTTTTTTTTTTTTTTTTATGTAGGACTATTATGGTGGTGGACTATTAGTCTCAATCTACGGATTTACGATACCAGTTTTACGATAGTTGGACAGTTATCGAAATCGAAAATTTATCGAAAATATAATTAAATAATTTGAAAACGATGTTATATTTTGAAAAAAATATAAAAATAAATAAATAATAAAAACTAGCAGTCCTCCATACTAAACTAAATTCTGCTTTTGCCAAAATTTTTAAAAAATCGTTTCTTTATTATTATTATTTATGTCTTTTGTATTTAAAAAAAAAAAAACAACAACAAAAAAAAAAAAAATTATTAATACTCATATAACTAATTTTTATCATTAACTTAAATAATAAAATTTGTACGGATAATAGCTTTTTCCTTATAAGTTATCCAAATAAATTATCAATATATAACAAATTCTATGCCAAATTTTTTTTTTCTTCTAACTTAGCTAAATGTTTTGACAATTTTTTTTTTTAGTTTATAGCGGTGGTCGCGAATGAGAAACCCTAAATCACAAACTGGTAGTATTTACAAAGATTTACATCTATTCTTTTTAATTATCTTTTATTTTTATTTAATGTTTCATATGGCAACACTGATCCCAACCATACGTCGAGACCGCGAATGTTAAAATTGGTACTGAACAATTACCGTACTGATCCGATGCTACCAAATCACATATTAAAATGATATTCAAAAATATCGTATTAAGATTACTGGTGTAGCAATACTTAAAATACATTTTTAATGTTGATTTTTCATTCGTCTAAATTAATTTCTCTCCCTCTCCTTTTTTTTTTTTTCCCAGTTAAATTAATTACCCTCTAAAGTACACTTTAATATTATTACTCACAGATACTTGTAAATATATGAATGGTAATTACATAATAATAGCTAAGAATAATTTCTATGACAAATTTTTTATAAAGAAAAAAAAAATTTTTTTGAAATTCATGCTTCGTTTACCTTATTAAGCCAATTGTCTGCATTATTGTTTTCAAACTATAATTATACATAGGCGAAAAAGTGCATTCATGATATTATTATTATTATTATTATTATTTATTTATTATTATTTTTTTAAACTTAAGCTGATGTTTAAATTTGTACGAAATATAATAATTAATTTTTCTAAGATTTATATTTATCTTAAAAAATTATTTTTGCAATAATTGGAGACTGCAGTTTCTTCGCCTCTCTCAATGTAAAATGTGCATCTGAAATGATTTAAAATGCATACATATAAGTAGTTAAGTACTCTTTTTAGAACTGTCCGTACAAATTTTGTGTTTCATGGAAAATTTAAAATGTTTTATCGAAAATATTCTACCCCTTTGCTTCGTAAATAAAGATATTTATATATTTTAAAACTTCGATTATTTTCGAAAAGGCGCAAATAAAACTTATGGATAATACATCACTGTATTTTCAATCTTGGATTCAGTTTACACTATTTAAATGTATTGCTAATAAACATGAATTCTATTATGACTACCCAAGATTTTATATAATCATTTAATTGTACAGTCAGCCAAAAAAAAAAAACGCCCTCCCCCACCTAATTTCGTCGTTAATTACCGTAGAAACATGTGGTTGGTACCAATCGATTTGTAATAACGTCTAGTTTATACTGATATAGTTAGATTTTGATTAAGGGGTCATCTACATATTAAAACTGGCATCAACTTCATTTTTTTCAATGGTAACCCCCATTTTTTATAATTTATTTGAATTCTGTGGACAAAATCATCGCGGAAAATGGTATAGTTTATACATTTTGCTTAATTCTTCACAGAGTTATAAACTGTCAAACTATGAGGGCGCTAATGTTAAATGAATGTGACAAACATTAATTCATATCTTCTAAAATAATTATGATATTCAAATTCTGTTTTTTTTATATGATAGAATGATGTGACCCAAACATATTCCATGCATATTTTTGATTTTTTTTTTTTCTTTTTTGAAATATAAAAATTATTAATAATTTCATATTTGAAAAAATTATGAATTATGACCTATGTTAATTTTTGCATAAATAGAACGGGCGTCATCAAAAACATGGGTTTCCAAATTTACAGCTCGTTCTTAACATTATTTTTTGAGATACAGTGATATTTCATTTTTTACTGTGGTTAGGGGGCCGTCACTTATAATAATTTGTATCCTCTGTGAGTAAATATCTGTATATATTTTGACGAATAACTATTTTAATTTATCTTAATGTTATTCTAATTGTTTCTTAAGCAACATTTCGATGCTTATGATACAAATTGGATCATTTTTATAAAATTATCGCAATGCAAAAGAGAGTTTGTGAAAAAAAAAAATCCCAAAAGAAATGAAGCCCCGCCTTTATATTGCGGAAACAATATTAAAAAAACTAGTTTCTGTATTAGTTTATGACTGTCTATGTGACGCTGGTATGCATAAATGTCAATGACATTTACTACATCGAATGCTGAAGACAAAATTTAAATGATTTAATTGGAAGGATGTAAAATAATTTTGTTTTATAATGTAAAGTTTTAGAAAAACTGTGTAAAGGCGTGGCCTCCGTTGCAAAGAGTTTTATACTCGATTCTGAAATGTTAAGTCTTTGTTCTTAAATATTAGATAACGTTTCCTAGTTTCTCACTGCTAAAATTCTATTTTGCCCCTTTTGTCTTTTGTTTTTATCTTGAATATTCTAGGATTCGTGCACCTCAAGTTAAGTATCATGACAGTAAAAAAACGCGGTAAGACGAGGACTATTATTTGAAAGAGCAATACGCAGTGAACAATACTTTTGTTTTTTTCTTTTTATAAATTAATATAATTGATTTTTATTAATTTTTATCAGATTTTTTAAAGAAGATTTTCTGTTATAATCTTGTTGTGACATTTTCGCATTCGCTTACTCTACCGTTTATGGTATTTAAATTTTATCGCATGACGTAACATAATAAAATATAAAATTTTTATTAAATGTTTTTTTAATACTGAATAATAAAGTGATATATTATTTATTTTCTATTATTCTAATCACGGCGTAAAACTGGCGTCACATTTATCACGGAAAAAGAATTTAAAGCAAAGTAATATGTCTTATTACATTTAAAGATATAGATTTTACGCATTTAAAATTAAGAATTCAAGTACAGTAGACGACTGTGGAACGGGGAATATTCGTTCTAGGCAATAAGAAACCGTTTTGTCTATATCCATATTTCTTTTCATACGGATATACATAATAATTATACTCTTTCTAGTGAAAGTATTCGTATTCATACTATTTTGTTTATATAAATATGAATATAAGGAATATTCTTAAGAAATATCGAAACACACAAATTGTGAAAGAAATGCCCACTGAAGGAGTTAGAGATTTCAAAATGACGTGAAACTACGTCAGTGGTCGCGAAAAGGTTAAATATCCTTTCTCAGATTTTGTTTAAATCTTGTTATCTATATTTTTGTATATTATCTATTGTTGGTTTGTACGCCTAAAATTAAATGTGAAACTTTATAGTAACACTTTCATGCGAGGCTTACTGTATAAAATAAAAATATACCCAACAAGAAGTAGATAATAATTGTTAGTTAGTAGATTTTAATTGTTCATATATATATATTTTATTATATATGCATTTTAACTTAAATTTTTGTCTCTTAAATAAAACAGTTTTTGCTTTTAAGAAGTAGATAATTCTTTTTCTTTAATATTAAACACTTTTTTTTTTTTTTTTTTTTTTTAACCGCTATTAATATTATTACCATTATTATTATTGTTCTTTAACTTGGTATCTAAATTTTTGTAATTCAACATTATAGGGTTCATATTATTCAAGCTATTTCATTTTCTTTATATGAAGTGTTTTATTTAACTATTCAATGTTTAATAAATTGAAACCAATAAAAATCTTTTAATTCATAAGCTAACACAGAAAGTTCTGCGAATTTGAAACGTTTTTTATTTTATAAGGAACATTTCAGAACTTTTTTTCCGGTGTGAAAGTTAATAAATAATGTATATTGGGTGGTAGATCATGATTTATTTTTTCTAAATGTATAGACGGTCCCCTAACACATTTTCACGTGTAACTCTGTTTAAAATTGATTTAAAGTATATAAATAGGTAGGTTTTCCGAACTGCCTTGATCTCAGAAATCTGAATATGAGGTCAAAATAGGGGTTGTCTCTGAAAAAAAAGAAGTTTATTCGTGTTTTAATATGTAGATGATGATCCCTTAAGCAAAATCTGACTACACCATTAAAAACTAGACGTTATTGCAGTTCGATAGGTACCAGCCGCATGTTTCTACGATAATTTACGGCGAAATTAGGTGTGTGTGTGTGTGTGTGTGAGGGGGGGGTGGCGTTTTTTTTTTTTTTTGGCTGACTGTACATAGTATTTTACAAATAAAATTATATTTCATTGTTATGTTAGTCGTTTGAAATTAAACAGTTAGCCTTTGATCAATAAATGTCTTTTAACCATAACTAATCCCGAAAAAAGCCAATAAACCTATTATATATTTGAACCATAAGCTTAAAGAGAATATAGTTTTATCATAATTGCCAACATCCTAATATTTTGTAGTGTTTTTAGTCCCGCCCTTTTGTACACACCAGTAAATTTTTAGAGTAATACTCTGCAAATGGTATCTCGATTAAACAAGAAAAAAATATTTTAAAAAGATACTGGTGTGAAAAAGAAGGCAAGGCTAACAATATTATGGAATATTAATTAGTGTGTTGGCAAGTATGATTATATATACCACAAGAAACGAATATCGCTTGTTCAAAAAATAGAATCAGTAATTTATTACATAATTTATCATTGGCAAACAAAAAGCTCACAATTTAATAGAATTCACCCTAGTGTAGATGGCCTCTTTCTATAATTCTTGGTGAGCAAACTTGGAAATAATGGTAGTTTAGGGATTTCAATGACTGAAAGTTCTATCCTCAACGAGAGTCGATTGTTATTGCCTTAATGTGTTGTATAAACATATACAGTTTTCAATCGTTCTGATTTCTGAATATCGATATATATTTTTTGTAAACATTTTTACCTTATTTAACCAAAGTAAACAGCTGAAATACATATATACTTATAATAATTCTATAAAAATTTGCCAGTATCCCAAAATCAGAACGGTTGGCAGAAACGCACGTACTAAAAACTGAAATAAAAAGAGGCAAAAAACTTAAAAATGAAAGCAGGACAAAAATAAATAAAATAAAATATGTAAGAGAGAGAGAGTTATATATCGAGACCATTATCCATGGAGACCCTCAATGCAGAGTGGAAACAATAAGACGTTTCAAGAATTACTAGTAAAGAAAAATATTAACGTAGTCTTTACACCTTATCATGAGAAAATACCTAACCACTGCAATTCATAATATAAAAATGAAAAAATAGTTAGATACAAAGGAAAAACTTCCATAATACATCAAAATTTATATAAATATACTAGCAGGTTTACCCAGCGTTGCGCAGGTTGAAGAAGTGTTTATAGAATTTTGAAATCAATGAAAGAACTGAACAATGGTGTAAAAAGGTAAATACATGAAACATTTTCCAAAGTTTTTAATAGAAATTATGATATATACAAAAATATAAAAAGCACAGCTTTGGTAAGTGACTCCCTTGGCGATTTTCAATATTTTAAGACATTTTTGCAAGAATTAAATTGGCTATCTCCATTGTGTAGCTAAAGAACTTGGCGAGAAACGTCCGAGCTACTTCCGTGCCAAATTTCCAAATTTCGCCAGAGGGATCCGATACTAAAGCTGTTCCGTACAAAAGGAAGAAAAGGGAAAAAAAAAAAAAAACTGTTTTATGATATTTACAAAATAATTATGCAAAAAATCTTTATTGAATCTAAATTATAACTATTTACAATTAAGGTGAGAACATAAAAGAACCTCATGAGATACACAATAAAAACGAAAAATTTTGTTTTCCTGTAGGGAAAAAGAGTACTACTTAATTAAATAAAAATTTTAAGCTGATGCAAAATATCTCTACAAAAACATTTAACCCCATGCGAATTCGTCATAAAAAAAAAAAAAAAAAAAAAAAAAATCATCTCTCGTAGCGTAACTCCCCCTCCCCCCTCTAATCTATATATTATCAGACAAATATGAAATTTGTGGTACACTTTTAACATATTAATTATGGGAGTAAAGGATTGAAAGTGGTATTATTCGAAATGTGTGATTAGCCAGATTTGCAGAATATAAAAATTATTTTCTTGCGATGTCAAGGAGGTATTTGAATATAGTTTTTTTTTTTTTTTTTTTTTTTTTTTTATACGCACTCATTTTATACTCGTAATTTTTTGTATTTAAAATTTCTCTAATTTCAATTGTCTGCGTTCTTATAGCAACGGCTCGAAATTTTGTACTATCGAAGACATATGCAATTTAGAAAAGGATTTGATTTATGAATGTTCTATTTCTTTTTCTAATTTATTTATGATCTAATTTCTTTCTTTCTTTCTTTCTCTTTTTTTTTTTTTTTTTTTTTTTTTAATGATTTACCTCAGCTCTTTAAATATTATTCACGCAAAATTCAAAATACTTTATTTCCGGAAAAAAAAAGAAGAAAAAAAACCTGTATTTATTTTTTTATTTTGGCATCAAATATTTCTTTCTTTTTATTTAGACTTTTTTTTTTTTTTTTAGCTTACATTATCTGTCATAAATCGTCTGCCGAATTCTGTCGAAACCGGAATAAAAACGGAAAAAAATATAAAATTATTATAAATATCAGTCCTATCGTTACAAACTCTGTACCAAATGAAAGGGGTGATTTGTATGAATCCAGGAGGGTAAACAGTTTTTCGACGCGACAATTAGATTCTTTTTCATTAACTAGAGTATGAAATTTAGGTGGCAACACTTAATTTTAATCTTTTCATACTCTTTAGTGCTAATGCAAATACTCTTTACTTTATTATTTTTCTTTATTAATCATTTTAAAGTTAAAATGAGGTTTTTATTTAATGTCTTTTATTTAAAAATTACCTGGTTGAACTCAAAATTACGGCATTACCTAGATTTTGTCCTGATTAATAAGTGTATCAATTTTCGTAGCAGTCGCTTGATCTGTGTAGATTTGCATAGCGAACTAAAAATCCGAGTAAACAAAGAATCAGCTTTATATGTATATGGATAAACCTTTAAAAAATAAATAAACAAACTGACCTAAAACCGATTTAATAAGTACTAATATTAAACGTTAAATGGCAGGGATGGAACACGGGCGCAGTATTCATACCACTATCAATGTAAGAAAATTTTCTACTTCTTAAATCAACGATATTATAGATAGTAAAATTTCTTAAACAGATTCCGGTATGAATTCTGAGCCCGTGTTCCATCCCTGAAATGGTAGAAACACTTAGCACTGAAAAATAAACAACTACAACTTTCTGGTGTTTCGTGTTTCTTCCTGGGCGAAATCTCGACAGTTATCTTTAACACAAATTCCTTTTCTTCGCGTGCATTTATTGAAGCACAGTTATTCACTCACACGGAGTATTTTTATTTCTAATGTTTCTGCGCGCACCAACGGAACTTAATTTAAGAAAGCATTTCTGATCCTGCATTGCTACATGATTTCGAGTCGTCCAGATGCGCACTACCCCTCTTAAAAGTTCTGACACACAGTCCTTGTATATATATTGCATGTTTGCAAACCATCCCATTACGAACCGTACAATTTTTAGTATCCGCCTTTTTTTTCACACCAATAATTGTTTAGAGTAATTTTAGTCTTATTTAATCGTAACAACGTTTTGAGAGAGATACTCTAAATATATAGTGGTGTGAGAAAAGGGGCGCTTTTTTTTGGGGGGGGGCATTAACAATTGTACGGTTATTAATGAGATGATTCTCAAGCATGATATTGACAATTTTACATTTTATAAGGCATAAATATTGTAAATTATGTGGTTTATTACTAGTAATTATATGCTTGTTTTAGTACGCTTGTTTAGACAGCTTATTTTAGTAAGTAATCTTACCTTAAGTATTTAAAATGACGTTGTAAAATTACATCACAAATTAAATTACAAATAACGTCAGGGGTCGTACTTCCCGCCCTTTTTTCAGGACACTCTCTAAAATAAGAAATTTTTGCCTTTTTTACCACCACTAATTTTATGAAGAAATATTTCTCGGTGTATTTTTATTTAGCGAAGTGTGCCATTATTTTATAGAGTAGAGAATATTGCATAAAAATAGTGGGAACAATAAATTATTTTTTTTTCATACCCCTGAAAATGTCGGTAAAAAAGAGCGGAGAGTACGAGACCTGAATAACTTACATCACGTTGCAATTAATTGACATATTGTGAAATGAATTCAGTTCGACTTCATCTTACTATAATTTTATGAAAATGAAATTATTTAAACGCAAGAAAAAAATTTACTGTTGCTATTAATATTTTTGTAAAATCTTAATTTATTTTAATATTCTATAAACTATATCATTTAATGTCTTAATAAAATATTTTTTTGCAATACGTTAGGATAATCACTTATGTCACACAATAAATGAATCCCAGAAGCTCTAAAGTTAAAGCAATAATATATAGCTTAAAGTGCATTAATATCTTCTGTGAAAAGCTTTCCTCTTTAAGTTCATCACGTTTGATGTATGATGAACAGAATGCCGCTTCTTACAATACATTACTGTCACTTTCTTGTGACGGCACCATAACAGTGTGGTTTACAGTTCATGATAGGTTGAGAACTAGTAATTTTATGGAAGCTTTGAACTTGTCACTTCATGACCATATATATTATAAGATGATGTATTCCTTTATATAAATGCACAAAAAATTGAAGTTAAGAGGATAGTATGTCATATTATTATAACATTCTCGGTAGTGTTATAGAAATATACGAATAGCAAAAACTATTCTAGGGATGAATCTTTTCCTTGCTTGTTTTGACTTAAATTATTATAAGATGGCGTATACCCTTATATAAATGCACAATAAATTGAAGTTAAGAGAATAGTATGTCATATTATTATAACATTCTCGGCAGATTTATAGAAATATATGAATAGCAAAAACTATTCGAGGGATGAATCTTTTACTTGTTTATTTTTAAATAAATTTTGCAACATGTTAAAGAAGTCAGGAATACACTGTAAAGTATGCGGATGTATATGTATATATATACAGATACAGTATTTATCTGAATTTTAATAATAATAATAATAATTTTTTTTTATCAATTTTTTTATCTATAATTTAATGAAAAATAAACAATAAGCAACTGGTTTATCAATATGCAAATATATATATATATATATATATATATATATATGTAGTATCTTGGCTGGGCGTCTAGGGGTGGGGCAATGATGAGATGCGATTTAGATAACGAAATATTTATTACGTAACATACACAACACAGTTTACACAAAGATAAAATAATAATAGCAGAATTTGCATCATTAATCAACAGCTGGTTTCGAGGCTTAACACACAGAACAAGCTCTCTTCATCAGAATTACTGCAAGAAAACAACATTTAAGCACCTGCTCACACTTATAATTCACAAAAGTACCTTCGCGCACTTTATCAAATACGTGAGATTGATGCATTGAGTCCTCCATGGCTCTACCCAACTACTAAGAGCACATCAAGCTCTAATTAGAAGAAAATGACCATATCAGCCTTCGCGCTGACGGTCTCAACAGCTTTCCATGGCAGACAGATCTCAACTCTTCCGTTCGTCCTCTCGTCGAAAGATGAGCATCAGAGACAGCGCCATCTGTTGACTGTACAAGGAATGCGTCCCACAAAGCTTTCCACATAACTTCCCACATATATATATTCGTCATTATATATAGTTTAAAAAAAAAATACAAATAAAACACATAAACCTATTCATGTTTGCTAAATAAGAGCTATAAAATTCTGCAGAAAACAGAATTTAATTTAATACGACAGGATTCATTTCAATCTATTTTTTCATATTTATAACACAGGGGTGGCACTCTCCGCCCTTTTTTCAAGACATTCACAGAAATAAGACATTTCTTTCTTCATTGGAAACACTAACTTTAAGCAGAAATTCTATTGGTGTGTTTTGATTATGCGCCATGATTATACAGGATAGAGATTAGTGTATAAATATAGTGGTAGCAATATTTTTGAAAATTTCTCATCCGTGAGAATGTCCTGAAAAAAGGGCGGAGAGTACGACCCCTGATATTTATTAATAATAAAAAAGATAATAAACTTATATAAATTTATACAAATTTATTATGCATAAGAAAACATAAAATTTCTTTTAAATATTACTTTCTTTTATCACCTTAAATTTGCAAATTTTAATTTGTGAATCAATTGCGTTTTACAATTATTTAGATGTTTAATGATCTAGTACGTAAAATATAAAAAATAATCTCTACGCATTTAAAAAGCGCCTAACATATTATGCATGAAAAAATAATGATTGTTTAGAAGATCAATACAGCTATGAAAAACTTTGATGCCCACCTTTTTCTTTTATGAGCCAATCCCAGTGGCACTTTATGACTGAAAACGGTGCATCTTCTGCAATAAAAGCTTAAATTAGTAAAGATGATAGCAAATCCAATTTCATATATTACTGATTTTACATATTATAGTAAAAATACTGAACTTAAAATGTATAATCGAAATTTCATAACTGTACTGTGGTTTATTACATCTACTGAAAGTGCTTTTCGTCAAACATAATTAAATAGAAATAGAAGAAATAAGAGATTCAGTTAAAAATCTAAATATATGTATTTATTTTTTATACCTTTTTCGTGTGTTGTGCAATTTCTGCATGAAATGCCATAAATTTGTTTTATTATTTTTTCTTTTATTTATTTATAATTTATTTATTTATTTTTAACAATAAAAAAATTACTTTTACAAAATAAATAAATAAATAAATAAAATTCATGCTTTACAATTAATTGATTTAATTACTAGATAAATCAATAAAGATTTAACCCTTTGCCGGTCCTATTAAATTTCACTTTTCTAGTATGTGTTGCCAAATTTAGGGCCCTTTTAATTCAATATCCTACACCAAATTTTAACAGTAAAGGTTGCCTAATTACTTTAAAGCTTATTCAGCCATTATGCACGTAGCATAAACCTTTTCAGATTTAATTCGAAATGTCGTTAGTCTCATTCCTCTTTCCTACTGTAACCTTTTTAGAGAAATTTTCTTCATACTTAATCATAATTATACATTGAAGAAAATTTTTCAACAAAAATTAACGGTGGGAAAAAAGGGCGGGACTAACAACATTCCGGAAAAAATTAATAAATTTGCTGCTATGTATATTTATGAAATATCACTCCTCAAAATTATTGGTGGCAGTTGAATAGAAAAGTCTCTAAGTTTGTCAATAATGTTCAGAACGCTTTAGAGTATTTGGATCGGCAAAGGGTTAATTATCTTAAGCAACACAAAAATATTTCAGATGGTAAATAAATAAATAAATAATAATAATAATAATAATAATAATAATAATAACAGTTTTCATTATGAAATAAACACTGTTACCGAAATTCTTTAATTGAAAATTAATAAATGGTATTTTAAATTATTTGCAAATAAGAAATAAAGTTATATACCATTTTACAGAAAGTACAGAAGTAATCTTTATATTACTGATAAATGCTTTTGAACTTGTTTTTCGTGTCTTCAATTACATCGTCAATTCGCTTATAAGCTTCAAAAATATTTGTCCCGTTCAGGCATTCTTAGATTTTAATGTCATCAATTCTTTTTTAAAACATTATATAAACTCCGTTTTATGGTCAAACTTATATGCATATTTGATCATATTTTGTGTTTTGTAATAAAAATATTTTCAGTTTCATTGTCACATTATTGTCGAGAAATTTCTCATTTTGAACAGTAAGTCCCGCTTTTTGGCGTTCCTCAAAAACGTTATATTATTTACTAAAATGATTTTACATATTCATGAATATTTTTTTCAAATTTTATTCTTAGTAATTGTTTCTGTAAATGTTAATATGCACCAGCAATATATAAAGTGTTAAACTAAACAAAACCTGTATTATTATTACTATTATTATTTTTAGCACGGCACACAGTGGTCGGAATTTCAAAAAAGCTGGCCAAAAGTCGAAAAATTTAGGCGCGTTTGTAGACGTAAGTACCGCGGAAATACCTTCAGAGAGAGCCACTGAATGAAACTGTGAGGTGGAAAATTTATTCTATCTACATATTTCTAAGTGTAGGCTGGCGGAAAACGTGACAATTTTTTCTTTTTAATTGTTAATGCATTTTAACAGTTAAACAAATAGTGTTTCTCGGAAAATTTCGAAACAACAACATTCAACAAAATATGGCCGACAATTGTGGAGGTTAGTAGATAATATTTATGCTGTATTCCTATTTTTTTCCATCAAGTGATCTCCTGAGCGGCTTTTTGAAGTTAACCTCAATTATAACATAACCAAAAGTTTCAAAGTATGGAAACTTTTTTATCTCGCAAGATCCAGCATTGATTCAAAGTGGAGAGTGTTAAGGGATGTCCATTTTATTCAGCCGTTAAAGAATTGGGTGCCCCTGCCTGCCCCTGTATGTGTAAAAGCGTTTTAACCTTTTCGAATTTATCATCCTCAAAAACCTTTGAATGGGAAAATTATCATTCATATATTAATTTTTTGGACTTTGGTCTGCCATATTGGATCCGCCATCTTGTTTTTGAGTGCAAGATCACTTTTTTTATAAAAACTGATATCAAATTTGAATTTAGCGCCCTCAAAAACCCTTAAATGTGAAAATTATCCTTCATCTATCAATTTTTTGATTTTTGATCCGCCATATTGGATTCGCCATCTTGTTTTTGAGTGTAATATCACTTTTTTTATGAAAACTAACGTCAAATTTGAATTCAGTGCCCTCAAAAACCCCTTAATGTAAGAATTATCCATCTTATATTAATTTTTTAATTTTTTGTCTGCCATATTGGATCCGCCATCTTGTTTTTGAGTTTGCCTTTGAAGTTTTCAAGAAACCAATGTCAGATTCGGATTCGGCGACCTCGAAAACATATATATACATCACAATTTCACTTGTTTTCTTTAATTTCGACTTTTGGCCAGCTTTTTTGAAATTCCGACCACTGTGCGGCAGGACTATTCCTTTCAATCTTGTATTTTGCGTCGTTACCAATTTATAGAGTTTCACTTCGAAAATTGCTGCCAATGTCCAATTTACCATTTAATTTCTTACTTTATCTTAAAATACTTTGTGAAATCCGTGAAAACTTTTATTTATACATATATATTTCATTTCCCATCAGTGAGGATCGAGCTCACAACCTTTGGGTTCGCAGTTGTGTACTCTGAACACACAGCCAACGGGTCTCGGCTGAATATTTACTGATTATGCAGACTAGTATTATCAGCTTTTTTTTTTTTTTCCTCTTTTTTTAGAAAAGGTGTTAAAATAAAAATATAAGTAGTCTCGTCGTACTAAATTAAATTCTGTCATAGACAGAATTTCATACATAGTTTTTTTTTTTTTTTTTTTTTTTTTTTTTAATACGCTTTGAACATTCTTTTGATTGTATTTCTTCAGAACTGACATATACAGGGCACGAAGCGTTTCTAAGAATTTACGGTATTTTATTATTACTATTATTAAAGTAAATTATTTTTTTTTAGAGGAATGCCTGAAAGCGAGACTCGTTTTTCATGAAAAACGTAATTTTACGTGACCCACAAGCAAAATGTTATTATGACTGTAAAATTGAACCATTTCACTTTCTTTTAAATCAATCCCGATTATTAGTCACATGACTATCTGTCAGAAATATGTCAGTGTCTTCTGTGACATTGCAACCAAGTTTGATATATTTTAAGTTTTACTTTTCGTTCTTGTCTTAAAATGGTTTTCAAAATGCATTTGATTTTTTATTTTTGTCTAGTCAACTATGAGATACCTTCTCATTCATAGTTAGTTCAATTCTCTGCATTCGGAATTATAATTGTTTTTCCAATAAATTTTCCTCATTATTTTTTACACTCTCTATTGATATATCTGCTAAAAATTAAGTAAATAACAAGTAATTTTTAAATTTATGGGTGAATAAAAAAGTTTTAAAACAGTACAACCATTAAACAATTAGCAATGCTAGCCTGATTAAATCTATGTGAAACACTCCGCAAAGTACTTGCGGTTTACAACGATTCACATTGGAATGAGATGCACTTTGAATTTATGATTGATTTTAAAGAGGCGTGGAAGAAAATATTAATTGAATTTTTTTTTTTTTTTTTTTATGTATGGTTTAAAGATTTTTGTTAAATCAAACTCAATAAATCTCGCGTATGGTTTTTAAATCAAAAATCAAGTTTGCTATGGCTAGTCTGCTGAGTTTTTAAAGCTTTTCTACATATCTACACACTTGTAATATAACAAATTATCATCTACAAGCAGATAATCATATGTTTTTATTTATATAATTTTCGACGATTTACCATTTTAATATAAGACATCCATGTAAACATTATAAAGTGAATGACAACGTGTTCTATTAAAAAAAAAAAAGAAAGAAAGAAAGAAATTCGAAAAATAAAAATTTTATTCCTGTTAAATAAATTTGCACTTAAAAAGAAATGTCATGTTATTTTAATTACATATAAAAATTTAGAAGAATCTAAAAGCTCATTTCAACTACCAGTGAGTTTTATTTCACTTTTAATGTACAGTCGAAAAAAAAAAACGCAACACCCGCTGTAATTTTGTTATTAATTGACGCAGGAACATCTAATAGACATAATTCAACAGGAAATTAAATGCACTTACTGAAAATGTCGTCAAAGTTTGAATTAGGGGTCATCTACATATTGAAATGAGCACCAACTTTGATTTTTCTTTCAATAGCAACACCCAATTTAGACTTCGAATTCGAATTTCTGAGAGTCTGGCAGTGCGTAAAAGTATACTGTTTGTATACTTTATCTTTAGTATTTATAGAGTTATAACCCAAAATTTGTTAGGGGGTTATCTGTAAACGTAGAAAAATAAAATTAAGATCCCATAGGAAATAGACAAAATTTTATTTTATCACACCGGAAATCTTTCAGGAAAAAAAGAATTATAAAAATTAATAAAAACATTTACATGTACCAGTTTTCTTCATTATCGATAATTCAGTTTTTTAGATTTGTATGTACTTCAGTACTTTTTTTAAAGATAATTTTAGGTCTATTTAAAGGCATTACACTTGCGATTGGTCCAGACAGTACTCTTTGGAAAAAGTGCTATATTTTTCAAGTAAAAGTGTCTATTATGGCTGACTGATCACCAATAAAGCTTAAATTTTCTTTCGTAGGTGTAACATAATATACGAAATTAAATAATGCAGATACAACGCATAAACTAAATCTTCTCGGATAAATTATTGTAAGGGTTCCTGAAGTAAATATTAAACAATTTTAATCGCACTTACTAGTTTTGGGTCAGTTGATTTCTTTGGAACTGTAAGATTCGTTTTGTAATTTCTGTGAAAATATAATTTCTTAATTAACCCTTTCGCGACTGCTGACGTAAAAATCTGTAATTCTGTCAGTGGGCTTTTCTTTCGTAATTTGTGTGTTACTTATTTCTTAGATGTATACCCAGTGTTCATATTTTTGCAATAAAATATACTAAGGATAGAAATATATTGATTAGAAAGAATATAATCATAATGTATATCCATTTGTAATATATTTGTGAATACAGAAAAGTTGTTCTGAAACATTTTATTTTGAGAGAATAACGCACGTAGGCGTATCTTACTGTCAAAAAGACAAAATCCGGCGGTCACAAAAAGTGTTAAAATATATTTATAAAAGTTTAAGTATATTTTTAAAAATATATAAAGTTAAAATATATTAATAAAATTTTAAAGTCTAAGGTATCTTTAAAATAATAATCCCTCCACCTACAAAATAAATAAATAAAAATAAAGCGATATGAAGCAAATTACTTTAACTATAACGGTAGTTAAGAAACTATTTTACAAGTCTGTCTTGCATTCCAATTCCATTCGTTTTTTTTTTTTTTTTTTTTATTAACAATTTTTACAATAAACCTATTTTTCTATTTAAAGCAGTAAACCCCGCCAATTTAGTTATTTTTTTTTCTTCTAGTGTTCGTTTAAAAGATTCAAAATTTATCACCAGTAGTCTATGAAGTAAAGAACTCTTGTGCATATTTTTTTCAACATAAAACAAGGGGTTTAACACAAATTCATCACATTCATCACTCAATGGCTGTTATTCACCAGTAACTTCAACTCCCGGTTGAAAATGAAAATTTGAAAAGCGTATAAAGGCGGGGTAAAAATTTTCAGCAAATTTTGCCATGTTGTTGCTGCCATCTAGCGCTATAGTTATTTTCAGACTTTTTAGGTGGAAGAAACCAATAAAAGATTATAAGAAATCATCGACGCTAGATGGAGAACCAGCATACCAAAGTTTGATGAAAAGCTGTACTTTGCCTTTAGATGCTTTTCAAGTTTTTGCTTTGAACCGGGTGAATACGACCATTTGTCACATTTACTTTTCTTTTCTGTATTGTTTTGTTTTGAAGAACGATGAAGGCGGAGCTTGTCTTCTTTAGAAAACAGAAATTCTTAATAGTAACACTAATGTCTAAAAATCATCATTTTTGTTTCATTTCTTTGCGTTTGACGTTGTTGTTATATAATTTGACCCGTAAATAAAAAATAAAAATATTTTGTTTAATTGTCTTTGTTATTTGTAAAGATTTGATTCGTTATCTCATGCAAAACTTTATAAGAGCCCCCCCCCCTTTCTAAACCACTCCAAAAGAAAGATTTATTTATATCTCGAAAACTAATAACTAGAATGAGCTGCAAATTTGCACACCCATATTTTTCAGCATTAGGATTCATTTTATGTAAAAATTAATATAGGTCATAATTCATAATTTTTATGAATATGAATTACTTTTTGTGAAGATATTAATAAAAGTTTAAATATGAATTTAACATTAGCACCCTCAAACTTTGTACGCTTATAACTCTGTGAAAAAATAAGTAAAATATACAACAAATATACTTTTTTGCGTTGTCGTGATCCCAGGAATTCAAATATAAAATAAAAATGGGGCATTACTATTGAAAAAATCAAAGTTGGTGCGGGTTTTAATATGTAGATGACCCTCAATTCAAAATTTCAGTTCATTTTCTGAAACAACTCACAATTCCCCGTCGAATGAATGATACATATTACATTTTTCTACATCGATTAACAACGAAATTACGTTGAGTGTTGCGTTTTCTTTTTTTTTTTCCCGACTGTACTATACACAGTGAGTTCATTCTTTTTATGGATTGCTCGGAATCCTTATTCTGGAAGATTTTAACAGTATTCTTTTCTAAGAATTATCTGTTATTAACCGTTAAACTGCTAAGCAGCGCGATAGCGCTGCTATGTTAATTCTCGAAAACTGCGAAGCAGCGCTATCGCGCTGCGAGAGGTAATATTCAGATATCACCAGAATTTTAATTTAATTTTTTTACTTAAGCAAAATCAATCAGTTGATCGAAACTTCTCGATAATGTGAAACAGTTGGCCATGTTACGTCGCGACAGTATTTTGGACGATGATTCGACTCATAATGATACGAAAAATGATGAGATATTGGAAGCAAAAAATGAAGAAAGTGACGAAGAATGCGTCATAATGCATCGGAGAAAAAAATTTCGGATACTGAGTGATTCTTCTTCTTCTTCTTCAAAATTGGAAACGGAAGAGCTTGTGACAGCGGATATAAACAACGAAGATAGTGATAAAGAAAGCTTCATAATACATCGAAAGAAAAGATTACGAACAATGAGTGAATCTTCTTCTTCTTCTTCGGAAGCAAAAGAGCTTACTTTTACTGATATTTCCCCAACAAAATCATTTTCTAAAGCAACAAATGTCTTTTTTGAAATACCTGGATCTAGACACGTACCTTCTTCAGATGCGAAACCTATAGCCTATTTCAACTTATTTTTTACTACATCACTGCTTGAAACTATCGCAAAAGAAACAAACAGGTATGCTTCCCAATTTTTGAATTCACGAATTTTATCGGAAAATTCTCGGGCAAAAAGGTGGACTCCAATAACAGTACAGGAAGTCAAAGCATTCATTGCTGTGTTACTGGAGATGGGTATAACACAGCAACAATTATCTATTGATCAGTCGTTAGTTGGTACTCACTGCCAGTCGTCAATAAAACAGTATCTCCCAAATAAGAAGCACCACAAGTGGGGAATCAAATTTTGGATGTTGTGCGACTCCATTACAAAGTATTGCTTGGGATTTTTCTGCTACAAAGGCGCCAAAAATGCAGAAGATAAAGCTTTCTTTAAAAAATATGGTCTTGGATTTACAGTTGTTCGAAAATTGTTATCAGAGGGAAATTATTTAAACAAAAGCTACCATTTGCTTACGGATAATTTTTACACAAGCTTACGTTTGGCCAAAGCACTATTGAGAAAAAATACATACATAACTGGAACTATACGACGAAATAGAAAAGAAGTTCCTCTAGAAGCTAAGAAAGTAAATGTAGGAGAAGCTAAATATTTTGCATGTGGAAATGTTTTGATGTGTTCTTTCAAGGACAAGAAATCGAAACCACATCCTTTGACACTAATTTCATCAAATTCAGATACCAAGAACGTGACCATCAAAAGAAGAGAGGAATTTTCGAATACGAAAAAGAAAAGCCAAGCATGATCCACGACTACAATAAATTCATGGGAGGAGTGGACGAATCAGATAAAATGTTATATGTGTACTTGGATGAGAAAAGGACACTCAAATATTGGAAAAAGGTTGCTTTTAATATATTTGGAAGAATGGTATTGAACGCCTACATTTTATATACATCGAATAGTACAGAGAAAAATATTAGTAGGCTTTAGTTTACATCTCAAATAATTGAAGATATTGAAAAAGAATGGATAGCTTTCAGAAATAGTGAATTAACACAAACATCTCCTTCGAACAAAAAATTCGCCTTAGAAAAATTACCTGGACGAAATTTACGTCAATGTGTGGGTTGCAGTAGCAAGCAGAGTAGAATAAAGCGTTCCAATCTCATCTGCGCTCACTGTAAGAAAGGGCTACATGGCCTTTGTGCAGGAAAACACAATTGTTTAACATTATCTTTTCATTATTTTTCTTTTACATTTTCTTTTATAAGAAGTAATATATATATATTTGTTTATTTAGTTTCTGAAGTTCTTTGCATTATTTATTTGTAAACACAGATAGAATTAATAAATTAACTGATAATTGTATGAGTGATTGTGTTTTATTTCATAACATATTTTTTTTTTTTTTTTTTTTTTTAATGCTCAAAAGATATCACCAGAAGACGACGTCAATAGTTTTATCATTGAAATCAATTAAATGTAGTTCTTTCGAAAAAGAAATATCTGACGTGATTTTCGACGCATAAAATATTACGAGGCTCATTTCATCATTTTTAAAATATATTTATATCTTTATTTTAGTGAAATAAGTTGGAAAAAAATAAGAATGGGCGGAGTCTCGATAAAATCTTATCAAATTACAAACCTCTTCACTACACTGAATTGCATATTTGGAGAACTATATTAAAATTGGATTTTTTCACTGCTCTTAAATTTCGTAAAACATTGTGTGTGAACAATTATTAATGTTAAAACACGTTTTTTGTTTTTATTCATCCTTTAATGATACTTAAATTGGCTTTTTACATACGCTACAGCAAGGCGTGGCTTTCATTAATTAGGTGAGTTTTTATAGATCATTAGAAAATTTCATATTTTATTTCTGTAGAAAGAGCTGTCGAGGGTAAATGATTTATCTATAAAAATACACATTTATATATAACATTTCGATCGCTGCTTACTTAATTTTTTTTTTTTTTTACTGCGCGGCGTAGTTCTCCAGCTGGCATGAATGAGTTTCGAATTTTTTACAAAACTAAATATTCACACCGGATAAACTTTTATTGAGGTCTAAAACAGCGATAGCAGTTTAGGGAAAGGTTTCAGAAAGTGCTTCAGCATTCAAACGGTTAAATTATACGAAGACTGCTATTTCTAAATTGTGATATGAAATAATCAGATTTATCATCAACATACGTTTTAGGAATATATCAAATACGTTTTCAACAGTAAAATGAGTTGAAAACACTAGTAAAAAAATTCTGGTGTTAAGTCTTCCTTGAAAAACAGGAGACCTTGCACCTGTGTATACATCTCAAATATACATAGGCGCCAACTTGTACGTTTTTTTTTTCTTTGACATTAGTATCTTTTTGCAAAAAAATATTATGTTTAATCATAAAAAATGTAAAAAAAAAAAAAAAAAAAGAAGAAGTTGGCAGCCATGAATACATGCAATATAATGGTTTATGTAAATTTTATAAAGACCTTTTTGATAATTTTCGAATAATTCATAATACAGAATTCTATATTTTGCAAACATTGCTTCTACACGATGCATTATTTGCAATTCCAAGATGTTCCAAAAAAAATTGATTGTTACAGATCACAAAGAAATATAATTGAGGAAAATTTCAAACATTTTAAAATTTTTTAGAAGAATTGTCCGGTTTGATATATTGTAAATATTAATTCTATAGCATTTTATGTTTTAAATGTATTATCCTTTTTATTTCTAAAGAGTGAGTATAATATCTTGGTATTTACCTACTTTTTACGTTAAAAGTAAATTTGTAGAAAATATATAAAGAAAAAAAAAAAAAAAAAAAAAAATAGATACTATTCGTTTTACATAAAAAAAAATAAAATATACTAAATAAAAAACAAAAACAAATAATTCATTAGTACATGCTGGTTACTCTCAAGAAATATATGTATTTAATGGTTCAATAAAAATGATCAAATAAAAACAGCTTATTATGAAAATAGCCATAAATGTATTATTTATTTTCTCTCAAGAAAATTAAATCGATACATTAACAAACTAGTATGTTGTGGCCACTACATGACTTTTTTCCGTATTTTCCTACACAAATTCACCCAGTAAAAATATTTTATTAAAATTATTATTTAAAAAAAATATCTTCCATGATAATGCAGACGATTTCATATTAGAGAAGTGGTATAAAACTAAATATCGAAAAAAAAAGGCGAATTTATTCTCAATACTACATAATATATATATATATATATATATATATATATATATATATATATATATATATATATTTGTTAAAAATGAAAAAAATCGATAAAATGATTTTTAATTATCGCAGATCGATAGTTCAACCATTCGTTTTAAAGGTATTCGCAAGCTCTTTTGAAAGATACCCATCATGAAAATTTATTCCTTCTCGAGGGGGGGAGACGAGTTTCCTACATACACAATTTCCCCCCCAGTTGCTTATCTCTATTACAAATAATACTTTTAAATTTCATAATGATTATTCAAAAATAATTTTTTTTATGCACATTTATACAAAATTTTGTCCTATACTATCATGTTAAAAATTTAGAAAAAACGGTATGGCAACGCAAGCTGTTGGACAATTTTTACCAAAAGTTGGTATGCGATAATTTATGTCAATGTGTAACTACATACCAATTTGTATGAAATTCTGCGAAAAAATTCTAAAATTGTGTGGCAACCTGGAGTACAGTTGCCACAAAATTTTGTAACACATACTTAAACAGACAGACGGACAGATAGACAGACAGACATTTTCTTTAAAGGGTCAAATCATGTTCTACAGATTCCAAAATGAGTAAATCCATCAAAAACCCGAGGTCGAAAATTTTCACGAATCCAATACTTTTTTCTATTGAACACAGAAGAAAGTAAAAACTATAACATACAAAATTATTGTAATAATAATAATACAAAACATTCTTTTTACTTTGGTATTACATACTAGATACCCAATTCTTAAATATTAGTCCTTATTTAAATATTCTTCACCATCAATATATTTTCTTATAATCTCTATTTAACAGATATATTAATATATATATAAAATTTTTAGAAAATGCGATATAGAAAACGTCTGTTTAAACGATAGTATAATAAACAACCTTTATAAAACTTGATTCAAAAATATCATTAAAAACATATCAAATGCAGTGTCGTGACTAAATTCTTCTATCGATCCATTCCTTTACAACACGATTTAAAAATCAAAGATTGTAAACGTTATTCTTTGTAAGGAAATTTGTTAAAGGCGGAGACATTTTGAAGAGCACTTACTTTTTGAAAATTGAACGGAAATTAAACGGAACTGCGGGAAATTTGAATGGGATTGCAATCCGCTTTACTTTCGTTCACCCAGAAACCCATTCTTTTAGTCACTGAAATGGGATTATTTTTACCGCATATATAACCGAATATTATGCATCTCCATTTTTATTTTCGTTCTCTTTTGCTAAATTAAAATTTTGATTTATTTATTTCTCACATTTTACATTTCAATTTTATTCATAGTAAATTCACGTTGAATATTTAAAAGTAAAATTTCTGGACATAAAATTATACAACGAAATTTTTAGATTCGTTGTAGAAAGTGATTATAAAAAGGATATTTATGCAGTTTCAATACTTTTTCACATTCTTTTTTTGTTACTTAAAATTTGTCATTTTTTTTTTTTTCTACGCTCTACGTTTTACTTTTGAAAAATTAAGCAATTTGTTTATTTATTTTTTTTTTTTTCAAAAATTAATAAAAAAGCGTGAAACACATATCTGCCGCATTCAAATAAATATTCCATAAAATCGTTAATACCCACTTTTTTTTTCACACACCGGTCTTTTTGCAGAATGTTTTCCTTCTTACTTAATCGTAATTACAATTGGATAAATTTACTTCAAAAAAAAAAAAAAAAAAAAAAAATTAATGGGGAAAAACGGGCGGAAACTGACAATTTTACGGAATATTAATTGGAATGTCCTCAGTTATGGGAACCTAAATATATATATATATATTTATATACAGGGTGGGGCATAAAGATCTCCCTAATTTGCCGCTGTCGCTGCGGCGGCGCTAGAGTAGAGGGCGTGTCCGAACTAGCGCTGGTATATTTCCCTGCTTAAGCTATTTCAGTTGACAGTATGTCTTGGACGAGTGAACATCTTGCGTTCGCTATTGAAACTTATTTTTAAAATGCGGATTCCATCATTCAAACGCAACGACTATTTCGTAGGCACTTTGGAGTAAACAGGCATGGAAAAATATCCGACAGAAAGACAATATCCTTATGGGCTGTTAATTTAAAAAAAAAAACAAAAAACAGGTTCGTGTTTAAAACGAAAGTCGCCCGGTAGACCACGTCATGTTCGAACTCCGGAGAACGTGGCAGCAGTAAGAGATGCTGTAACGCAATCACCACGACGTTCAGCTCGTAAACAAGCTAGTGTCCTCGGACTATCCCAACGCTCATTGAGGAGAATTTTACACGAAGATCTGAAGTTACATCCGTACAAAATGATGTTGGAACTGGAAATGAAAGAATGCGATTGGTCAAATCAGAGATATCCTATAGTAACCTCGTCGTAGCCTTCTTGATGTTCTCCAGGGTCCCCAAATTCTGTCCTTTGAGGATTTTTTTAATCTTTGGGAATGAAGAGAAATCGGACGGAGACAAATCAGGACTGTAAGGCGGCTGGAGGAGCGTTGAGACGCTAGGACCATTGTCATAGTGCAGCTTCCAGGAATTCTTGATCTCGAGCCTGACGTGGTTGACTCTTTGCTTTAGCCTTTTCAGTACTTCAACGTAAAATTCGGCGTTGACTGGTTGACCAGGTGAACAAATTCAAAATGGACCACTCCCATGGATACGAAAAAAAGAAAAAAAAAACAATGAGCATCGCTTTGCCCTGCGATTTGCTCATTCTTGCCTTTTTTGGGCGTGGTGACGACGTCGTATGCCACTCTGCGCTCTGTCATTTTGTTTCTGGGTCGTACAAGAAGGTAAAAGATTCGTCAGCACTTACCACATTGTCCAAAGCAGTCGGATCGTCCTCACAACACTGCAACAATTCTGCTCGAGAGTTTGTCCCATCTTGATTTCGACCGAGCAATCACACAAGGGTTCACTGACACTCTGCAGGAGCTCGGAGCCGACTGGCGCTGGTGGCGCTGTGTTCCCAAGACTCCACCCAACCTTCCGTGCAAGCGGCAAACCTGTGCGACAAATAGTTGTGGCAGAAGAAAATGAGGCGCATTACTTTTGGGACAGACCATGTATATATATATATATAGAGAGAGATAGATAGATAGATAGATAGATAGATAGATATTTTTTTAAGTTGTAGAACGTAGAATCCGTATGCTTCTTATTAAAATACATAATAAGATGTTATTTTCTTCAACATTTATTCAATGATATATTAAAATTAAGAAAAATATTTTGATTAATTTGGAGTATAAAGTACAAATAGAGCATATAGGAAATAAATTTGTGTAAAATAAATATTATTTTTATTGTGTAAATTTAATTATTTAGTTTGACTAAATAATCGGCCTTTATCTCTTGCTTTTGTTTTTTGCTCAACAAATATTAAAGCATCCACATCTGTAATAATAGTAATAAAAATAAAAATTCTTAAAATTAATTACAATATTTCATTTTAAACGATTTTTTTTTCTTTTTTTTTTTTTTTTTTTTTTACTAAATTTACTGAAAACTACTTATACAAAATGCTTTTCTTAACCTAATAATGTGTCACATCTTTTTACCAATGCGCTTTTATTTATTTTTTATAACCTTTTTACCGAATTAAAAAATTAAATATTCTAAATGAGCAAATCCGTGTAAAAAATAAACGTGCATGTTATATTTTAGAATTTATTGTATAATAATTATATTTAATCAAATTAATACATTTTCTATTTAAAAAAAAATTTGCAATATATTCTTAAATAAAAATTTAATTTCTAACATTATGAGGGATGAATAAAATCCTAAAAATTTCAGAACGTGATATACTCATTGATTCTGATTGACTATTTCTTATCATTTTTTAATTTCATTTAAATCGTGGATAAATTCAAAGAATTATTCGTAAACGAACATAAATGAAACTTTACTCTAAGTCATAAAAGTAAAATTTTATTAAAAAGAAAAAAAAAATAATCCTTGGCGAGTATTTACAGTTGGGAATTAAGATTAAATCCAAAGGGTAAAACGATTATATTAATTAATTGTGCAAATACAATTTGAAAAATACACTATTTGAAAATCACATTGTTCAAAATAGTGGCGAGAGGCAAAGCCTTTTAAAGCAAATAGTTTTTGTATTTTCATAATATAAAACAGAAAGAAAGACACAAAGAAAAGAAAGAAAATTTAAACCAGAGTTTTATTAATACAGAAATATTTATTCCACTTTTGCATATGCTGTTAATAATTATGAAATAGTAATAAAATATACTTTCAGTATATCACATAATTTTAATTTAAAAAAAACTTTATTCCGACGTTTCGGTTAAAACACATCTTTAACCATCTTCATGGAAAAATGATGTTTAAAAACCATGAGAATTGTATTTATTGTATCATAGAATGGTTTAATGAGAATTGTATTTATTGTATCATAGAATGGCTTAAATTGTTTATGTTTATAGTTTTTAAGCATTATTTCCCCCTGAAGATGGTTAAAGATGTGTTTTAACCGAAACGTCGGAATAAAGTTTTTTTTTTTTTTTTTTTTTTTAATTAAAATTATGTGATATGCTGAAAGTATATTTTACTACTATTTCAGAGTTTTATTAATCAGATATTAACTTTTTTTCTTCTGCTGTTTTCGGTACAAGAGGCTATTCTATTCACATTTTTAACTCGATTTTTCTTTTCTATTAAAGAAAAAAGTCTGGAGTGACTTCACTCGACTTTCTGAACATTCATTAATTAGCAGTTGTATAAATAAATTAAAGCAAGACAAATCGTTAAATAAACAAAAGTGAAAATTATATTAGGGTATTTGATTATTTTTCTTCAGTGTTTAATTTTTCGCTAGTGCACGTCAAATAATTTGAGCCTATATGTCATAATGATAAAGATTTTTTCATTGTGCCCCTGTAAATATCTACAAGAGCTAGATACACCAAAATCTTTGCAAATCGAGTGACGATGATCTATATCCTGTGCATAAATTTTCAGCTTAATCGAACAAGGCGTTTAGGCATTATAGCAGTTTAAAAAATTTGGGCCCTTATTCCGTAATAATAAAGAATATTTCTTAGTGCCCTGTAAAAAAAAAAAAAAAGAAACTAGACGAGCTAGATTCCCCAAAATTTATATAGTTCGTTCAACGATGACCTATATTTTGTGTATAAATTTTTAAGTTCAATCGAATAAGGCGTTTGGATGCTATCGCATTTTAGAATATTAGGGCCCTTAGAGCATAATGATAAAGAAGTTTTAATTGTGTTCCTGTAAAAAAAAAAAAAAAAAAAAACTGTAAAAGCTAGGTTTACTAAAATTTGTACAGTTTATACGACGGTGACTTATATTATGTGTATAAATTTACAACTCAGGTGAATTAGGCGTTTAAACGCTATTGCACTGTAAAAAATTTGGCCCATTGGCCATAATGATAAAGAAATTTTATTTATGTCCCTATGAAATCGATATTTCCTAGATTCACTAAAATCAAAAGATTACGTGCTATGTTGACCTATATTAAACGTTCCGAATTTCAGCCCTTTCTAACAAAACATTTAGGCGCTATCGTGTTCAATTACGCACATGCATACACGCATATACATACATCATCGTAAATATAGTAGCAATGATCTCAGGGGACCTCAAAACGTATAGAAACACCAAAGCCTCAAAGTTTAATTTTTGACATGATTACAATACTTTCCTTAAATATGTATGTTCAGAAAGTAATAAATAGTATGCTTCGAAAATTTTTTATCTGTAGTTATATTTTTAAATTTATAAATTTTCGTCTGCCATTTGATACTTTTGTTTTCATACAAAACGGCACTTTTAAAGAAACATTGTATGAAAAGCTTTCTATGTGCTCTTTCCGAAGAAATTTAGGCGTATCTAAAAATTAAAAAACACTTTAAGAGCCATGTTTTATTGATATCTAAAACTATAACAGGTAATACTTTCAACAGAATAACTAAAAAAAAAAAAGCCAAATTTTGGATTAAAAAAAAAAAAAAATGATCCAGATACATATCCAAGCAAAAAACGAAATGCTTTGAATGTTGCAAAGATAAAATCTGTAATGTTAAAATTTATCCGCAAGGTCAAAAGATGCCTACAAAATAATTAAAATGTTCAGCGTCAGCTGTAAAGAAAACGATTAATAAATCTTTAAAATTCTTAAAAAAAGCGAAAAAATAAATAAATAAAAATAAACTATGTGCATCGTTTTCTTTCTTTTTTCTTTTTTTTTTTCAAACATTTCCCCGAATGCAGAACACTCTGCAAAATTTTCTATGAGAAACGTTCATTTAAACAACAATGGCAACATATTGTCATAATAAATGAACCTTGGGTTTACATAAATAACTGTAATACAACAAGATTAATGTATTATCATCAAAGAGGAGGAAAAAATAAATAAAAAGCATGGTTCAGAGTGTCTAAAGAAATTTTTTAAAAGGGATTTATGATTGTTTCTGATTTTGCATACAATGGCAAATTAAAAAACAAAAAGAATGGCGAGAGAATGTCAAAATCAACTACACATAAAACTAAAAACTTTTTTTATCCCCAATTTCCAAATATAAAATACTTTTTCTTTATTTAATGAAATTTTATTTTTATTTTTTTTTTCGACTGAGTGAAAATAATGCCTGGTCAAGGCTCTACCAATTGAGCTAACCAGGTCGACAATCGGTCAGCATTACTCACTCAGATAATCCACAGTTTTATTTTCAAAGTAATATTTAAACAACTCTGTTCAAAACATATTTTAAATTTGTACAAGAGGATATTTTAAAAATCTATTATTCTATATAAAAACTTGCGGTAACTATGATTTGTAAAGTGTTTAGTTCTTGTTTTGCTTATAGCCCCCCCCCCCCCTTGGCGGCTTTTAAATTTTTGTTGTCTTTTTGGCAATGAATTAAAAAGGCTGTCACAGTAAAAATATCTAAGTAAAGATCTTGGGAAGAAACGTCCGAGCTACTTCGGTGCCAAATTTAAAAATTTGCCTAGGGGTCTGCTATACGGAAAATGTTCCATTTCTTTATCCCGATTTTTCTCAATATTATTTAAGTATTTTTTAACTTCATGCAAAAGGGAAAAAATAATTAGTCTAAATATACAAAAAGCGTACAAAAATAAATAAATAAATAAAATAAAATAAAATAAAATAAAATAAAATAAAAAAGTGTTGCCTATCAATTTAAAAAATAGAAAATTGCTATATTTTCCTTTTCTTTTTATTTTCGACATAAAAATAAATGTAGTGTTTCTTTTTAAGTCGGGAAAAAAAACGCGTATACATATATATATATATTATCTTTCTTTTCTTTTTTTTTAAATCAAATTATTTTTCCCTCAGAATAATTTTAATATTAAAATAGTGCTTTTGTTTAATATCGTTTGAATCAATTATCCAGTACGGTGTTAGATAGATTTCGTCCTTATTATTAATAAGTGTGCCAGATTTCATAGCGATCGGTTGAACGATGTACTTCGTACAGCGAGTTTGAACTTAGCATCTTTTATGTATATACTTGATTCAATGTGACAAATTTCCACAATGCTAAAATCACTGTCTGAAAACAATAGTCCTGTTGCAATAATAATAAAAATAATCTGGTGTGTAACTCATACGACTTTCTCTTACCCTGAAATTTATTACTATAAATACAGATTGGAGATTAAGGGGTAAGATAATGAGTACTGTTATGCAAACCCATGTTAAAACATATTCAAAATATGCTTCGGAACAGCTTTATTTGACAAGTAATTCTATGTCAGTAGGCTACCGCCCCCCTTAACTCCCCGTTTCATTACTGTACCTAAATTTATATAGAATTCAAATCTGTTATTAAATTCAAAAGTTCATTTAAAGTTATTGAGACAACTTTCACACAAACATTCCTTGAAACTTATCAATCTTGATCAAACTTTTCTAGTAACGGACACATTAACTTCAAAATACAACATTTGGATCCCCTGAAAATATTTGTTTCTAATTTAGTCTAACAGACACACACAAAGGACAAACGCTGAAACTTGACTTCAGTATTCAGGAATCCTCAAAACGTCTAAGTAAACAAAAAACCAAGCGATGGATATTTAGCTTAAATAATACTTTAATTATCATATGTTTATGAGGAATTAATTTCAATTCCTGAGCAGCTTTTCTGGACGTGGTAAAATATTACAGTAAAGCACTTCCACAAACAAAAAAAAAAAGACTGTTATGGCTATATTGGTAGCCCCATATATCTTCTAAAAGTTACGTACACATCACGTGGAGGACATAAATATAATCCTATATTAATAACACATGGCACAACCTGAAGTACACTTCCATCAATTTTCAAGCATTGCAGTACTAGTTCTTTTGTGTAGCCCTGTAAATAACAGTAAATGATTTCTATACCATATTCTACATGAAATGTGTTTTTAAAAATATAATGTATTTTTATATATATTCGTTTCATTTGATTTAGAGCAGTCTATAGATGTTAAACTCTACTTACCTGCAATTTTCCCCATAGATGTAATGTATTTGAATACTCGTGGGTGTCCCTGTACACGAACCATTTTCTTGATATCAACGAAAAGTTTAGTGTAGCATTCCTATATCATACACATTTCAAATACCAAGTTTGGACTTTCTGCTATAATTTGTTTTTGAGATATACTGATAACAGACACACACACAGACGAACCGCTAAATACATGATTTTTGGATTCAGGGGATTCAAAATGTGTAAGTAAAACAAAAATTCACTTTTTAAAATTTGACCCAAAAACAATAATTTCTCTGCTTTATGGGTAAAAGAAAGTAAAAAGTTGTAAATTCTAAACAGGATAAAGTTATGATTAATGTTTTTCAAACATTTTCTGAATTCACTGAAAGAAAAATATAAATCCTCAAACTCAAATTATACGAAAATGTCTGTGTGGTTTTTCACTTTCCAGTAAACTGTTTTGTTTTTTTTATGTTACCGTTACAATTCAAACAGGAATGAGCATTAATGAAGCAATTTGTGTTATCCTAATATTCTAGTTAAAATACTTAAAGAAAAAGAAAATTTTTTTTTTTAAATGCATGAATGTAAGGGATGTTTATGGATAGTGGCCATTATATAAATGGAATATTATGAAAAAATCAACTATATTATCTAGAGATATTAAAAAAAAAAAAAAAAAAAAAAAAATTCCACAACTATCGCTTGTAAATAATAGTATATCACATGTACAATTCTTTAAATGTTTTATATCAATTCTAAAGTTACGTACGTGTATTGGAAAAGAGATATTTTTTTCATTATTTTTACATTTAATTGTCAGTATCAAAATATCTAATTAGAATAAAAAAATCGGCAGTGGCCCCAATCGACTTTTCGAACATTAATTAATTAATTAATTAGCAGTTGTACAAATAAATTAAAGTGAGATAAGTCGTTAAATAAACAAGAGTGAGAATTATAATAGGGTGTTTGAGTATTTTTCTCCATTGCTTAATTTTACGCTATTGTAGTACTTCAAATGATTTGAGCACGTAGATCATAATGATGAATTTTTCGTTGTATCCCAGTAAAAATGTATGAAGGCTAGATTCATCAAACTCTATACAATTCATTCGACGATGACCTATAGTAAGTGTATACATTTTCAGTTCAATCGAATGAGGCGTTTAGACATTATTGCAGTTTAAAAAATTTCGGCCCATAAGTCCTAATGGAAAAGAATATTTCTTTATGTCCCTGTAAAACAACAACAGCAACAACAAAACCTATGAGTGCCAGATTCACCAAAATACGTATAGGTCGTACGACGGTGACCTCTATCGTGTGTATAAATTTTCAGCTCAATCGAATAAGGTGTGTAGACGCTGTTACACCAAATTTCATGCAATTTGCGCGATGGTGATGTGCATACATCTACAGCTCAGATAAGTAAAGTGTTTAGACGCGATCACACTTAAAAAAAATTCGGTCCATAGACCATAATGATAAATAATTTTTCTTTGTGTCCCTGTAGAAAAACTATAAGTCCTAGATTTACTAAAATCAATAAGGTTCATGCTCTGATGATTTATAACATATGTACCAAATTTCGGCTCATTCTAACAGAGCGTTTAGGCGCTACTGTGTTCACTCTCACACATATGTACACACACACACATATATATATACACACACATATATATATATATATATATATATATATATACATATATACATACACACATACATATATCATCGTCATCACGGAGTAAAAATGAACTCAGTGGGCCTCAAAACGTATAAAAACGCCAAAATCACAAAGTCGGATTTTTGACATGCGGTTACAAAACTTTCTTTATATATGCATGTTCCACAATGCAAAAATCACTGTCTGAAAACAATAGTCCTGTTGCAATAATAATAAAAATAATCTGGTGTGTAACTCATACGACTTTCTCTTACCCTGAAATTTATTACTATAAATACAGATTGGAGATTATGGAGTAAGATAATGAGTACTGTTATGCAAACCCATGTTAAAACATACTCAAAATATGCTTCGGAACAGCTTTATTTGACAAGTAATTCTATGTCAGTAGGCTACCGCCCCCCTTAACTCCCCGTTTCATTACTGTACCTAAATTTATATAGAATTCAAATCTGTTATTAAATTCAAAAGTTCATTTAAAGTTATTGAGACAACTTTCACACAAACATTCCTTGAAACTTATCAATCTTGATCAAACTTTTCTAGTAACGGACACATTAACTTCAAAATACACCATTTGGATTGCCTGAAAATATTTGTTTCTAATTTATTCTAACAGACACACACAAAGGACAAACGCTGGAACTTGACTTCAGTATTCAGGAATCCTCAAAACGTTTAAGTAAACAAAAAACCAAGCGATGGATATTTAGCTTAAATAATACTTTAATTATCATATGTTTATGAGGAATTAATTTCAATTCCTGAGCAGCTTTTCTGGACGTAGCTAAATGTTACAGTAAAGCACTTCCACAAACAATGAAAAAGACTATATTTTAATCACATTAAAACTGAGACAGATAATACATATTAAAAAGATACACTTTAAAATATTAAAAACACAAAAACATAAATTTAAACGTTTCGAGTCTATTACAGGCTCCTCATCAGTATAAACATCAAGTGCAAATGATGAGATGAACAACAGACTTTATGTGAGTACAACGTATTTATCAGGAATTGCGCATGCCTCATTAAGTGGAGAAAAATGTTGATTGTACTCACATAAAGTCTGTTGTTCATCTCATCATTTGCACTTGATGTTTATACTGATGAGGAGCCTGTAATAGGCTCGAAACGTTTAAATTTATGTTTTTGTGTTTTTAATATTTTAAAGTGTATATTTTTAAGATGTATTATCTGTCTCAGTTTTAATGTGATTAAAATATAATTTTACTACGAGACGTAATGATTTTTAAATATTTTAAAAATGAAAAAGTCTGTTATGGCTATATTGGTAGCCCTATATATCTTCTAAAAGTTACGTACACATCACGTGGAGGACATAAATATAATCCTATATTAATAACACATGGCACAACCTGAAGTACACTTCCATCAATTTTCAAGCATTGTAGTACTAGTTCTTTTGAGTAGCCCTGTAAATAACAGTAAATGATTTCTATACCATATTCTACATGAAATGTGTTTTTAAAAATATAATTTATTTATATATATATTCGTTTCATTTGATTTAGAGCAGTCTATAGATGTTAAACTCTACTTACCTGCAATTTTCCCCATAGATGTAATGTATTTGAATACACTTGTGTGTCCCTGTACACGAACCATTTTCTTGATATAAACGAAAAGTTTAGTGTAGCATTCCTATATCATACACATTTAAAATACCAAGTTTGGACTTTCTGCTATAATTTGTTTTTGAGATATACTGATAACAGACACACACACAGACGAACAGCTAAATACATGATTTTTGGATTCAGGGGATTCAAAATGTGTAAATAAAACAAAAATTCACTTTTTAAAATTTGACCCCAAAACAATAATTTATCTGCCTTATGGGTAAAAGAAAGTAAAAAATTGTAAATTCTAAACAGGATAAAGTTATGATTAATGATTTTCAAACATTTTCTGAATTCACTGAAAGAAAAATATAAATCCTCAAACTCAAATTATACGAAAATGTCTGTGTGGTTTTTCACTTTCCAGTAAACTGTTTTGTTTTTTTTATGTTACCGTTACAATTCAAACAGGAATGAGCATTAATGAAGCAATTTGTGTTATCCTAATATTCTAGTTAAAATACTTAAAGAAAAAGAAATTTTTTTTTTAAATGCATGAATGTAAGGGATGTTTATGGATAGTGGCCATTATATAAATGGAATATTATGTAAAAATCAACTATATTGTCTAGAGATATTTAAAAAAAAAAAAAAAATCCACAACTATCGCTTGTAAATAATAGTATATCACATGTACAATTCTTTAAATGTTTTATATCAATTCTAAAGTTACGTACGTGTATTGGAAAAGAGATATTTTTTCATTATTTTTACATTTAATTGTCAGTATCAAAATATCTAATTAGAATAAAAAAATCTGCAGTGGCTCCAATCGACTTTCCGAACATTAATTAATTAATTAATTAGCAGTTGTACAAATAAATTAAAGTGAGATAAGTCGTTAAATAAACAAGAGTGAGAATTATAATAGGGTGTTTGAGTATTTTTCTCCATTGCTTAATTTTACGCTATTGTAGTACTTCAAATGATTTGAGCACGTAGATCATAATGATGAATTTTTCGTTGTATCCCTGTAAAAATGTATGAAGGCTAGATTCATCAAACTCTATACAATTCATTCGACGATGACCTATAGTAAGTGTATACATTTTCAGTTCAATCGAATGAGGCGTTTAGACATCATTGCAGTTTAAAAAATTTGGGCCCATAAGTCCTAATGGAAAAGAATATTTCTTTATGTCCCTGTAAAACAACAACAGCAACAACAAAACCTATGAGTGCTAGATTCACCAAAATACGTATCGGTCGTATGACGGTGACCTCTATCGTGTGTATAAGTTTTCAGCTCAATCGAATAAGGTGTGTAGACGCTGTTACACCAAATTTCATGCAATTTGCGCGATGGTGATGTGCATACATCTACAGCTCAGATAAGTAAAGTGTTTAGACGCGATCACACTTAAAAAAAATTCGGTCCATAGACCATAATGATAAATAATTTTTCTTTGTGTCCCTGTAGAAAAACTATAAGTCCTAGATTTACTAAAATCAATAAGGTTCATGCTCTGATGATTTATAACATATGTACCAAATTTCGGCTCATTCTAACAGAGCGTTTAGGCGCTACTGTGTTCACTCTCACACATATATACACACACACATATATATATATACACACACACATATATATATATATATATATATATACATACACACATACATATATCATCGGCATCACGGAGTAAAAATGAACTCAGTGGGCCTCAAAACGTATAAAAACGCCAAAATCTCAAAGTCGGATTTTTGACATGCGGTTACAAAACTTTCTTTATATGTGCATGTTCGGAAAGTAAAAATGTACTCTATTGCACTCGTCATAATTTCAGGTCACGCGTGTTAATTATTACTTTTAAATTTTAAAATCTGAAATTAATTTTTAAATCGGTATTACCTTACTTAGCTAAACATGTTTTAAAAAATCAAATGTTTTTCATTGTAAAATTAACATTAAATTTATCCAGTATGGATTTTAGCGAAAATTTCTGTCACTAAAATGCCCCTCAAACCAAATTATATATATATATATATGTGTGTGTGTGTGTGTGTGTTTCGGTTGCGGGGGGGGGGGGGGTAATATAATTATTTTACATAAATAATAACTAGAAGTTTTTTTTTTTTTTGCTTTGATAATGTAGCAAGCTAATGCATATCTGATAATATCTATAGTTTACTAGAAAATTGTTAGTACTTGTCATTTTCACACCACTATTTTTAAAAAAAGCATCTATTCTTTCTTTTCATTTCATCATAATTACACATTGGAAAAGATTGCACTACAAGCAAGGTAGTATAAAAAGGCAGAAACCTAAAGCACTCCGGAATAAATTATAAATGTTGCGAAGTGTGACTTATATGTATAGTATTGATTTTAACAGATTATTTGATTCATTCCGCCTATATATTGCTTAATTTATTTTATTATTTAAATATATTACATCTTTTCATTAAAGTTTTTATCTATCTGCATTGTTGCCAAATTTTATGCTTTTTGGCTGAAAGGATTTTTTTTTTTTTTTTACCTTATTTAATCAGTGAAAACAGTTACAAAATTGTATAAAAAAAGTTCTATAAAATTTCCCGATAGCCAAAATGCTTAAAATTGGCAACACTGTATGTGAATTAATATTAATTAAAATATACGTTATAGCATTATTTTTATATGTTATTATTTTTGTTCTTGTACATAATTCTGACGTTTTATCATTTCTTTTTTTTTTTCATTCTACAATCATTGTAACTATATATATATATATTCGTATGTATGTGTGTGTGTGTGTGTGTACGTATACATAATAACTTTAAATAACTAAAAATATTACACCCTTCATCATGGAATGTTCCTAATATAAAATGAGAAAAATATAATTCTATATGAAAGGAGTTTTACAAAAACTAAATTACATAAAAATAAAATCGTATGATGTAGGATTTAAAATGTAATAAAAAAATGTGGATGAAATCGAAGAGATATCTCTCGAGAAAGTATTCATGATTTCTATCTTGCAATAAAAGTGAATTCATAGCAATTATGTGAAAAGCCAGAATAGTGAATTCTCATAAAACGGCATTTTAATATCGATATTCTATTTTACGATAGTAAGTAGAGATCCTCTAAAATTTTGACTTTTAAAAAGGATGAAAATAATGCACGTGAAACATTCTGTAAACATTATAATAGAATTATGTGTGTATTTACAATGATATATATATATAAATATATTTCCCCTTCAATATTTCCATATATATATAGGAAGAAAGGTAAATGGAATATAAAAACAAGTATTTCTAATTATTTGTCTAAAAGTTCATGTGTTGACAGATAAAAGTTGTTACCTATAAATAAAATAAATAAATTAATAAATAAACCTTATATATATATATATATATATAATCCTTTTGATTGTAGAAACAAAGAATGAGAACGAATAATAGTTAGTCAAACAATTCACGAAAGAGACATACACATGCTAAACAAAGCAACAAAATTTCCCAAATTGATTCAATTATCAAGTTCAACAATAGCACTGACGCCAATCCACTGTACAACAATACCTGTTGAAAATTGAAATAGGACCGTGTAATTAGACTCTGATGAAAAGAAGGTTGACTCTAGAACAATATTTCAAGGTGAAAAAAGAGAACCCTGTAATGAACAATAATGACCCATTGAGTGCAGTAGAAGCCAAGCAACAGACACAAGATCACCAAAACCACAAAGACCAAATAGAATGAACGCGGCCGTGCCCTTAGCGACCGTGCCCTTAGCGGAAATCTATAAATCCGTGTCCTTAGCGGAAATGTTACACCCCCTCGGTGGCGTGCTTTTAGCATACGTGCCTTTACGGAAATGTATAATAAATTTAAAAATAAATTATTAAATAAAAAAATCTGGAGTGACTCCACTCGACTTTCCGAACATTGAGTAACTAACAGTTTTGTAGATAAAATAAAGAAAGAGGTGTTGCTAAACAAACAAAAAAGAGAAAACCATAACAGAGTGTTTGAATATTTTTCTCCATATATCACACGAGGTTTTATTTAACGCTACTGAACTTTGAGCCCTTAGATCTTAAGGATAAAGAATTTTTCGTTGTGTCCCTGTAAAAATCTATAAATGCTAGGTTCACCAAAATGCTTATAGTTAGTGCAACAGTGATTTATAATATTCATACAAATTTTCAGCTCAATCGAATAAGGCGTTTAGATGCTATCGCTGGTCTCATAGGCCATAAAGATAAAGAATTTTTCTTTGTGTCCCTGTAAAAAAACTGTAAGTGCTAGATTCACCAAAATCTATACAGTTGGTTCAAATGTGACCTATAAGATGTGTACAAATTCTTTGCTGAGATTAATAAGGCGTTTAGACGCTATCACACTTTTAAAAATTTGGCAAAGAATTTTTCTTTGTGTCCCTGTAAAAAAACTATAAGTGCTAGATTCTCCAAAATCTATACAGATTGAGTATCTGTGACCTATAATATGTGTATAAAGTTTTTGCTCAATTGAATAAGGCGTTTAGATGCTATCGCACTTTTAAGATTTTGGTCCCTTGGCCATAATGATAAAGAATTTTTCTTTGTGTCCCTGTAAAAAAACTATAAGTGCTACATTCACCAAAATCTATAGGGTTCGTACTATGGTGACTTACAATATACGTACCAACTTTCAGCTTATTCGAACAAAGCGTTTAGACGCTAGCGTGTTCACTCACAGACATACGCACATACATACACACATACATACACACATACATACACACATACATACACACACACATACATACATCATCGTAAAAATAGTGAAAACGGACTCGTTGGACCTCGAAACGTATAGAAACATCGAAATCTCGAATTCGAATTTTTGACATGATTACAATACTTTCCTCACTATAGTGTTCGGAAAGTAAAAATGAACTCTTCAATTTTTCTCCACACTTTATCCACATTTAGCACTGACTGTATTTTGCTTTAGAAGTAACCTGTCGCAAAATAGGTATGCGTACTGTAGAATATCCGTTATTTGAGAGAACGGTGATCTATAACCATATAAAGCTTAATGAATCAAAGTACGCAATACAAAAACGTACATTATTGCTATTTTATGATTTTATTTACGTTTTTGAAAATATAATTAAGCATTAAACCTTTTAAAGCTAAAACAGAAACGAAAAATCATGAGTGATTATCAACACTTTCCAACTGTACGAACTCGTTGTGTCGTATAACATTCTATGTTCTTTGTCTATATTATCACACAATGGACAGACAGAAAGACAGACATATAGAAAAATTGAATTCACAATCACTCTAAAACATTGTTGGAAAGTGTTAAAAATGCTTAACACATACAGAAATGCTGCTCTTAATTTCCTATTTGTAACATTTAATGTATCGAAACGTTTTGGCGTAGCCCTGTAAAACTGGAGATTAAGCATATTATAGTTTATACAAAACATTTTCTTAGCATGTGAACAATAAATGCGAATTTCTTTATGATTTTTGATGAAGTTATTTAAATGTGATTTATAAAAATTTCTCCCCTAAAGTGCAATGCATTGGCATTTTTTGGATGTTTGTTCAGAAACCAGTGGCACAAGTTCTATTAGAGCCATTTTAAGTAGGGAATATTCAATAATGAATTTAAATAACACATATCATTAAAAAAAAAAAAGAAAAAAAAAAAATAGTATGTTGTGGCCACAACAAGACTCTCTTATATATTTTCCTATACAAATTCACTAAGTGTAAATAATTAATTTTCATCTTAGAGAAAACTAACACTAAATATCCAAAGAAAGACAGTTTTATTGTCTATAAATGACACTTTAAAAAATGCATTATATAATAGTTATCTCACATATCAAGTTTCGAACAGTTATATGCCATAGAAGTTGATATATAGCTTTCCCGCTATCGAGGAAATTTGCAGTATAGCAGCGCCACCTATTGGCCGATAAGCATCCAAATTGAATCAGCATAATGTCTCATAATGGCCTTCACATATATCACGTTTTGTTTGATGATATGCAATAGAATCTGAGATATAGCCTCTCCTTAAGTTGCGAAAATCGCTGTATAGCAGCGCCATCTGAGGAGCGGTTGACACCAAAAGTTGGCAGACACTCATTTATGGTAAGGTGCATCAACATATAAATTTATATGCAATTCTGTGCAGTATTCTGAGAATATTCTGTGCAGTATTGTGCAGTTCCTGAGATATAGCTTTCCCTGAAATTGCAGAAATCGTTGTATAGCAGCGGCACCTGTTGGTCCATAAGCATTTAAATTGAATCAGCATAATATCTCATAATGACCTTCTCTTATATCAAATTTTTATTTATTATACGCAATAGAACCTGAGATATAGCTTCCCCTTAAATTGTGAAAATCGCTGTATAGCAGTGCCACCTGTTAAGCGGTTCACACCAAAACTTGTCAGGCACTAATTTAGCTCAAAATGCATCAACAGGTAAATTTATATACAATTCTGAGCAGTAGTTCCGGAAATACTGTTGCCACAAAATTTTTGTCTCACACACACACACACACACATACACACACACAGTAAGAGAGAGAGAGACAGGCGGACAGACAGACATTTTCTAAAAATAGTCAAATCGTGTTATAGAACTCTCAAAACGTGTAAATCCATCAAAAACCCGAGGTTGAACATTTTTACGAATTCAATACTTTCTTCTATTGAATATAATAGAAGAAAATAATAATAAAAAAAAATTCTTAAAATACATATGGACGCTGGAGGCGGGCAAACGGACAATAGAATAGACATATACAAATACAAATACTAATTCAAATCATATTCACATTTTAATAAAAGATAGAATAAACGCTTAATGTAAATGCAATGCAGCAAATTTCCAATAATAACCCTCAGTGTAACTGAATATTTTTGCGTGACTCTGTAAATTTAAATCTAATCATACTACATTCTATAGAAAGCACTATTTTGTGCATTTGAATAACATATTTCAATCTGCCACATGCACACCTTATTTCCGCTAAGGGCACGGCTTCTTCTATTCCTCTTTCTTCCCTTTCACCCCATTCCGCTAAGGGCACGTTCCGCTAAGGGCACGGTCGCTAAGGGCACGACACCGTATGAACAATTTCTCTATGTAGGTGAAGCTCAGAAAGGTGAAAAAAATCATCAGGGGACGATTGTATATTAATTTTTAAGAGTAATTAGAGAACATGTAGCGCAATCTTTTCCAATATGTAATTGTGATGAAATAAATAGAAAGATGTTTCTTTTAAAAATAGTGGTGTGAAAATGACAGCAACGATCTTACTTATTTAATAATTTCATGGATTTTTTTAAAGTTATTCCTTTTATACGATATACATGGATTCTACGCCCCTTATTTTTCCGTGAATTTACTTTTATAGTAACCATCTGCAATACGTATTCACGATTATTTTAGAAGAGAATTGCTATATAAATTTAATAGCGGAAGAATCAGGGAAGGGAGGCAGTATCTAACGAATCCTGGTTATATTTTTTAGTATACTTATAAAATATTTTTTTGTATACATCATTTTGTCTATTTAATCCAGTGTTTTTTAAATTATTATTTAGTACATCTATAAAATTAGTAAGTATTCAACTTATTAACTTCGACTTACTACATTTTTCAAAATGTATCCCCAAAAAGTTTTATCTAAAACGTAAAGGATGTTGATTTTTACTGAACGATCTTTTTTGTAAATACACATATACCTCTTGGTGATTTTTAAAGATTCTATAACAATTAAAATGTAAAGTATAATCTTGTGTGTCACTCACACGACTTTTTTCTTACCCTGAATTTAATAACTATAAAGACAGATTGTAGATTAAGTCGTATAATTAATAAGCTAAGATAATGAAGTTATTTATTTATTTATTTTTTATTATTTTTTTAAGTAAGCTAAAATACGTTTAGGAACAGTTTTACTTGAGATATAGTTCTGAGGGGGCCGTCACCATCAACCCCACATTTAATTATCGTTCCTACAACTATAAAAAAAATAAAATAAATAAATAAAAATACGGCTGTTATTAATTTGCCTTCTAATGTGCCATTCTTGATAAAATTTTTGAAGTGGAAACTTAATAAGGACTTTAAAATAACAAATATGAATTTCCTGTAGTTATATGTAGTTATACGTAGTTATAGTATGCACATGCTGATAACGAATATAAATACAGATCAAGATCTAAAAACTGGACTTTCATTTTCAAGTGACCTCAAAACGTGATATTACAGAAAAACCAGAGTTAAAAAAAGAACATAAAAAATACTTTGTTTACAGTATGGATATATTTTTTCTCCTTCATAAGTATTGTTTGTCGACATAGTAAAACGCATCAAAGCACTTTCATTAATTACACTTAATAAAAAAAACGTTTAACATAAATTTGGGCAGCCTTTAATTTTTCCATGATTTATATACACATTACATTGCATACATAAAATTACTTTTATACGAAAAAAACCTAACAGAAAATGAAATAATAAACTTCCAGCAATCTCCAATCCAAGTATAGTCCCAACATAATCAAATATCATACTTTGGGTAGCCTAAGTAAGCAAACGATAAATGATTTCCATACCACAATTTACATAAAATACACCTTTATGCATATAAAAGGTATGTTGATTTAATTTTGTTTAGGGCAGGATACAGATATTACACTGTTCTTAGTAGAAATTTTCGCCATAGATGTAACGTATTTGAATTCTTGTGGATGTCCCTGTACGAAACCATTTGCTTAATCTCAACGAAAAATTTAGTGTAGTATCACGTACAGCTTTAATACACCGAATATGGACTTCCTGCAACTATTTGTTCTTGAGATATGCTGATAATAGACACACAGATCCCCCCTCCCCCACACACAGACTAAATCTAAAAACATGATTTTCGGATGGATGGAACCTAAAAGTATGTAAATATAACAAATATTCATTTTTGAAATTTTACTCCAAATCCATAACATTTGTATATCATATATATTGGTAAGAGAGAGAGAAAGTAAACAGTTTTAAAATTTAGAATGCGTAGTAAAATATGTGAAATATCACTAAAATCAAACCTCGTAGCCTTTCTAAAAATTTTACTGTCATTTTATTACAGTATCACTACTGTCGTCTCTAAAACATTTTTCTTGGGTATTTTAATGCTAAAACATGCGTGAACGTCATGTGAAAATGTGTTACTTTAAAATATTGGTGGCAATATAATAAAATGAGCGTAAAATTTCAGGAACGCTACGAGACCTTCTAAAATACGTCGTGTTTTACTAAACTCAGTTGGATGTTTGCCAAAGGTTGTTCGATAACACTGTTTTTCTTTTTTTTAATTATCAATATTATTATTATACACTGTTAAATGTTAGAAGCGTAGATATACATATGTCGCAGATATAATAAATAATCATCTCACCGACGTATTCAATTTTTCGATAACATCTCAAAAGAAAATAAATTGATAACGAAATTAGCTTATCTTAAAATATTCTGCTTCGTGGAAGGTTTCGATGTCATTTTTATATCAGCTAATTTTTTTAACTCAAATTTCCGTTCCTTCTATCTGTTAAAATAAACTTTTTTTTTTCTTTTTTGTTAATGAATATCTGTGCTAGTCCCATCAAGCATGTAGACTAAAGCATAATATTTTCTTCAATATAATTACCAACATCTCGAATAGCTGAAGCTAATAGAAAAACAAAGTATAAAAATTTAATAAAATTAAACATAATCTATACGTTTCATTAATATATTTAAAACAAGTAAATTTCAAAATGAGATAAAGAATACAAAAAGTTTTTAAAGGTACATTTTAATTAAAAAAAGTAAAAACACAGGACAGACATTTCGGCTAAACACTAGCCATCCTCAGTGCCATATACATACAGAACACAATATTTACAATAAAGTCATAAAACATCAAAACAAGATTAGGTATTCCGGGGGAACAGCTTTAGCCTCGTTCAAGGAAGAATATTTTAATTTATTATAAGCGCCCTCTAGGAAAATATGGGACTCGTACAAATTTACATTTGAAGCTAAAATTTTAATGTTGCCAGAATTTAGGAATATGATCACTATCAACAGAATGAATTTCGAGTTTCTATCTTAAATCACATATTTTATATAAGCGTTTATGTTCCTCTATTCTAATTTCACCTGTTCTGCCAGTTTCACCGACAGACGTAGAATTACAATTTGTACATGTATTTTATTCACTTTATTGTAAATGTTGTGTTTTGTATGAATATGACACTGAGGAGGGCAAGTGTTTAGCCGAAACGTCTATCCTGTGTTTTTAGTTTTAGGTTGATTTCTTTAGAAATCGACCTATTGCAATCACTTCGTTTATCTCTATATCTATCTATCTATCTATCTATCTATCTATCTATCTATCTATCTATAATGGGAATTTTGTCATCACGATAACTCCCGAAATAATACTCGAAATCGAACCCAATTTGGACAGTGAACTAATCTTATAAATATCTTGGATGAGTTCGTTAACCAAGTTGCTCCGACTTTTTGTTTTCAAGTGGCAGCAACTTGAAAATTTCAAACCGACATTCTAAAAAGCATATTTAAAGCAAGATTTGCTTGAATTTTGATGTAAATACAGGCCACATAAGGGTCTCAATGAAGTTTATTAATGAAGTTTATCCGCCATTTTTAATAAAGTGGCAGATATTTTAAGTTAAGTGGGACCACTTGAAATCAGGCTACCACTTGAAAATTTAAAATCACTATAACTTCCGAAATAATACTCCAAATCGAACCAAATTTGGACAGTGTCTTAACTTATCTTATAAATATCTTAGATGGGTTTATTTAGCAAGTTGCTCCGCCATTTTGTTTTCAAGTGGAGACCATTTGAAAATTTCAAATTCAAATTGTAAAAAGCGTATTCCGAATTTGTTTGAAATTTGATGTAAATATAGACCTTTAAGTGTCTCAATGATGTTTATTAATTAAATTTATGCGTCATTTTTAATATCAAGTAGTAGATATCATTAGTGGTATATCTTAAGTGGTAGATATCTTAAGTGGTAGATATCTTGAAGTGGTAGATATCTTAAGTTAAGCGGGGCCACTTGAAATCACGCTACCACTTGAAAATTTAAAATCACAATAACTTCTGAAATAATACTCAAAATCGAACCAAATGTGGACAGTGTCTTAACTTATCTTATAAATAACTTAGAAGAATTTTTTAACCAAGTTGCCCTACCATTTTGTTTTCAAGTGGAGACCACTTGAAAATTTCAAATTCAAATTGTAAAAAGCGTATTCCGAATTTTTTTTAATTTTCATGTATACATAGATTATACAAGATTTTCAAATAACTCTATTAATGAAATTTATCTGCCATTTTTAATAAGGTGGCGGATATCTTAAGTTAAGCGGGACCACTTGAAATCAGGCCACTACTTGAAAATTTAAAACCATGATAACTTCCGAAATAATACTCCAAATGGAATCAAATTTGAACAGTGTCTTAACTTATCATATAAATATCTTAGATGAGTTTGTTAACCAAGTTGCACCGCCATTTTGTTTTCAAGTGGAGACCACTTGAAAATTTCAAATTTAAATTGTAAAAAGCGTATTCCGAAATTGTTTGAATTGTGATGTAAATACAGACCACGTAAGGATCTCAATGAAGTTTATTAATAAACTATATCCGCCATTTTTAATATAGTGGCAGATATCTTAAGTTAAGCGGGGCCACTTGAAATCAGGCTTCCACTTGAAAATTTTAAATCACCATAACTTCTCAAATAATTCTCCAAGTCGAACCAAATTTGGCAGTGATATTGTCATATAATTATCTTGAATGTTTTCACTGGACACCTTGTCCCGACATCTTGTTTCTAAGTTCCAGCCACTTGAAATCACACTGCCACTTGAAAATATGCCACACGATAACTTTTAAAATACTAAACTGATTCAAATAAAAGTTGGATAGTGAACTTATGGTTCAAATATCTAGGTAAAGTTCACTTGGTGACTTGATCCACAATTTTATTTCCAAGTGGCGGCCACTTGAAAATTTGTCATTATGGTAACTTTAGTAATAGAGAATCAATTCGCATCAAATTTGGGTAGTGGATTTATCATTCAAATATCTCTTTTAAGTTCGCTGGGCATCTCACTCCACTTTTTTTTACAAGTGGTGCCACCTGAAAATTTCTTATGACGATAATTTTTGAAATACTGATTTAATTTAAACTAGAACTGGACAATGAACTTATCATACAAATGTGTTGGATGATTTCGCTGGGCAAGTTCTTTTGCCATTTTGTTTCCAAGTTGCAGCCACTTACACTGCTACTTGAAAATTTGCCAGAATAATAACTTTTGAAACACGGCACTGATTTAAACTACAGTTGGACAGTGAACCTAGGCTTCAAATATCTTGGATGTGTTTGCCGGGCAACTTGTTCCACTGTATTGTTTCCAAGTGGCGGGCACTTGAAAATTTGTTATCACGGTAACTTTAGATATACTTAATCAATTCAAATCAAAGTTGAAACTTGGATTTATCATTCAAACTACAAAAATCTAGAAAATTCACGTAACTCGTGAACCAATCATGTTATTGCGTCCATCTTTGGTATATCGATAATAAGTATTTTCTCGCCAAAAGTCGCTAAAAAAGACGCCATAGGGGAAAAGTCGCCTAATTTGGCGCCAAATCTATTACCTGCATTACTGGATCTTTTTAATGCGTTTTTAAGGAAAAAAAATAGGCTATTTTAATGCTAAAACTATCTAGAAATGCAGAAAACTAACATTTTTATCAACTTACTAAGCCTCTTTGAAAGAATTTCTACCAAAAAAAATTATTTTCAAATTTGCAACGATATTTTAGATGAGGAACTTTGTCTGCCATTTTGTTCGAAGTGGCAGTCACCTAATTTTTCAACACGATGACTTTTGAGATTTTGAATTAATTCGAACTATATGTGTACAGTAGACTTATCTCCCAAATACATTTCATATATTTATCAACTTAACCCACCATTTTTTTTCCAAGTTCCGGCTATTTGAAAATTTTAAATTCACATAAAAGTGTATTTATGAACCGATTTGCATAAAACTCCATATGTGCGTAGCCTACATCAATATTTCTACCAAGTGCATTAATAATTTGTAGCTGTCATTTTGAAACAAAATGACGGCTACTTGATAAGGAAAAAGAAATCAACCTACCCTTGCGAATAAGCCGGAAGGACTTGTTTTCAATTAAAATGTACCTTTTAAAAATTTTAGTATCCTTTATCTCATTTTGAAAGTTACTTGATTTTAAACTATAAAAACTCTTACAAAAAAAGATAAGAAAAAAAGTAACGAAAATAAGTAAAAAAGATGAGAATGTACAAATAGATTTTTTTTAACTTTTGTTTCTTAACTTGCCCTCATCTCGTTTGGATGGACAACATGGCCGCCTAAAGACACATTTTCCATTTAAACAGCCAAAAAGTTTTATATGTTCCTAAAAATCATCTCAGGAATATTTTGTTAACATTTAATTAATTTGCCATCTTAAGTATTAAAATATATTTTGACTTTCATTCTAAAATTAATACTTTTTGTGGCTTTGTTAAATGCCTTATACTTGCCATTTTTGAAATACTTTCTAAAGTTATAATTTTCCTGACAGTTGCATATTATTTTTAACACTGGGCTCAATCCCAATGTGTACGTGGAGGGCGACGTAATAAAATCTGTTCAATGATATATATATATGTATAATGAGAGAGATAGATATATATATAATGAGAGAGAGAAAGAGTCTCATACGGGGTTTGCGAAAACATCATTCTAGTGAAAGGGATTTTTTTTTTTTTTTTGGGTGGGGGGGGGGGGAAGTAATTAAGTTATATGTCGATTGAGGTCGCTGTGCGTGACCAATTTAAACACTTTCACGAAAAACTGTACCTATTCGCATGCAAATATTTACAGGCGTATAAATCCTATTCTATGTGTTCGTCGTCACCATAAATTACAGCTTGCAAACGAGTTATAACACTGTTAACTGCGGCTTCAGTCAGCGGTTCTTACCTGAGGGAAAACATCTTCACCAATAGCGCTTTATCCACCAAGTCAGCATTGCAATTAAAACTTCATGTATGCACAAGTAGGAGGCAAGAAATAAACTGTTGTAAACGCAAAATCGTGCAATTTACAAGACTTTCTGTTGCATATTTTTCCTTCAGATCCGTGCGAATTTTTTTTTACTATATGATTAACTATCATCGGCAAAAAATTTATCTATATTTTTTTCTTTACCCCCCCCCCACCCGCCCCCCCCCCCAAATAATAATAATAATAATAAAAGTAAATAAATAAATAAATAAAAATTCCACCTTTACGAGAATGATTTTTCGCAAACCTCGTTCAATTCTATCAATTCATTCAATAGTTATAAATTTTAAAAATGTCTACAGATTTATGGGACACCCTGTATATCCCCAAAAAGCAAAAATATAGATATTTAGTAAAATATTTATTTAATATATGACAAAAACCAATAATCTTCCTTTTATAATGAACTAAAATGTCTTATGTACCCACTTGATAAACATGTTTTGTATATATATACATGTATACTACTTTTGAAACTTACTTGGCTAATCACTTTTTCAACAGAATAAAAATAGATTACATTTTAAACCATTATTTTAACTAAATAATTAATATATATCCCTTATGAAATTTCTCGCAAATAGTTATAATATGGTATAATGTTTTGGGCTATTATTTCCAGCCGTTTATTTAACTGAGGATTTACAACAATTCATTTGATAATCCCAGCATTATATGGTAATATTCTGCTCTATTATACAAATCAGACTTGTCTTAATCCTATTTTCAGGTTACTTCGTAGAATGCGTTTCAGCAGAGACCGTCATTGACGCTCATTATGTTGGCTCAAGGATATTAAAGTCAGCTTACATACATATTTGCTGGACATTTCTCCCGTACTTCGTGCAAAAGCAGGAATCATTAGATTCTTGCAAAGATTAACGGAATTGAAAATCCAGTTTTACGTCGTTGGAGATATTACATAATTTCAGACGAACTAAATATCGCCTGCAGTTAGTTTAGAAATGGCTTTTTGATGATTTGGTAAATATTGTGTTACAATTTATATTGAAGTTAAATATTTAAATTAAATTGTTTTAATTCCCAGAAAATACTCTTTTAAAAATAAAAATGCATGTTCTATCAGTAATCGGGGTTTTATATTTACAAAACCATTTGATTCATCAAAAATTTGTGAAAATCAAAACATACAAAATAAGATTTCATGCATTCCATATTAAGATTTTCTAAAGTTATACTGCAAGTTTGATGTTTCGTTCCCATATACTGCCTATTTTTATATGTTCGCTGACCATGTTTACCCATAATATACGTCCTTCCAAAAAAAAAAAAATTAATCAATATGGTATTTTTCACAAAGTAAATATTTCACTTGCTTCATTTTTTAATATTTTAAACAGTCCGCTTACTTACTTTTTAATATTCTAAACAGTCCGCAATATTTTAAACAGTCCGCTCTTAACCCTTTCAGTCGTAGTATTCCCGCTGACGGAACACCTAATTTTAATTCTCAAGTGCAAAAACTCATCCCGGAAATTTTTTTGGCAAAAATTTACATTTATAACATAGCAGTAAAGGCCCTTTTTTTAACGTGAAAATTTTAAATTTCTTTTATTTTAACTATGTTCGTAAACTCCGGTGGCAGTGTAATTTAAATGATTCTAATTACCTTGCGCCGCAAAGGGTTAAATACTCCGGAATAAATTGAAATGTTGGGATCTATGCAACTTTTACGAGTTTTTGTTGTCGATAATGTTTACTTATAAAGTGATCTATTTATTAAATTAAATATTATTGAATTTAATAAGGTTTACTTACAGATGTTTCAAACCGAAAATGTCTCGAAAAGGAAAAATGCTAATTTTTTATTTTTTATATATTTATGATCAGCTATGTGTCTAAAAGCCATTTTTAAAATTAGTTTAGTAATTTTTAAAATAAATTAAGTAGTGAACGTTAAAGGGTTAAATCGCTTAATATTGTGGCGTAATTTACAAAACGTGTTTCCAAACTTATTCAAATGTAGGTAGAGATTTGGTAGTCTCCACTGAAAGTAGGTACATGATTGTTTTTTTTTGCAAATTGGAAACAGATCCTTGCAATTGAACCTTCGTCAGGTGTTCTGTGACTTTCTCAAAATAGAGGGAATATGAGGAAAACGTTATATCTTAACCGCAGCTTTACTTTTAATCAGCGCCCAGTAGCCAACCTTTATCAAATTCTAGCCGATACCGTTTGTTTAAACCTCATATTCGTAAATGAGAATTATATTAAGATTATATGATCACAATTTAAAACTTTTAGAAAAGGAAATATGAACAATAAATACATGTACTTCATTACCCATGTTCTTTTTCAATGTTAAGAATAAAATAAAAATCTACAAAATATTTCTGATAACCATACCCAGTACGTAAAACTCGAGTAAGAACTGAATATACATTTAGTAGTTTAAAAATGATCGTTAAAGAATAAAGAAACTTAAAAATCTTTGTTATTTTATAGCAGTGTACCTGTAAATCTTCCAACAGAGCTGCCAACCTAATCCGGCAAATTGTTAGTACCGCCCCTTTTTCCACACCACTTAATTTTTAGAGTATTTGTTTTCTTAATTCATCGTAACTACATTTGAAGAGAATTACTCTAAAAATTAAGTGTTGTAGGAAAAGAGGCGGTACTAACAAATTGCCGGATTAGGTTGGTAGCTCTGTTCCAATTATTTAAAAGCTAGAAAACTTTAAACGACTCAAAATGCACAAAGAAGAATTGGAAATACTGGGAATTATTATATTCCCATTCATGCCAACATTCTAATTAATATTCGGTAGTATTGTTGGTACTGCCCCTTTTTCACACCATTTAGTGTTTAGAGAAATTCTCTTTAAATGTAATTACCATTAAATAAGAAGAAAAATACTTTAAAAAAATGCTGGTGTTAAAAATAAAGTGCTACTAACAATACTGCAGAATAAAATTTAAAATATTGGCAGATATGTTTTCGATTTATTACTCGTAAGTGATCTACTACTCGACACGAAAGTCAAGGACCGTACCGAATGAAAATTTGAGAAATGATTTTTAAACCATTTTATTCTCACAATAGACAGAAGAAAAAAACAGCATCCATAAAGTAATTTGATGTATATAAGTTAGCTTTTATAACCGACTTTAGATTTTCATAAAGCTATTAAATCACCGGAAAGAATTTTGGTTTCAGTACTGGGAAATTGTACAAAACATTTCCGGAAAAAAAAAAAAAAAAAAAAAATCAAATAAGGTCCATAACAATAGTTTGATTTAAAATCATATTATAAAATATATTTTATTGGATTGATTATTTAGCAAAATATATAATACAACCGAGATTTTAAAAGTATGTGAACAATTAAAAAAAAAAAAAAAAAAAAAAAAAAAAAAAAAACTTGATGAAAGCAGCAAAACGTACAGTCGGGGAAAAAAAAACGCAACACCGGCTGTAATTTCGTTATTAATTGACGCAGGAAAATCTAATAGACATAATTCAACAGGAAATTAAAAGCACTTTCTGAATATGTTGTCAAATTTTGAATTAGGGGTCATCTACATATTGAAATGAGCGCGTATAACGTTGCGCGTATAACGTTAATAAAACGTTGCGTCTCTTCCAGTTTCTTAATTATCCTGAATTCAATTTTTTAGATTTGTATATACTTCAGTACTTTTTTAGGTAATTTTAGGTCTATTTAAATAAATTATACTTGCGATTAGTCCATACAGTACTCTTTGAAAAATGTGCAATATTTTTCAAGTAAAAGTGTCTATTATAGCTGTACTGATCACCAATAAAGCTTAAATTTTCTTTCGTAGGTAACATAATAGACGAAATGAAATAATATAGATACAACGCATAAACTAAATCTTTTCGGATAAATTATTGTAAGATTTCATGAAGTTAATCGCACTTACCAGTTTTGGGTCAGTTAAATTCTTTGGAACTGTACGATTGGTTTTATAATTTCTATGAAAATATAATTTCTTAAATAACCGTTTCGCGACTGCTGACGTAGATTCACGCCATTTGAAAATCTGTAACTGTGTGAGTGGGCGTTTCTTTCGTAATTTGTGTGTTACATATTTTTTAAGTGTGTACCCAGTGTTCATATTTTTGCAATAAAATATACTATGGATAGAAATATATTGATTAGAAAGAATGTAATTATAAAGTATATCCATTTGTAATATAATTGTGAATACAGAAAATTTGTTCTGAAATATTTTGTTTTAAGATTATAACGCCCGTAGGCGGGTCTTACTGTCAAAAAGACAAAATCCTGCGGTCGCAAAAACTGTTAAAATATATTTATAAAAGTTAAAATATATTTTTAAAAATGTATAAAGTTAAAATATATTAATAAAATTTTAAAGACTAAAGTGTCCTTAAAATAATAACCCTCCCCCCTACAAAATAAATAAGTAAGTAAATAAATAAAATAAAATAAAGCAATATATGAAGCAAATGATTAAGCCTTTTTTAACTTTGACGGTATTTAAGAAACGATTTTACAAGTCTGTCTTGCATTCCAATTACATTCGTTTTTTATATTTGACAATTTCACATTAAACCTATTTTTCTATTTAAAACAGTAAACCCCGCCTAATTAGTTAATTTTTTTTCTTCTAGTGTTCGTTTAAAAGGTTCAAAATTTATCGCCAATTAATCGATGAAGTAAATAACACTTGTGCATATTTTTGTCAACATAAAATAAGGGGTTTAACAGGAATACTCAATATCACATTTACTTTTCTTTTCTATATTGTTTTGTTTTGAAGAACGATGAAGGCGGGGCTTGTCTTCTTTAGAAAACAGGAATTCTTGATGCTATGTCAAAAAAATCATCATTTTTGTTTCATTTCTTTGCGTTTGACGTTGTTGTTATATAATTTGACCCGTAAATAAAAAATAAACGTATTTTGTTTAATTTTCTTTGTTATTTTTAAAGATCTGATTCGCTATCTCATGCAAAACTTTATAAGAGACGGCCCCCTAAACCACTCCAAAAGAAAGATTTATTTATATCTCGAAAACTAATAACTGGAATGAGCTGCAAATTTGCATACCCATATTTTTCAGCATTAGGATTCATTTTATGTAAAAATTTATATAGGTCATAATTCATAATTTTTATGAATATGAATTTATTAATATTTTTCATAATTAAAAATATGTTTCAGAATCAAAAGTAATGATGGATTATGTTTGGGTTTCTTCACAGTATCTCGTAAAAAAAAATTATACCGATTAAGTTATTTTTTGTGAAGATATTAATAAAAGTTTGAAATATGAATTTAATATTAGCACCTTCAAACTTTGAACGCTTATAACTCTGTGAAAAAATAAGTAAAATATACAACCAATATACTTTTTCGCGTTGTCGCGATCCCAGGAATTCAAATATAAAATAAAAATGGGGCATTACCATTGAAATAATCAAAGTTGGTGCGCGTTTTAATATGTAGACGACCCCCAATTCAAAATTTCAATTCATTTTCTGAAACTACTTACAATTCCCCGTTGAATGATACCTATTACATTTTTCTACATCGATTAGCAACGAAGTTACGTTGAGTGTTGCGTTTTTTTTTTTTTCCCCGACTGTACATATGTTGATGTGTTATAATTTATTTACATTTGAATTTCGATAGTGAACATGATTATTTATGATATAAAAGATCAAAGTTCAATTCGATTTTTATGATGTGTTTCAGAATTCACAATAGTTTACTTCTCTTTATTTAGTGCTAAGCAATGGGCAGTTAAACTTTACTTTGAAATATATTGATTTTTCAGTTATTTCATTTTTTTTATTTATAGATGGTGTTAAAATAAGCGACTTGGAAATTCTAAATTGCACTAAAATAATTTTTTCGCCTGATAAATTATCGTGATTAATTATTTTTTGCCGAAATATTTATTTAATGTCTCTGCAATTTATGATGTTTGCTTACAATATCCTTAATTTTCATTACAAGACAACGTTTACATAACATTTAGCATAATGAAGAATGATGAAATTTGCTGTTCCCAAATTTAGGATTTTTTTTATTCGATATCAACTATTAAATTTTAACTGTAACTGTTGCAGAGCTCCCAACATGATCCTGTAAATTGTTAGTACTGCTCCTTTTTCTGCACCACTTAATTTTTAGAGTAATTCTCTTCATCTACGATGAATTAAGAAGAAAAATACTCTAAAAATTAAGTGGTGTAGAAAAAGGGGCGGTACTAGCAATTTGCTGGATTAGGTTGGCATCTCTGCTGTTGTCTAATCATTTGGAACATTAAATCAAATATCACTTCTCAAAATTATTGGTGGCTATTGAATAAAAAAGTCCGTAAATTTGCCAACACTGTTTAAAATACTGATTTATTTATTTATTTATTTTTTTTTATTTAAAAAAAGTAATTTTGAAACAAATTGGTATTGCAACTGTCATTGTACTCGCATCTAAAGAATGTAAAAAAAAAATGTAAAAAAAAAAAAAAAAAGAGAGAGAGAGAGAGAGAGAGAGAGAGAGAGAGAGAGAGAGAGAAATACATGTGTAGAGCTTTTAGTTTATTATTATTATTTTTAAAATCCCACATGCTTTCGCTCTGATAATTAAAACACATTTGAACACATTTACGTATGCCCCAAAGTTCTAATTCTTTTTAATTTTGACAAAAATATTTAGTTTTATGTTATAAAAATCTATCTTACTTTATAAATAACTATATTTTAAACATTATATCATACATTGTGGCATTAAATTTATTTTAGCATTATTGCCTACATTAAAATAGTTATATTAAATTTTTTTCTCCTTCTGTGCATTTAACTTGCCAATTTTTTTTTATTAATACAAAAAATTATATTCATACCACATTGCACTATAATAACTACATTCGAAACATGTTATTAAAAACAAAAAATTCCAGTTTTTTACAATGTGCTTCAATTGTAATTTTGTATTTCTAAATACTGCTTTAAACGCTGATGATACTGTATGGTGAAGTATTAAACACTGAAAATTAAAAATGTATACTCTACATAAAAATAAGTCATATAATCGATTTTTTAACCCCAAAAGCAAAGGAAATAAAATCTTCGAATACATTACTGAATACTTCAAATGGTTCCACGGAACATTAACTTAATACTCCTTTGCATGGTATTAAGGATCATTTATCTCTTTTTTTTTTTTTTTTTTTTTTTTTTTTTTTTTAATCTCTAGTATAAAAACGGTTCGTATCATTTGATCATTTTGTAAAATGTAATACATTATAGTGAAAATCAATGAATTTGTTACAAGTATTATAGTATATAAAAGAAAATAATTTTCCTTGTACAATTTTTGAAGATGTTTTTTTTCTTTTTACAATTAAGGAGTGACATTCTCGTGCAGCTTAATTTAAAATTATTGTTCTTAAATATCAGCGCAAAAGCTATTCCAGGTTGTGATTTTTAGTACTTATTGCAACTTTCATATTTTTAACATTTTGATACCCAGATATTTACTTATTTTGATTAATAAGCCTCGTATTCTGGCGTTTCTTTAATCCTTACATTATATAACAAATATAAATTTTCATAGTCGTGTTTAAATAATTTAAAATTTAGCCTCAGCAAGCGAGGCGGTAATTGCCTCTAGAAAATATGTACATCGATAGAACCAAATGGAATTAATAGTAAATCGCATAATCCTTTTAAAAATATTGTATTGTTTTAAAGAAACGTCTAAAAGATTAGTCCTTTTAACCCTTTGCGGAGCAAGGTAATTGGTCTCCTTTAAATTACACTGATACCGGAATTCACGAATAGAATTAAAAGATATATCTGACTATTTCTGCTGTGTTATAAAAGTTTTTTTTTTTTTTTTCTAAAATATTTCCGGGATGAGTTTTTACAGTTGAAACTTAGTAGTTGGTGTCGTAGCAGCGCTGACACCACGCAGTAAAAAGTTAAAGAAGAGAAGTTACTCGTGACCAATCAACAATGAGTTAATAATGGAAGTTTGGGGATGATAGGAATCCTGAGCTGCTAATTTTTGAATTTATTTCGTAGCATTGTTAGTATTAGACATTATTTCATTCCAATTTTCTCCAAGAGCAGTTTACTTAATTGCATATTGTAGAATGTTACTGTACAAAGGCAGTGCTCTAACAGCACAAAATGCTCCAGAAACGTAACAATCATATAACGTTGAAACATTATAAACATTTCAGGAACGTTTAAAAACGTTCAGATTGCTTTCCGATTAGTTTCAAAAACGTAGAAATGTCCGCGATCGTAACAAAAAATCAGATACGTAACAGAAACGTTACAATCACTTAACAGATAGAAAAGGAAAAAGAGCGAATACTTCAGAAAGGTATCAGAGAGCATACGTTATACGAGAGCATCTGTTACGTTTTTGAAAGATTGTAAGCTTTTTGCAATATAACTGAAACATTCTGTGCTGTATGGGTGGTGTAAAAAATGGTGTGTGGGGGGGGGGGACTAACAAGGCTACATCATAAATTAAAATGTTTGCAGCTCTGTTAATCTTAAATACACAAAAAAGAGAAGTTTTATTGTATTTTGCACAAATAATGTCTTTATCTTTTGTGTGACGTACAAAATATTTGTTAATTGATAATCTTCAAAATGCAATGCAAAATTTTTTTATACTATTTCCGATTCCAAAACCTAACAAGTTACTAACAGTTTATTTCGTTAAATATAAAAATACAATTTTAAATCCTTTTAATCTTTTAAGATACTGTGAGTCCAAAATCTTATTCAAATTATTGATCGTTTATTCAAATGAATGTTCAAATTAGTTATTTAAAGAAAAAAGAGTTTGATCAAATTTAAATTATTCAATATCAAAATATTTCTTTCTTTATTTAAATTTAATTGATAATAAACGTATTACATGCCATTTGTACCTCATAACAAATTTCAAAGAAGGTGTGTGAGTTAATACACAAATAAGTTAGTTTTTTGTACATTTTTTTTATACATTGTTAACCGGTCATGAGTTAACTCATTTTTTAAAAACTGAGCCTTGCCTTGAGATATTCATCTACTAAATAATAATAATAATAATAACACAATATAATGTATTATATATATATATATATACTATATATATATATATATATATTAATTGCTTCTTCGAACGTCACGTTGTAAGTTCCCTCTGTGAAAATATATATGTCAATGGAAATTACTGCATGGAATGTCAATTACAAAATTTAAGTAATTTAAAACAAATACGATTTTTTTTTGTTAAATAATGTAGAAATGGATATTTAGAGAAAAGCTAGAAGGCAATGCAATGATAAAAGTATTAAAATGTACAAACATTTGTAATAATCGTGCTGTATACAATTACATATCACTATTTTTAGAGCGAATTAAAGACATTTCAAATCCAGTTTTTCGGTACTATTTGCTTCACATTCATATCTGTTACATAGATTAAAAAGACGAAAATTGAGGTTTTATGTTCTGCTGTTATATAGTGTTTGATCATAAATTAACAAAAAGGAAATGAACACAAAACCCTAATCGACATTTGAATTTAATGGTAAATACAAAAACAAGAAAAAAAAAAAAAAGAAGAAGAAGATAATAACAACAGACTGAAGTTTAGACAGATCTTATTATTCCAAAGTTAAAAAAAAAAATAATAATAATAATAAATATGATATAATACAATATAATAATAATAATAATAATAATAATAATAATAATAATAATACATAATAATTATAATTATGCAGATAGTAACACTTTTATTTTAAATTGTAATTAAAAGTTTTCTAGGAATTATATATATCTTGATAAATATAATAGAATGATAACGCGCATTTTTTCAACACACATATAATCCTTTCCTATTCTATCGGTGTTTACTGTAAATTCTTGTAAATTCTGCATATATTTCCTTTGCAACATATAGTTTTATTTCATTAATTGTTAAATAATATCGTTATAATTTACACTGAATATTAAATAATACAGTGGCCATTTTTTAATTCAATTGGGTTTTTTAATAAAAATGAAGTGCATTTCCAATAGAATTAACGTATTTATTTTACTTTAATTTTTCTTAATAAATTTATATTAAAACTACTACAAAAACCATTATATTAAAGATTACATATTCTATAGTATTACTTTTTATTATTTTAGAATGAAAAAAAGTCCTATATATCATACATTTCTTGATATCTCTAGATAGAGATACAAAAAATCTAACATCGATGGTATATATTTTCCATTACAAGTCTCAACTTTCATTTTCTAAGGTTTACTCAGAAAATAAGAAAGTATTTGACGAGGGAATTCTCTAAGAAATTTTAAACAGAAAATGTTGCATAGTAATGACCTTTCTTTCTAAAGATATTAAAAAAAAAAAAAAATACATATGCTAAAAAAATATCTTTACTTATGTTACGTGAACCAGATTAAAGTAATGCATTCCACTGAAGGTATGTTTTATAACCCCAGGACAATAATTACACTTTTCCGTTAAAATATTTAAAAGTTATTTTTTATAATATTTTTTATGCACAACTTTTGCATTTTATCATATTATTATTGTAAGAAGTTTTATCTTTGTAACTCCTTTTAAAATTTTGATATGAATGTTGAAAAAATATCTAAAAAAGGAATTACGATAGGCGTTCCAGGGAATGACATGCTCCAGTAATTGACTTCTTCCCAGAAATAATTAATAAATAAGAAAAAATAAGTAAATAAAAGCAAATGCTTTACACATCAGAATTTTATTATTGCATGTCAAACACTGGATCACAAGGTGCCTATTACTCGTAAAAGGAAAAACTAGCAATGTCAAACACTGGAGCGTAGGGGACCAATTACTGGTAAAATGAAAAACTGGCAGTGTCAGTTAATGGAACATTGAGTGGGTGTAAAATAAAAATCCATTAAAATAAATATATATATATATTATTAAATGTATATATTTTAACATATAAGGTAAAGCTAGAAGAGATTGTGCACATTTCAAGAAAACGATATTAAAAAATCCAAATATTTATTTTTTGCTGAACTATTGGTGCATAATTTTGACTATTTAAAATTTAAATTCTTAAAAACAGACCAACTTGAATTAATTTATAATAAAAGTACCTTTTATGATGCTCTGTTAATCGCTATAGATCTTTCAGGGCGATCCGCCCCTTCTTCAATAGCTACATGGCTGTTGTCTTTTGTTGAAACTGGTCTCTCATCGTGCTTCTCTCTCTCAGTCCCGCTTTTCATAATTTGGCGCCACACTCCGTCCAAATCGGCGCGCGACTCGTGCCCGTTACATGCAGAAATGTCTCTCATTATCTCTATTGTCTCACGGTAAAAAGCGTAGTCTGGGTTATTGTAATTTGCTAGTTTTTTTGTTTCATTAAATATAATATCTATTTTATTTTCCTTATTGACTTTAGTAAGGGCTGTAGTTGTTTTATCATATTTGATATCATTTTGATGCTCTTTAATTCTGGTTAATATTTTCCTTTTGGTTACTCCGATGTAATTTCCCTTCTTTTCATCTGTATATTTGAAAGGTATTTGGTAAATTCCGGCTGTTTCAAGAGGGGGGGTTATGTCTTTATCGTTTCGAATTAATTGGTATATATTAGGGTTTGGTTTTATAGGTATATTTATGTTGTGTTTTTTGGCTATATTTTTAATTTTGGTTGAAATTCCTTGTTCGTATGGTATGGAATAAGTAAAATTTGGGGTGGTTTTTTGATAGTTTGGGATATTATTGAGTTTTTTTATTCTTTTCCTGTATAATTTATTCACTAAATTTTTGCTATAGCCTGCTTTAAAAGCTGTATTTTTGATGTGGTTTATTTCCTCTTTTAGATCGACAGGGTCATTACAGATTAAAATTGCGCGATTTATATAGGCTTGTATTGCGTTAATTTTATAAGTATAAGGGGTTTTACTATGGTTGTTAATTATTTCTTCATTTGCAGTTGGTTTTCTGTAGACTGTGGTATTAATATTATTTTGATGATGTTTTATTTTTACGTCAAGGTAGTTGATTTCGTTATTAATTTCGGTTTCACATGTAAATTTTACATTATGGTCAATTTTATTTAAGATTTCCAAGATTTCATCACTGCTTTCGTTTTCATCAATGATCGCAAACACGTCATCGACATAGCGGACCCAAAAGATTAATTTATCTTTTAAAATTTTAAATATGTTTTCTTCTAAGATTCTTAATTTATGCTCGGCAATTAGTCCTGAAACGGGGGACCCCATTGGGACCCCTTTATTTTGTTTGTAAATTTTCCCGTTAAACTTAAAGAAACTTTCGTTTAAAATTAAATTACTGGTAGCTATTAGAGTGTTTGCCGTTTCTTGGTCGTATTTTTCTTTGATTAAGTTATTTATGGTATCGGATATTTCTTTGACATTTATTGAGGGGTATAAATTAATTATATCGAAACTTACGAATTTATAATTATTTTTAAAATCAAGCTCCCTAATTCTCTTAATGAAATCTTCGGTAGAAACTAAACTATTATTAGTGGGGGGTAGTAGTTCGCGGTAAATTTTAACCATATATTTTTCTAAATCATATGTAGGGCCTTCGCGTTTATTAACAATTGGTCGAAATTTTGGGGGGTCCTTATGATCTTTGTATCTACCAAACAGGCGGGGAGTGTTGGGAGCGTGGTTTTTAATATATGGTGAGTGAATATTGGGCCATTTGCCCTTTTTTATCAGTTCGTGCGTCTTTTCTATTAATTTTTTATTCGGGTGTTTTTTTATTGTGGTTGTGCCTATTTCTTGAATAGCTTCTGTCATCATTTTAACGTAGTCTTCTCTATTTAAAATTGTGATTTTTCTTGTTTTGTCTGTTAATGTACATGTTATGTCCTCTTTTTTCTTAAGATTTCTAAGGGTTTTCATATCGGCTTTATTGATAGCATTGCAAAAATAGAAACAGCCATCAAAAAAGCCCCTGAACAAGCAAAAAGCCAAATTAGAAATGTAGCTCAAAAAGAAATAGGAAAAACTTTAAATAATCAGAATATTAATAAAGCCGATATGAAAACCCTTAGAAATCTTAAGAAAAATGAGGACATAACATGTACATTAACAGACAAAATAAGAAAAATCACAATTTTAAATAGAGAAGACTACGTTAAAATGATGACAGAAGCTATATTCAAGAAATAGGCACAACCACAATAAAAAAGGACCCGAATAAAAAATTAATAGAAAAGACGCACGAACTGATAAAAAAGGGTAAATGGCCCAATAATCACTCACCATATATTAGAAACCACGCTCCCAAAACTCCCCGCCTGTTTGGTAGATACAAAAATCATAAGGACCCCCCAAAATTTCGACCAATTGTTAATAAACGCGAAGGCCCTACATATGATTTAGAAAAATATATGGTTAAAATTTACCGCGAACTACTACCCCCCACTAATAATAGTTTAGTTTCTACCGAAGATTTCATTAAGAGAATTAGGGAGCTTGATTTTAAAAATAATTATAAATTCGTAAGTTTCGATATAATTAATTTATACCCCTCAATAAATGTCAAAGAAATATCCGATACCATAAATAACTTAATCAAAGAAAAATACGACCAAGAAACGGCAAACACTCTAATAGCTACCAGTAACCTAATTTTAAACGAAAGTTTCTTTAAGTTTAACGGGAAAATTTACAAACAAAATAAAGGGGTCCCAATGGGGTCCCCCGTTTCAGGACTAATTGCCGAGCATAAATTAAGAATCTTAGAAGAAAACATATTTAAAATTTTAAAAGATAAATTAATCTTTTGGGTCCGCTATGTCGATGACGTGTTTGCGATCATTGATGAAAACGAAAGCAGTGATGAAATCTTGGAAATCTTAAATAAAATTGACCATAATGTAAAATTTACATGTGAAACCGAAATTAATAACGAAATCAACTACCTTGACGTAAAAATAAAACATCATCAAAATAATATTAATACCACAGTCTACAGAAAACCAACTGCAAATGAAGAAATAATTAACAACCATAGTAAAACCCCTTATACTTATAAAATTAACGCAATACAAGCCTATATAAATCGCGCAATTTTAATCTGTAATGACCCTGTCGATCTAAAAGAGGAAATAAACCACATCAAAAATACAGCTTTTAAAGCAGGCTATAGCAAAAATTTAGTGAATAAATTATACAGGAAAAGAATAAAAAAACTCAATAATATCCCAAACTATCAAAAAACCACCCCAAATTTTACTTATTCCATACCATACGAACAAGGAATTTCAACCAAAATTAAAAATATAGCCAAAAAACACAACATAAATATACCTATAAAACCAAACCCTAATATATACCAATTAATTCGAAACGATAAAGACATAACCCCCCCTCTTGAAACAGCCGGAATTTACCAAATACCTTTCAAATATACAGATGAAAAGAAGGGAAATTACATCGGAGTAACCAAAAGGAAAATATTAACCAGAATTAAAGAGCATCAAAATGATATCAAATATGATAAAACAACTACAGCCCTTACTAAAGTCAATAAGGAAAATAAAATAGATATTATATTTAATGAAACAAAAAAACTAGCAAATTACAATAACCCAGACTACGCTTTTTACCGTGAGACAATAGAGATAATGAGAGACATTTCTGCATGTAACGGGCACGAGTCGCGCGCCGATTTGGACGGAGTGTGGCGCCAAATTATGAAAAGCGGGACTGAGAGAGAGAAGCACGATGAGAGACCAGTTTCAACAAAAGACAACAGCCATGTAGCTATTGAAGAAGGGGCGGATCGCCCTGAAATATCTATAGCGATTAACAGAGCATCATAAAAGGTACTTTTATTATAAATTAATGCATAATTTTGAATTGATCTTTCTTCTATGCATTTCCATTACTATTTTCTTTTTCTGCTATAATTTAAAGCAACAGCTGTAATAAAACCAAGAGAGCTATTTTGCGCAATCTCTCCTTATAGGGTAGAATTATAACTACTATTACGTTGTTAATAATAATAATTGCGTTTAAATGACATTGTTGTAAGGCATTTGTAAACAAGTAGTTTTATATTGGGAGTGAATATTTCATTTCAATAATTAAAAAATCAGAAAAAACTTATGGATTACAAAAATTTATTTAAATGAAAAAATTTAAAAAAAAGAAAAAAAGAACAAGACCAGATAATGATTGTGAATAGCATTTAGCTACTAGATAACATGTTTAACATAAAACGCCAGCTGCCAAAATTTTAGTTTATTACGAAGTATTTTTAGTCCTGCTTTTATTTCGCACCACTTTATGTGCAGCCAATTTTTTCCAAAATATAACTTCGATAAAATAAGAAGAAAATTAATCTTAAAAAGTAAATGGAAATAAAAACGAGGCTAAAAATACTCTAGAATAAATTAAAATGTGTCAGATTTGCTTAAAATTAGGAAATATCCTTTTCAGCTTAAACGGTTTCTTGTTTGATATTCGAATCTCTTATTTTCCACTAATTGTTGTAAATGTTGAAGCTATCAGGCAACTGTCTGCCACAAGCTAACCAGTTCGAGACAGATTGCACATCGTATGTGCACTGCATTTCCGAGTCAAAAAAGACGAGTAGCACCAACACCACCTGTAATAATGCCTCCGAGCTGAGCTCTACGTCACGGAAGATCGGCCGATTTCATCCAATCCCCACGATCCAACATGTATCATAGGAAGGGTTGATTGGATAAAATCGGCCGATCTTCCATGACGTAGAGCTCAGCTCGAAGGCATTATTACAGGAGGTGTTGGTAGCACACAGTGCGTGCAATGATGTATGTCTAGTCCTGCCCACTTTTAAGCCCATCGTTACTTTTTTTTTCCTCAAAATCTTTCGCACAAAAAAGTTCAAAATATAAAATCTAAAATTCGCTTTGTATGAAATCTTCTTGTTTCAACTTTAAAATTCCTTATGTATCTTCGTTTTATTCTATTTTATTGAAATTTAGATGATTAAAGTACTTAACATTTTTTTGAGTAGGCTGATATTTTTTGCTTACATTCAGTTTTATCGCTTCTATTTAAGTAGACTACAGCTGCACGAAACTTGAGCATCATACTTGAAAATATTGCAAAACTAAACAGATATTTTAAATAAATTAAATATTTAAACATTTTAATACTTTGCGATAAATTTTATATAGGCTAACATTAGCCTTTAAGAGCTAAATCCTATCAGAGGTGTGGCTTTAGTAGGTCGGGCCACTCCCGAATAATGTTCAGTTTCAGATTATATAGACAGACTCAAAAAGATGCACCGTCTCGAATGAGTTGAATTAGTAAAGTCACTTGTCGGTGTTTTTTCCTGGTACAGTTTCAGACATTCAACAAACTCATCCTCAATGTCTTGTTATTACAAATAAGCTGAGAAATCTCTATTAATATAGAATTTTAAATGCGATATCTCCCCTAAATAGCAAATGCGCAAATTACCCCATGTTGGTAGAAGATATTGCGTAGTTTTTTATTAAATAAATATTCTGCTTTAGAGAAAATCGCAATGCTTTTACCATTATTTTAGGTTAGTGGGTTATGAGAAAGTGTTTAATTAAAATTTTTTTCGTGTTATTACTGTTCTACAGAAATTCCTAAGAAGGGTTATTAAAATTCAAGCTTTTATTTTTGAAAACGAGACAAAATAACCAGGTTTTATTTTAGCATCTTGAAACAATCAACATGCACTTTCAAGTCGACACTTCACTATTGATGTTGTACAACTACCTGAAGTCGCAACTCGTACACTCTACTCTTTCCCGTCGATCTCATATGTGCGGAATCTCTCCTAGCTTTACCTTATGTGGTTCTGAAAGTCTTTCCTTCCATATATATTAACTTAAGATTTCCAAAAATAGTTTCTGATGATTGAAACATTAAAAACATCAGAAATTGCTCTTAAAGTGTTAATCACTGGAGCACTTATCCTATATATTTTATTAAAAAAAAAAAAAAAAAAAAAAAAAAAAAAACTTAAATTTCTTATGATTTAATGTGTAATAACAATTCCATAACTACTCGAAGTTTGTATAAACTTAAAAATTATTAGTCGAATAATAAAAAATTCTTAATCAGATATTTCAAGTACAAAAATTGCATATGTAAATCACAGAAAAATACTCTAGTTAAAAATATAAATGAATAACTTTTTATCGCAACTGATAATGTGGTTTGAGAAGATTTTGACTTATATATTGCAAAATAATAACATACTTTTCTATAAACCAATTGTATAACTTCCGAATTTACTCTTTTTGGCTACTGGAAAAATTCAGTAAAATTTGAAGCAGTTTTCACGGATTTAATAAAATAATATATATATATATACATATAAATTTTCCGGTACATAAAAGCGTAGAAGTGGACAACTATGGTATTGTCGTTTAATTTAATTATCATGACATTCTGTTTAAAATATACCTTTCTGCATCTGAATAATAATCAACATTTTTTTTTTTCTAATTTTGCTGAATATAAATTTCTTCATATATACTTTAATCTCTTGACGCTCTCGAACACGTATGTGGACCTTTAGTTTTTTTATAATTTTAATTATTATCATGAAAAAGAAGAACAAAAATTCATTAAAAATTCCTCACGACAATATCTCGGAACAATTTAGATTGAACTTTTATTGCTTGGAATATTTTAGAAGTTTTCAATTAATAATAATAATATTAATAAAAATTCTAAAACGTGGATTAAAGTTGATCTCGAAAATCATATTGAAAATAAAACCTTTTAAGATGCGACGTAAAAAATTGTGTAAGAACTCACTATATTTGCAAAAAATTTAAAAAATCGGTAAGCCCGGAATGAATATTATCTTTTCACTTGTAAATTACAAATAACGCTCAGAAGACACAAATGTGTACTTTTTGTTTTTTGTGCACTTTTATTGTTTTCTCAATAGTAATTAATTAATTAATTAATTTAATTAATTTGAAATTCTAGAAATATAAAACTAATGAATCATACAATATACATATATTTTGCACTTTATAAAACGTCGTTTTTGATGTGGTTAAAGAAATACATTTTGTAGATAAAAGTCTTCTCATAGTTCAGAAATCCTGGGAATAAAATAATAAATAAAATAACAGAATATCATATATTTGTTTTAATGCATCTAAAATTAATTATTGAAATGAGAAGGTTAAAATAGATAAAGATGATATTCAAAGGGACACAGAGAGAGATTGCGGTGTAGAAGATTAAAGCCAATCACCTACTCAGAGAACGCATAATATCAATATGCGGATTTTTTAAAACACTGGAAAAACATTTTTCCTTATCGCGTTTGACCCATTATGCAGTTTTTATGATCAGGATTGTTTCTGAAATTTTCATATTTAATATTTTAATATTAAATATGGAATTTAGGGCAGATTATATCACTGTAGATGTGCATGGATTTTACATTCAATACATACTGTGAAAATGCTAAAAAAATGTAGCATTCCTTTTTGTTACAGAAACATAATTTTTTTTTTCTGCCTTGATACATTCATGCTTAAAATGTACACGCTTGCACATGAAAACAAGCCCCCAATCATATATATATATATATTACCGCTAAAGTGCAGAAATCAGTTAAACTGCAGATTAGCTAGGTAATCTGCACATTAACTAGGGTGATCCGTTAAAATAAGGAAAATTGTTTCATTTCTCAAATTACCTAGGTATTCTGCGAATTACCTAGATAATCTGCACATTACCGACTAGACACTCGTTAACCTGCACATTACTTACTAAAGAGAAAATAAGATATTTGGTGGAACAACAGCCATGTTTGCAGTCAAGAGGTTTTTGTATTTTCCCACATAGGTTGAGTCCAATTATAACAACAGGTACATACTTAGTTTCATAATACATAATTAAAATCTTTCATTTAAAGTTAACTAATTTCTTATTCCCACGTAAGTTGGGGACTTTGCTTATTTTTGGGTATTCCATACTTGCCAACATCCTAATTAATATTTTATAGTGTTGTTAGTCCCGCCCTTTTTTACACATCAGTAAACTTTTAGAATAATACTCTTCAATTGCAATCCCGATTAAATAAGGAGAAAAATACTCTAAAAGATAATGGTGTGCAAACGAAGGCGGGGCTAACAATGCTATGGAATATTAATTATTGTGTTGGCAAGTACGGGTATTCCCACGTGCAAATTTATCACATATCATATTTTGGCCGGCTGATTCTGAATCCGTAATAAATCTTTTTCCACATGGGTTGGGGTCAATATAAAAATTATTGAATTTACATAGGTTTGGGAAAATTTCTTTTTTCGGTTTCTTTACAAAAAACAATATTAACTTTTCTACACAGGTTACTTAAATTAGTTTTTATAAGTTTACACCACCTTTTATTAATCACACATACGTTGAGGCCTACATTTTCAATTTATTTATTTAAATTATTTTATTATTTATTTTATTATTTATTTAATTATATTATTTTTACTCGCATATTTGTAATTCTCAACTGAAAATTCCAGTATTTAACAAATATTTCAATTGTTTAACAACTAACCCTTTAGATATTGTAATTAATGGCACACTGTAAAAAAGGAACATGTTAGATTACATCACAATGTGCAGGTAAAAAAAAATCGCCGATAACTTGTGCTTAAATTTTAAGTGAGTTGTAAATAAATACGTGCTTGAATTTTCAAAAAGTGTGTTGTAATTTTACAGCACAATGTGTTGTATTTTTTTTTTTTCATTCGAAAAAATAAAAAAATAAATAATATATATATATATATATATATATATATATATATATTTCTTCCATTTTCTTTCCATCTTTCCTTATTTTAATCTGAATGTGTTTTAATTTTTATATCTTTTTAAGTTATATTTGTTTAATTTTTTTTTATTTATTTCATCTTTTTTTAATTCTGTCAATATAAATTTGAAGATGTTGTGCCTTTTTAATATGAAATATAATAGATTTAATAGCTTTCAATAAATTCTATTTTATAAATGAATGTTGGAATTGTAATACAGTAACGATTTTTTTTTCTAAATAAAATATTTAACCAATTCTCTATATATTAAAAAAAGTTCCTGTCACTGGAGTAAATTTTTTTTGTCTGCGACAGTATCTTCTAGCGGAGGGCAGGTTCCTTCGTGTCATGAGAGGTATCAATATGTTCCGCATACTCCAAGGAAGACATTTCAGCTGATTAGAAATTTCTATCATTTTAATTAAAAAAGTTATCAACTATAAACGACAAGTTTATGAAGGTACTCTATTTGCCATTTTGAAAAAAGTTTCTCCCAGTGACGTTGTTCTTCGGTCATGAAGTCATTTTACACGGGAAAATTAAAATATGATCCATGGTTGTATGTAAGTAGGTAGGTAGGTAGGCAGGTAGGTTGGATTTAACGTCGCACAAGTACTGCACTACGAGTAATTGGCGAAGGTCTGGGGCACACCCATAGTGATGATCCGGAGACATATCATCACAGTTTTGATCCTTCACGGAGGGGTTGATCCCCCCGCTTTGGTGATCCCCAGAGGTACAGTATGGATGGGAACACGGAGGACTTTGCGGCCGCGGCAGATTTTATGTGCACCAGCCACCATTAGTGTACACGACGGTCTTTGGCCGGTTCAAGTATAGAATCGGCAATCTTTCAATTACATGCTGGGCGCTTTACCGACTAGGGTACCGCGGTCCGAAACCATAGATGTAAAAAAGAAAGAAAATAAATATCAACATTTTTTTCTCTACTTTTAGAAAATTAATTTTCTTACACGGGATGCTTGATGCTTGGGTTTTACGTAGCACTAGTGCTGCGCAGATGGGCAATTGGCGACGGTCTGGGACACACCCCTAGAGGTGGTCCGGTGACATGCCATCACAATTTTGATCCTCCACGGAAGGAATGGCTCTTCCGCTTCGGTGACCCCCAGAAGTATAATTTTTTATGGGAACATGGTGGACATTGCGGCCACGACAGATTTTACGTGAACCAGCCACCATTAGTGTACACGAGGGTCTTTGTCCGACTCGAGTACCGAACCCACATTCTTACACGGGAAAATTAAAATATGATCCCTGGTTGTAGGTAGGTAGATAATTTGGTAGGTTGTGTTTGGCGTCGCATCATTACTGTGCTATGGATAATTGGCGATGGTCTGGGACGCACCCCTACGGATGTTCCGGAGATATGCCACCACAGTTTTGGTCCTACACGAAGGGGATGGCTCCCCCGCTTCGGTGGTCCCCAGAGGTATACTTTTGATGGGAACATGGAGGATATTGCTGCCACGACATATTTTACGTGTACCAGCCACCATTAGTGTGCACGACGGGTTTTGTCCGGCTCGAGAAGCGATCCCACAATCTTCCAATTACGAGCTCGGCTCTCTACAGACTGGGGTACCGCGGCCCGTATCTAAGATTGCAAAAAAAGAAATAAAATGGGTCATATACTAAATCTGTAATGCAAAATGGTCTAGGTATTATGAATTTCTTTCTATTAAAAATATATATAAATATTATATATTTCAAATTGACATTGAATATGAGGATTTCCAAAATATTTTTCTGCTTTTGTCTTGTAATATGCACTATTAATATTCCTTTTAAGTGAAAAAAAGCAGCGAATAGGCGGGCAGAGCTCTGCATGTGTTAATAAGTAAAGTGAGTCGGGGGGGGGGGAGGCGAAGCCTCCCTCGGGGGTTGGTGTGTGGAGCGAGCACGGGGCAAAGCCCCGTAGTAAATTAAAAAAAAAAATGTTCTATTAACAACTTATATTGCTATTACTATTAAAAAAAAAAAAAAAATATGCATAAATTTTTAATTCGCCAAAGAAATATTAAATTAGACAAATCAGAAGCATTATTTAAGAAGTACTTCAAATAATTAAAATTACTTTAATATTTTTTAGAACGCATGAAAATTAAAATGACAGTTTTCCAATGCTTTATTAAACTATATTTTGCAGCATACAAGTTCAACTGTACAAGTTTAGCAAATATATTAATTAAAAAATATATATATTAACACATTTTATGTAATAAACTACAACGAAATTATCTGAAAAAGTGAACAAAATTAAAATATATGTTTATATATATGTATATATATGTATAATCATGATACATAAAATATATAAAGGAAACTTGAAAGAAACAAAAAAAAAAAAAAAAAAAAAAAAAAAAAAAAGTATATGTATACATATTATAATTAAATGCCAAAAAATGCACAAAAATTTCGTATTAAGTGTTTATAATATTATGCCATAATATTTTTCAGAGTTAAAAATTAATACATCATTTTTTTTTTTTCAGTAAGTAATAGTAATTTAAATCAATTTAAAAATAAATTTGTTTTAAAAAGTTGTGGTTTAATAGTTTTGTTTTTGGAGAAAATATTTACTGTGTCGTAAATTTAATATTCATAATTCAAAATGGAGTTTCACGAGAGAGAGCTTTTAATTAAGATCAGATTTCATTAATAAAATGCAGGCCCTTATCAAACTTATAGAGACAGAATCAAAAAAGAAAAGTAATTAAATTAAATTAAAACAATTATAAATTACTTGTTATTTTAAATTTTTCGTTGGTCATAATAAGAAACCTAATCATGGCTTCGATCCTCCACGTTTTGCGTTTACCGTTTATCATAGTGGAGCGAAAAGGGAAAGCGTATCAAACATTTAAAAGTTTTTGTTTATGTTTGAAGCTCATTCGCGTATCTGCATTACATGACTGTCTGACGTCAATGTGAGTGCAAAAAAACTAAGGCTTGAAACAAACATTTGAACTTCAACAGAAGCCACTAATGTGCACATTACCTAGTGAAAATGCGGAAAACTCTTGATTCCGCCCTTTAACGGGTCATTTCAGTTAATCTGCAGATTAGCTAGCACAATAACGGATTTTGAGCTTTAACGGAAACACACACATATATATACAGAGAGAGAGAGAGAGAGAGAGAAACAGAAAGCTTCTTCTTTCTCTCTTTCACCCCTCACTTTCTGGCTATGTATATATGTACATATATCATATTAAATTTCTGAAAATTGATTTTTGTAATAAACAAACATTTTTTTTTCTTTTTCTTTTTCTTTTTTCTTTCTTTCTTTCTTCTTTCTTTCTTTTTTTTTTTTTTTCAAATTAAATGAACTGAATTTCACACTTGATTAAAAAATATATATTGTACCGCTATTAATTCAATTTAATACCAGTTAACTAACATAGTATTTTCTCCTGGATAAAATAAAATTTTAAATCATTACTTTATACTCAAATATGTTTTATTTATGTTGTTTATAATGCATAATAAATGAACTTAATCACATTTATAATATCTGTTTTTTTTATTTTTCTATTGCAGGAAATTATTTCGCAAGATCACGCACGAGTTATCCTATACCAATATATTTTATATGAACATTTAAAGCACTGAACTACCGCTTTTGCATATTGGAAATATCTCAATGTATTTTCTCACGAACATTACAAAAAAATATATATATTTAACTTTACCGCTTTGAAAATAAAGCAAGTTTTATCAGAAGATTGAATGGACAGAATTTTTATAATCACCAATCAGAACTGAATAAAAGTTATGAATGCTGAAACTCGAACAATGCAAGTTCTACCGTATCTCATAATTGCCATCCTCATTTCCTCTCAGGAGATTACAGGTAAGATTTAGCTTTCTATTCACGCAATATTTGTGTATTTATTTACTTTAGATGGCCATATGAAATTGGAGTAGCTTTTTATTTACTCTGTTATGCACGAAACCAACGTTTCTGATTCTATATAAAAAAGATCATCGTATTCTTTTGTAATGAAACGTAAATATGAAAAAGAAAGAAAGAAAGAAAAAATATAGATTCCGATTTTGTAAAAGTTTGGATAAAGAGTATAAAGATTTTTTTTTTTATATATATATAAATTAACAGCGAGAATTTGTCTTTAAATTGCGAGTATATTATTTTACATTCACAATTATATACATTGTATATCGAAATAAAGCTGTTGTAGATAGGTATACATTAAAATTTATATGTACAAATAATTTATAAAAAAGAAAAGAAACATTTAAAAAATGCAATTAATACTAAGTAATTGACGATATCGTAGACAAAAAAATCAATGAAATACAGTAGAACCTCGTTAACGTGAACACTGTTAACGTGTATTACTCTTAACATGAACTGCTTCCGCAATCCCCATCAGAATGAAGATCAGTTCAGTTTTATGAAGATTAGTTACTGATGGAATGAACTACTGATAACATGAACTATTTTTTTTTTTTATCCCCCCTTGCGATTCACGTAAACGAGGTTAGACTGAATTACATTTATATTTATACATTTTTTTTCTATTCTTAAAGTGCTTTGTATATACACAAAAATATAAAATAGTAACAAACATTATTTTTATTTCTGATTTTATTTATTGAGAATTAGTTTATTGAATTGTAATTTTTTATTATTTAATATTTATAATGTTTGTATTTTTCAGCAATCAAATTACTAACAGTATATTTTAGATACAAAATAGCAATAATATTATTAAAAAAAAAAAAAAAAAAAAAAAAAAAAAAAAGGATTTTTTGCTCTCTCTCTCTATATATATATTTAAAGAATGATTAATTGTTTTTAGAAACGGTTCAAAATAATAAACTAATGAAATTTTATTCAATGACTTATTAAGATATAAAAAAGATTGCGTTTTGAAATTTTGAATTGAATATTATTTAAAATATATAATTTTGAATTTTCTGACAATTATAAACTCGCACTTACAAGTACTTACTTTTTTAGATAATCTTAATAAAACGATCGCTTAGCATTAAATGTTTCAACGTTTAGTTCAAAATTATATTATTTGCACTGGTGGATTTACGTTTAAATTCAAATATTTAACTTTAAATTTTTGCCTTATGGAACTATTTTTCTTTTCTAATTTTCTTTTTTATACTTCCTGTCGTAATTTTACACGACATTTGCTTGTCCCGGGATATTGGATATTACAAAATATAAAGTAAAAAATAAATATACAGTAGAGCACCGATTGTCCGCGGTTAACGAAAAATCCGAATAATTGGACAACTTATAAAACGGCCAAGTCAATGTTTTTTAGGTAACTTTCCTTTACACTTTTCCAGGCTTAAGACTGGCAATTGTAGTATATTTAGCATATTACAAATAGCGTGTTTAGAAGTTTTTTTTTTTTTTTCCTCTAAAAATGGTACAAATTTTTACATAAAAGCTGACATAGAAATTATATTAAAGTATTACATATTATTACAGTATAGTATTACATATTTAAAAAAACAATTGATTGTGAAGGTAAAAAGAAATTCTTGAGAGTCTTCTGCTTCATACAGGGCATTCCTTTTTCAACAGCCGATACAATTGATACTGTATTTTTTATCACCGATGCACTAAATCGCCCATTGTAGAGTCCGAGTTCTAATTCAGTAAAGAAGCCAGTCAAAAGAAAATTAACCAGGAATCACATTCCTACCCTCTCAAATTCTTGGAAAAAGAAAAATCCTAATCCCTTCATTCAGTCTTTTCTACTCTCCCCCTCCCCCTCCCCCTCCCCCTCCCCCTCTCACTGAAACTGTGCGGAAGAAAGCAAGTGGAGAGGGCGGGGGACAAAAGGAGCGATTTCAACCGTCTTTAGAGAATCTGAAGATAAAAACTGATTTTCGTGTTTTTTTTCGGGAGGGGGATGGGGGGGGGGAGAGAAGATCGGAAAAGAAAGAAAAAAAATGCTCCTTGATCGATCCGGTTAATTGGACATTCCGGTTAAACGGCGTCCGGATAATCGGTTGTCTATATATTTAAATATACTAAAATAATCTATCTATCCCTAATAACTCTAGGAACATCATAATCTATTCTTAATCGTCAAATGTTTTATTTTGTAAGGGTTTCTTTTTCTCTAATTGCAATCAGATGAAATCCTTATTTCCTTATATATAATTTATTGTTATATATAAGAAGATGTGTAGCATTGAACACAAGTGCTTACAATTTCCTACACCCTTTAAAGTGAAATATAGTTACAATTTAAATTAAATATATGAACAAAAAAAAAAAAAAAAAAAAACATTTAATTTTCTTTTAAATATTTGGAATACATTTTTTTTTGTTCATATTTAAAGCTATTTATGAAACGTTTGTGATAACACGCCTTAACACGTTAATCGCCACGATAATATCAGAAAATTTTTCACATGGGCCATGGTAACTTTATTAGATAATCTAGTTAAAAATGTATCAAGGAAACTTAATGTATCACAGGAAAAATTTTTTTTTTGCCAAAATTCCCGGAAAAACACTATTTTTTATGTCACACATATATGACTGACATGGCCCTATATTAAAACTTTTTTTCTCGACAAGCCGTTTCAGTCTTATATGTCTGACGCATCCAAACAACATACAACAAGTATTAACCTGTTGTTTTGAACACAGCGTTTAATGCATTGTGTAGGAATCAGTGTTTAAGGTCGAGACTATAGAACGTCTCCACAGTCCGTTTGAATTTCAGCTGAATCCAGCAAGCTAAAGTTGGGACGGCCAAATCGCTTCGTCCCTAGTGACTCAAAATGTATTTTTTCAACTGAAACAATATACCATTATATAACTATGTTTATTTCATTTTCTTGTTTGTAGTAAGCCAAGAAATTTTCAGGTTTTGTTCCTGATACGCCAAGCTTTCGAAACATAATGCAAATGTATCGTTTGCGTCGGACATCTGTGATTGACGTGGCCTTCTACCAAATCGGGTACGTCAGACATATATGTCTGACTTGGCTCATGTAGATCTTCTTAGCGTCAGGCACATATGACTGACATGGCGATTAACGTGTTAATATAATAATCTATTTCTTCTTTTATTTTATTAAAATAGCTATTTTAAAATCATAACGAAAATGCAAACATTGGATAAAAATTCCTTGAAAACATAAACAATAAACTAAAAATTTATTTAATAAACGTATCAACAATGTATTTAATAAATAAAGATTTATTAACGCTTTAATATGCTAATTTCCCTTTATTTGAGATTTTCGTTCTTTATTTTGTTTCCCTTTATAAATTAAAATACGAAACAAACGCTGAAAACAGGAACAGTATTATTCCGAGAGAAAAAATATAAAAGAAAGCGTTTTAAGAGATTAGAATACTTTAGTTAAAAGAAATTAATTTTACGGAATGTGTTTTGCAAATTAGTTAGTCTGATAGGAATGTATTTAAAAATGTATGAGCTAAATATATTTAAATTGAATGATATATTGCATGTAATACATATTAATTTTTATTTAAATATTTCAATTTATAAATTGTAATTTGGCAAATTTAAATTGCTAAACAATCATTTTGAAATGCGTAGTTATCATTAAAGCACAAATATGTTAATGAAGTGTATAAACATTCCCAGAAACACATTTAAGGACAACATGCTGAAATTTAACATTAATAATTTCTAATTCACTATTAAATAAATTCAATGAAATGACATACAAGCTTAATTTGAAATTCAATCGATGGTGTATTGTTGTTTCAATGGACAGCGTAATTAATTGAGGACAACTAATACAATCTAGTTTATAATGAAGCGTCTAATTTAAAGCAATTAAATTATGCCGAATTGGGCAGAACATGTAACAAATACGATTTTGTAAGGAAACCTGTGTGATATATTGGTATCAGTATGATAACATTTTAGATTGCTATTGAATTTATTCGACATCTAGTATTTAAAAAAAAAAAAAAAAAGTAAAATCAGAAATTTAAAATAACTGGACACGTTTGTAGTCTAAGATAAATCTATTTTTATCAGCCTGACAAGAATTTTAATTCAATTAATCTTTATACATTAAAATAATTTATGTCATTTATATTTAAAAGATTAATTTTTAAAGATTTACTATGTTTTATTCACGCGTTTTTATACTGAATTTTTCCGTACTTTACAATAGTAAAATAAAACAAATAAATAAATAATAGATAAAATAAATATTCGTATCCAAATTTTGCTTGAAATTGTTATTTGTTAAATTTGACGATGAAGTTTTTTCTTTTTTTTTCCAATAAGATAAATACCAATAAGAACAAATATGCTTTTGCTTATATATATATATATATATATATATATATAAAGGTAAAAGCCCCAGTTGTGGACCCTGTACCAGTAATACACACTTTCAAATTTAAATTCGGAAAATAAGCTTAGTAATCATTTTCTAGATTCGAACAATGTTCAGGAAGAACATTATATTCCTCTATTATTAGTGTCTATAACTATAAATAATTCCGACCATCTGTGTTAGAATAACGTCAGTTTAACTAAAAAATATGCACTTTTTGTGATCTTGTCTGTTTGAAGATAAAATTTTGTTCGCTTTGCCTCTGTTTTTTTTTAACGACATATTCTACTTTTTGCTTTCATATGACTAAAATAAGTCTACAAAATTTACTTATTGTGCTGTTTTTAAAATTATGTGTTAACATACAATCGGCAGCAAAATTATTCCAGCACTAGCGAAAATTTCTATATAAAAAATGTACACTTAATACTGTTTTATTAAATACATCCTTATCGAATCATGTTCTTAGACTGACTAAGAACATGATTCAACAAGGATTTACTTAACAAAACAGTATTACGTGTACTTTTTTTTTTTTTTTTTGTATAGGATTTTTTGCTAGCGCTCGAATAATTTTGCATTCGACTGCATAGTATTTTTATGGGTGCCCACTACTGGGACCAAAAAATGTCATCATAACCACTAGTGGACAGCCCTATCCACTACTGGCTCATTTCACTTTTAAAGTCAGACCGAGTACTGTGCACAGCTCTGTAATCTCTCAAATGTACAGACGGTAACAAAAGTGTCCGAACACTAGCAAAAATTCCTATGTAAAAAAAGTACACTTATTACGGTTTTGTTAAATAAATCTTTGTCGAATCCAGTTCTTAGTCAGTGTAAGAACATGATTCGATAAGGATTTATTTAACAAAACTGTATGAAGTGCACTTTTTTTACATAGGAATTTTTTCTAGTGTTCGGACACTTTTGTTACCGACTGTAGAGTTGAGTTAATTGTTTTTAACGTCGCCCTAAAGCTGCGCATTGAGCAACTGGCGACTTTCTGGGACTCACTCCAAATTGTGATAAGACTGGCTGGTTGGTTGTAGGGTTTAAGGCCGATTAACTACACTAGTGTACGAGGCTTATGGGTAGAATGCTCTCAACGTGGGTCATTCTAAGGGGTCCTAGCCCGTATTTACGCGAGTGTCGGGGAAAACCACGGAAAACACCAAACTCCTAGTTCGATGAGCACGACTTGGGATTGAACCCGACACTTCCCATCAACCAGCTTTAAACGTAGAACCACTCGGCCGTATGTGGGCTTTGAGTGATAAGGAGACATCCCATCACAATTTTGATCTTCTGGAGAAAGGATGGCTCCCATGCTTTCCCGTATTTAGAAGGCAGAACAAAATGGAAATTCACTTGACTTATGAGAGAATTTCGAGGCAATTTTAGTTTTTTTTTTTTTTTTTTCTTTTTCTTTTTTTTTTTCGCAATTTTGTTTTCTGGTTCTACATTGGACTGGTTGGTTAAGCTGGGTTCCTCTTGAAACATCGACATTCAAATAGCATAACTGTTATCTGTATTTAGAGGGTTGAGGATGAGTGGATCATAAGTCGGACTAGTGCTACAGTATGGACAATTGGTGACAGTTTGGAACTCACACAAAAGGATAATCCGGAGACATTTGACGACCCCCAGAGGTTTAATTTGAATACGGTCAAGGAAGACATTGGTATTTAGAGATTTATATCTCTCATGATTATTTTACATAGGATCCGAAAGATTCGTGTGACCGTATTCTCGCTAATTAGTTATGCTCCATGACGTTATCAATTTCACGTTAATGACGCCGTGGTACAGACGGCAAGAAAAAAAAAAAAAAAAAAAAAGAAAAGAAAAAAAAGCCCCCCCCCCCCCCCATCTAATTTCGCTATAATTTGTCATAGAACCATGTGGTTGGTACCAATCAATTTGTAATAACGTCTAGTTTATAATGGTATAGTTAGATTTTGCTTAAGGGTCGTCTACATAATAAAACTGGCATCAACTTCATTTTTTCAATGGTAATCCCCATTTTTTATAATTTATTTGAATACTTTGGATCAAATCATCTCGGAAAATGGTATAGTTTATATATTTTACTCAATTTTTCACAGAGTTAAAAGCTGTCAAAATATGAGGTTGCTAATGTTAAATGAATTTGATAAACATTAATTCATATATTCCAAAATAATTATGATATTCAAATTCTGTTTTTTTTTTTATGATAGAATGAAGTGACCCAAACATATTCCATGCATATTTTTGATAAGAAAACATTTTTTGAATTATGAAAATTATTAATAATTTGATATTAAAAAAAAAATATGAATTATGACCTATGTTAATTTTTGCATGAATAGAACGGGCATCATAAAAAACATGGGTTTCCAAATTTACAGTTCGTTTTTAACATTATTTTTTGAGTTACAGTGATATTTCATTTTTTACTGTTGTTAGGGGGCCATCACTTATAGTAATTTGTATCCTCTGTGAGCAAATACCTGTATATATTTTGACGAAAAACTATTTTAATTTACCTTAATTTTATTCTATTTGTTTTCTAAGCAACATTTCGATGTTTATGATACAAATTGGATTATTTTTTATAAAATTATCGCAATGCAAGCGAGAGATTGTGAAAGAATTCGAAAAGAAATGAAGCCCCGCCTCTATATTGCGGAAACAATATTAAAAAAACTAGTTTGCGTATTCGTATATGACTCTGTATGTGACGCTGGTATACATAAATGTCAATGGCATTTACTACATCGAATGCTGAAGACAAAATTTAAATGATTCAATTGGAAGTGTGTAAAATAATTTAGTTTTATAATGTAAAGTTTTAGAAAACAAAATGTGTAAAGGCTTCTGTGGGAAAGATGAGTATACTCGATTCTGAAATGTTAAGTCCTTGTTCTTAAATATTACACAACTTTTCCTAGTTTCTCACTGCTAAAATTCTATTTTATCCCTTTTGTCTTTTGTTTTTAACTTGAATATTCTAGGATTCGTGCACCTCAAGTTAAATATCATGATTTAGAAAACGCGGTAAGACGAGGATTTGAAAGAGCAATACGCAGTGAACAATACTTTTATTTTTTACCTTTTTTTTAAATTAATATAATTAATTTTTATCAGTTTTTTTTTTAAACAAATTTTCTGTTTTAATCTTGTTGTGAAATTTCTCATTCGTTTACTCTACCGTTTATGCTATTCAAATTTTATCGCATAACGTAACATAATGAAATATAAAATTTTTATCAAATGTTTTTTTAATACTGAATAATATAGTGGTATTTTTTTTTTTTTTTAAGTTTTTAAAATCTGTTATTAAAACAAAGCGCTATATTATTTATTTTCGGTTATTCTAATCACGGCGTAAAACTGGCGTCACATTTATCACGGAAAAAGAATTTAAAACCAAGTAATATGTCTTATTACTTTTAAAGATATAGATTTTACACATTTAAAATTAAGAATTCAAGTACAGTAGACGACTGCAGAACGGGGAATATTCGTTCTAGGCAATAGGATACCGTTTTTTCTATATCCATATTTATTTTCATATGAATATACATAATAATTATACTCTGTATCATAAAAGTATTTGTATTCATACTGTTTTGTTTATATAAGTATGGACGCAAGAAATATTCTTAAGAAATATCGTAACACACAAATTGTGAAAGAAACGCCCATTGGAGGAGTTACAGATTTCCAAATGACGTGAAACTACGACAGCGGTCGCAAAAATGTTAAATATACTTTCTCAGATTTTAGTTTAAATCTTGTTATCTATATTTTTGTATATTATCTATTCTTGGTTTGTACGCCTGAAATTAAATGTAAAACTTTATATTAACACTATCATGCGGGGCTTAATGCATAAAATAAAAATATACCCAACAAAAAGTAGATAATTCTTTTTCTTAAATACTAAACACCTTTTTTTTTTTTTTTAACCGCTATTAAATCATTATTACTATTATTCTTTTACCTTGTTATCTAGATTTTTGTAATTCAGCATTGTAGGGTTCATATGATTCAAGCCATTCAATTTTTTCCCTTATGAAGTGATGTATTTAACTAATCGATGTTTAATAAACAGAAACCAATAAAAATCTTTTAATTCATAAACTAAGACACTTAAAAAGTTCATCAAATTAAAATAGGTTTTTTTTTTTTTTTTTTTTATATATAATTAAAATCTCTAAACTATTTTTCCGGTGTGAAACTTAATGAATAATGTATATTGGGTTGTAGATCACGATTTATTTTTTCTAAATGGATAGACGGACCCCTAATACATTTTCACGTGTAACTCTATTTAAAATTGATTTAAAGTATATAAATAGGTATGTTTTCCGAATCGCCTTGATCTCAGAAATCTGAATATGAGGTCAAAATAGGGGTTGTCTCTGAAAAAAAAAATGAAGTTTATGCCTGTTTTAATATGTAGATGACACCTTAAGGAACATCTAACTACACCATTAAAAACTAGACGTCATTACAGATCGGTAGGTACCAGTCGCATGTTTTTACAATAATTTACGGCGAAATTAGGTGTGTTTTTTTCCGACTGTACAAAAAGAGGAGCCAATACTTCCGTACAAGGTCAAAATGTGACGGTTTATCTCCGGAGAACACTAAGGGGTGACTCTCAAGTCATCACCAATAGCCAACTATATACCTTTAATGCGACGTCAAACCCACTCAATTTCTGAGATTGCAACATTGAGTACTGATAGAAATAGAGTTCGGACTCCCTATTCTGGCTATGGAGAAAAATTTCGGGGAACATCGCTGCGATTTTTGGGTGGATGAGCACCTTCTTTTGGCGATAATCATTTTCATGGATACTGGTTCTAATATATGTAACTAATAGGAGGAAAACTGCTTTAATGGAAGTTGAATGTTGTTTTGGCGGTAGAAAAGCCGACTTGGCGAATAAATTGGTGGATTTAGTGGGGATGTGATGTTGACGAACAGAAAGGTTAATAGTCCGGGGTCTTCACTAGTATGTAGTCAATTGATTGGAATTATAGGCACTCTTAAGATATTTTCACCCATAAATTCAGCAATTACGATCCCTTCACGATTTTGAATAATAAATGTGTGAATACTAATGCGAATAAATTTTGTTAAGGGAAAAGTGGGAACAAATTCAGTAATCACGATCCTTTCACGAATTTGAATAATATATGTGCGAATACTAAGGCGACCAAATTTTGTAAAAAGAAAAGTGGGGACAAATTAGTAAGTTATCTCCAATTTCAAAATAAGGAATTGTGACAAAAGCAGTACTTAAAAAAATACACTATCATCAATTTTAAATTATAAATTGCGACAAAGGCTTTACTCAGGAAAAAAAGTTTATGCGGGAAAAAGAAAGAAAATGAATGAAAAACTACAATCTCTCCTCAAAAAATGAAGAAAGCAAAAATTCAAAGGGATCCATTACTAAAACAGAAAAGGGTTCACTACTGGCTCATTTTTAACTCTCCCCATTTTTTATTTTTTTTTTACACATATAAAGGCTACAATTAAAAATTTTCGTAATACAGTCAAGTAAAGAAATAATTAATAAAGATGTGACACATTAATTATTTTTTGAGTCTTTAAAATTTAGAAAATTACACACACACACACACACAAAAAAAAAAAAAAAAAAAAAAAAAAGGGCCTACTACTAAAGCTCTTACCCTATTTTTCAAATAATTAATAGTACTTAATCTTTAATTCTATTTTAATTATTTCTTTCTATCATTTGCGAACAAGAAATACAGAGTGTTTTCAGTAGTGTGATATAAAAATTAATTATATACTTATTGACTTATTGTATTAATGTATCTTATATCGACGCGTAAGCATTCCATAGAAATGAATGATTATATTTAAATAAATAAATAAATATCCAATTTTTAAGAAGCTTCAATTTTCTTTTTAAAATTTTTCTGCTGTATAATTTTTTCTTTTTTCTTAAAAAAAAAAAAACTACCTTACTGATATGAAAAATGGCTAGGGAAAAAAAAAAAAAATATTTTCATTAAGTTCATCTAACTGAAATTTCGAAGACCCAAAATAAATTATTTCTTTCATTTGTAAAGAAATAAGATCTGTAGGAAATAGCATATCACTGATTTGCCATATGATCGAAAATCAGAAGAGAAGAGAAAAGCCAGAGAAGAATCTTAATAAAAGCGTCTCGCTCTTCCTGAATTTTCCGTTTAATTAAGCGTACTTTGGAAAAAAAAAAAAAAAAAAAAAAAGTTTTGGAAATCATTTTCTTGTATTGTATTTTTAAAACTTAATTAGATAGAAAATTGTAATGTTGCTTATCTTTGATTCGTAAAAACGTATTTAAATAGTTTTTTCCTTCTTAAATTCTTAGCAGTTTTACTTACATTTTAAATATATGATGGCACAAAAACATTTTATAGAACTTTAAATTTAAATTTAAATTTTTAATAATAATAAAAACTAATATTATATACATATATATATATATATATGAGGAAAAATAATATGAAATGTTAAAAAACCAAAAACTAATTATTTTAAGTTTGCGTCAAAAATAAAAGTATATATTATTATGATGAAAGGTACCTGAAAAAAAAAAAAAAAATAAAAAATAAAATAAAATAAATAAATAAATAAATAAATAAATAAATAAATAAATAATCATTAAGATTTCCTAAATGAAATTTTGGTGATATGAGATAGAATAAATATTTTCTTTCAGTTACACTGCTACAAAATTGGCAACTTCTGGCCAAAAACCGCCTTCCACTAATTTACCATGTAATCGAAAGTCCTAATAGAAAAAAAAATAATAATAAAATAAAAATAAAATAAAAAAGAAAGAACAATCTTAATTATTGAGACTTACTTATCAATAATTTACCGTTTAATTATAATAACAAATAAATAAATAAGAAAAAAAAAAACAAAAAAAACTGTAAAATATTTTTCTTGTATTGTATTTTTAAAATTTAGATGTAAATGTAACATAGTACTTATAGTTGATTCCTTAATGAGTATTCAAATCTCCATTTCTTATTAGTATTGGTTTACTAACCCTTTAAGGAATAAGATAAATTTGCTCACTTAAAGTAAAATGAGACCAGTATTTACGAACAAGTCTAAAAGAAAAGAAATAAATAAAGTTTTTTCTCCATATTACAATAAAATTTTAAAAAAGAAATTCTGGGACAAGTTTTTGCAGTTAGATAGCAAAATTAAGTGGGATATAACATACCCTAACGTCTCTGAAAGGGGTTAACATTAATGTTGTTTGTACTAGGATGATATATCTCTTACCGGTAGTTAATGCAAAGATGACTCATTATTAAATAAATAATAATTATTATTATTATAATTATAATACAGCCTATTCTCATTTTTTAATGAATTCAGGAACAAATTATCTAAATTTAACAACAATATGCATTGCCATCGTTTTGCAATCATTATTTTATTTAAGCTATTAAAAGTATGCTTAAGATTAAAAAGAAATATCACCAAATCAGGGGTGCAAGAGTTTCTGTCTCAAGAGGAAGCATTGACACCAATACTTTTTATCTATAGTGTCTGTCATATTTAATCGCAATAAATTACTGCAAAAATATGATAAAAATTCTTGATGAAAATTACTGGTGTAAGTGTTCTGTCTTCAGATGGAAACTCTTGCACCAAATGAAGTTAGGCAAAAATGTGTAATCGTTGCAAACTACCATTGAAAATAATGACAGAGTTTGTATGGACTTTAGATGTTCCTAAAATTTTCTACAGCTAATTTTGCACAGCAATGTTTATTATATAAAATCTTATAAATTAAAAAGAGATTTTTTTTTAAAGTCCTTGAATAAAGAAGGCTCTGCAAGAACTTTGAATAATAATAATAATAATAATAATAATAATAATAATAATAATAATAATAATAATATCTGGAGTTTAATTTAATTCTAGCGATAAAAATGTTTGTAGCAAATATAAGAACAATCTTAGGAGTCTAATATCACATATCAAAAATCGTAATAATTTTCAAACTTCAAATATATGCATTAAGAGGTTCGATGCAACCTACTTCACCATTAGAAATGAAGAATAATTTTTATGCGCAATTGTAGTAGTTTTGAAAACATTACAGTTGTATTTAAATACAAAACTTTTTATTTTGTTTTTATAAGTAATCCAGTAACGAAACATTAATAAAGTATTGCTCAATTCATTCTCAAATACTAATAATCTTAAAACAAAATGATACGTGTTTCACAAGAGTATATTCTTGAAGCTTACTATTGTCCATTTATAATATGACAAATTTCATATGTTAATGTATGATTTAAAAAAAAAAAGTTTTTTGTACATACACAGGAAGATTAATAACAATGAAATAATATACAAATACATCATTTGCCAAATACTTAGAAATTATAAATATACTATGTGAAAAATAAGTGGGATCAGTACAGTCCGTTAAGAAATTATAAGACCACTTTAATTTTGTAAATTATAAAAAAAATAAAGATTCTAATCATAATTTAAATACATAAAATAACATATTGCTCTATATTTTTTTATAATTAGTTTGCAATAACTTGGTATAATGCAATAAATGTTTAATTAAAATATAAATTAGAAATAAGTGAAAAATAACCTGTTAATAAAATATAAGACCACTTGTCAAAAAACAAAATTGTATAAAAAATTAATATGATATTGGTCCTCCATTTTTCCTGATGACTTCAAACACTCTGTTTTTCATTGAAGTAACCAGGTGGTTAAGTTCAGTTATAGAAATATTGTACCATTCTTTTACAATGGCTACTTCCAGTTCATTGGCAGATGAAAATTGTTTATTATTAGCATAAACTTTGCGAGATAATATACCCCATAGGTTTTCCATGGGGTTCAAGTCTGGACTTCGACTTGGCTATGGCAAAACATTAATTGTTTCTTTTTTAAACCACTCCTGTGTGGATTTAGATGTATGACAAGCAGCATTGTCCTGTTGAAACATCCAGTTAGCACCACCTAATAAAGGTCCAAACGGTATCATATGATCATATAGCATAGACTGATATTGTGTAGAGTTCATATGACCCGAAATTCGCTGTAAATCACACAACCCCTCATAACTGAACGCTCCCCAAATCATTACTGATCCTCCAGCCATTTGTCGACTAAAGCATTCTTTCGGTTCCTTCCTCAAGTCATGCCAATAGTGTTTGTAACCATCGGGACCATCAAGGTTAAATTTCTTTTCATCAGAAAATATATTTTTTTTCCACTCATCAGTCTATGACATGACAATTTTAGCCCATTTTAATCTTTTTTCCGATGGCATTTCAGTAACTTTGGTTTTTTTTTTTTTTCAGTTTCATAAATTTCGTATTAATATTTAATTTAAGACTCTTCCAGACTGTTACATGTGAAGTTTTCTTGCTGAAACGTTCCGAAATTTCACGAGTTGAAAGACCTTTTCCAGTTGACAGTCGAAAAATTTGTCTATTATCACGTGCTGTCAAAATATTTTTTCTACCAGATCGCTTTATTTTGTTTGAATAATCTTTTCTAATTATGGCATTATGGATGGCAGTTTTATAACGGTTCATTAACCTCGCAATATCTCTTTCAGATTTACCAGAACCTTTATAAAATAAAATTTTTCTTACTTCGTACTTCGATAATTCTTTACCTCGAGGCATTGTCAAATTAATCGTAGATAACACATTCAAAAACTAAGCTTTTGCTTCTTAGGTAATGCTTTTACGAAACACTGACACATGCACTTTATATTGAGTTTGACGTCATGTTTAATATGCTAATTTTCTCAGGTGGTCTTATAATTTCTTAACAGTCACAGTCTTTAATTTTTAGAAAAATGAATAAGTTTTAATGAAATTTAATTTGATTGCAAAAGTTGGAATTAGTATAAGATGCGTTTTCCTATCAATTTTAAATACGTAACTAAAAATTTGTATATTATGATCTCTTCTTCAGAAATGCACCAATACGCTTGTGGTCTTATAATTTCTTAACGCACTGTATTGTTTACTCATAAACGTACATAATCTTGTATCCATAATTATTTATCATTTCTAATACATGTATGAATGCGAATATTGAAAACTTTTCTAATGTCATATACAAAAGTAGCTTGATTTTTAATTTCGAGTATGAAAAATTACTTTTCTTACTTAAAATACTTATTAGCAGCCTGCAAAATTTTTACCGTAAAAATTTTGCAGTCTCCCTTCCGCCCCATGTGCGTTCATGTCACCCACCTAACCAAAAAATGGCTGCTTTCTATACTTTTGTAAACCGTGCCCTTAATATTTGTTCAAATCCTATTTTATTAAAATCTGAAATTAAATACATGGAAGTCATTGCAATTGACAGGGGTTATGACCCTACCATTATAGACAAAGCCATCCAAAAATTACAGCTCCCTCGTATTTCGTCTACTAAATCAGTCTCTTCTAATATCAGTATTGTTTTACCCTATCTTCCTAAATCTAGTCAAACTATAGCTAAAATTCTCAAACAATATGATTTTAAAATAATATTTTCGCCTTCCGATAAACTCACCTTTTCTCAGTTAAAAGATCCCATTGATATGCATAATTCTTGGGGCATTTATCCTGTCAGTGTGGTTTATCATATATTGGCCAAACTAAACGCAGTCTTAGATTTCGTCTAAAAGAACATATCAATTACGTCCGCAAACAAAAAACAATAAATCGGCTATTTCTAAACATTGCTGGGAGGAAAATCATAATTTTAAATTTAATTCTGCTAAAATAATTTGAAGACCTAAATCCATTCATGAACTCGATTTCTTTGAAGCTTTTCATATTTATAAAAATTTTAAAAAACTTGTAAATTATGATTTCGCTGTTCCCTATTTGTCTGATTGTTAGAAATTTTACATTCAGTCCACATTTTCTTAACTTTTTACACAGCTAACATTCCTAAATTCCTATTCGCCACACACTCCACCTTTCCCGTAATCCTATTGGTTGAACTAAATTCAGTCCATCTCCTATACATACGAGCACTCCTCCAGATCCAGAATTTTTTGCACTGAAGACGGTACGCTTAAGGTTACCGAAACAGCTGTATGCATCGCAAAAGGTTTTCTTTTGGCCTTTCCGACGTAGTAGTTTATTTGAGTTTTGATAAATTATACTAGTTTTTAGTCTTTTGAAGAAACACTTTATTTAATTAGAAATATGTTTACAAATCCTAGCGTACATAAAATGCATAAGAGGAAAAACATACTACCCTTAGGATATAATAATATATTTTTTATTTTTATTCAGAACAATAACTGTAGTAAAAAATATTGTAATTTCAACAAAAGTTCCATAGACAAAATACTGCTATAACTGCTTTTTATTTCCTTAGTTGCGGTTAAAATTCGTCTGTATACGAAAATATTTCAAAACATACGCTTCTCACAAATAAGTATTTTATGTAGAAAAGAATGTTTCAAAATAGCTCCAACATTTTCGAACTTCATCTTTAAAGGCAACTAAGATTTCCATTAGGAAATGCTTATTATAATGTTTCTACAGAAATTACTTCAACTATTTTTAGACAACAAACTATAGTTTTATCGGAGTTGACAACATTTTAATATATTCCAGAGCATTTTTTTTTTTCCCGACATTATTTCGAAGCACTTTTATTTTCAGGGAAAAGTTTTTCTTATTTTATTACACTTATAGATTGGAGAAAATTATTCTATAAACAAAGTGGTGAGAAGCGGTTCTAAGAATGCTCCGGAATTAATTAAAATGCTGGCACCTATGGTTTTATGTTGAGGTGATTAACGTTGCTGATTAGATGCATACCTGCACCCATTCTAATTAATATTCCGTAAAATTGTAAGTGCCGCCTTATTTTTACACCAGTCTTTTTTTAGAATATTTTTCTTTTTCCTTAATTTTAATTAGATTTAAAGAAAAAAAAAATTAAGGTGTAGAAAAAAAAAAAAAATAGGACTAATTGTTTTACGGTATAGTAATTAGCATGTTGGCCGGTATGTAGGTATGAATTAGGGATGCGTTGCAATTTTAAAATATTAAAAAAAAAAAAAAAAGTATTTTCCTATAAACAAGCACTTGTGTGATTTATATTTAATATTTTTTAATTTATATTAAAATAAAAATACACTTTAAATTCATGCTTTTTTTTATGTTTAATATTTTAGGTAATAACTTGTTTTATAACAATTTGTTGTCTGATAATATGAAGAACGTGTTACGTACTAGTTTTAATTATAAAAAGACAGATTAAAGTAATAGTATATGATTTAAAACACTTTATCTATTGAATTTTGTAAATATATTTCGAATTTTTTTCACAGTGGCACGGACACACAATAAATGTTTAAACGGAAAGAAGCCATGCCCGTCAACATTCTAATTAATATTTTGTAGAACAATTAGTACCGCATACACACACGCACACATATATATAGAGGAAACTAAGTGTAGTTGACCCATAGGGAGACATGACCCATGAGGATTTTTCCTATGAAAGGGTACCTTTAGGAAAATATTAGTCATTATACGGATTGACTAATCATACAACAGCATTTTGCAGGGAACAGTCATTGCAAAATAATCACTGGTTTCTACCAATTTAGTATTGATTGACACTGCATCTTTCAAGTAAATTTTGAAGATCATGGACTTTGTTAAATTTGAACTTCCAGTTTTGAGGAAAGTCAATTTCAAAAGTATAGCTGTTTTAGGCACTGTCTTAGCTACATATTGGTATTTAGTAACTTCATATAACTGTAATGCAAGTTGCTAAAAATTTAGGATTAACAAAGCAACACAACTTAAGGACACTTGACCCAATGATTTACACTTTTGCGACCGCATGCTTTTGTCTTTTTCAGCATGTTCTGCTGGCGTTATTCTTTCGAGTTACAACATTTCATGATAAAATTTCATGTATTCATATTTATATTCAATTGGATAGATATTATAATTATATTCTTTCTAATCAAAATATAGTTGTATCCATAGTATATTGATTGTAAAAAAAAGAATGTCTGGTATCTTCGTAAGAAATAAGTAACATACAAATTGCGAAGGCGGCGTTACAGATTTATTAATAATGTTAATTTAACTTTCTTTGTTTAAATTAATGGACTTTTATCCTATAAATAACTAAAATATTATGACTTGCGCCTAATGATATATATGTATATATATATATATATATATAATATATTTTAAGAAATTATTAAAACATTGTGAATATTTAGGCCTAATATACTGGTTTTATTTAAGAAATAACTAAAATATTTTTAATCAATGAACCCAGTGAAATAACCTATATCATTAAAATCTGTACGCGCGTGTATGTGTCTGTCTGTTTGTCTGTGAGAAACGGCTTGAAGCAGCTAAGGCTCGACCGCTAATGGTCGCACGGACTTCGGACAGGTACCGTCGGACGGAGAATTTATCACAAATGTTCGTTATCTAATTTGCTAAACGATGCGACCCTAATTAGCGGAGATTTTAATTAAAAGTCGACCCATGCCTACCGAAAAATGACCGAGAATTCATGGCTAAATGCTAAAAAGAGGCATTTTTACGGAAAAAAGTGGAAAATAAATTAGAAATATCAGTCGTATTGTTACAAGCAAGGTACCATTAAAAAGGGCATTTTTTTTTTTTTTTTTTTTAATCCGATGGTTTAAACGGCTTATCGATCGGACAATTACATTTTTTTAAATTAAATAACCTATAAAAAATGTTGGCAACAAATGACAAGAATCTTAGCTTTGCAGACGATCGTCTAGACATCGGAAGCGAAAAAAAAGCACCTGCCACTGATTGAAAACATAGGTCAACAACAAAAACTTTTTTTCGTGGTGCCTGAAACTTTCAAACTGATTTTGAATATTTTGGTGTTGCTAATTCCAAAAATGTGATCAATTTTGTTCTAGCAGCTCTAATTTATGGGATATAATTATAATTATTATGAACATTATCACTGTTATTATTATTACTATTATTATTTTTATAACTATTACTATTACTAATATTATGACTATTACTAGTATTATTATTATTATGATTCTTCTTCTTCTTCTTTTTTTTATTGAAATATAATTGAACTTAATGAATGATACTGAGGGGTGAAGAATTGAAGTGAATAATTTCTTTGGAAATTATAAAACTTCCAACTATGAAGAAGTAGTGGAAATTATGCTCACTACTTTTTGTGCACTTGGTTGTAACATGAGCATAACACTATACTGTCTGCACAGTATTTTGACCGATTTCCACATCGTTAAAAGTATGGTATTTTTGGCATATAACGTAGATAAGCTAAAAATCTAGAGCTGATGGGGTAAAAAGGAAAACATTTTTGGAATCAGTGACCCAAATATAGCCAGGAATTTGTCAAAATTGTTAGGTACCAAAACTACTGTTGACCAGTGTAATCAGATGTATTTTAAGTGGGATAAAAAAATTGCAATTTTTTATTTTCTTCAATTTTTAAAATTCGCACACGACACTTAGTATACAATCTTAACACAACAAAAGAAACTTGCAGTTCAAATTTCATCGATTTTGGTCAATAAACAAAAGATTCAGATTGTAATTGCAAATTAAATTTTATCTTAACACGCCTGACATTATGTCTCCCGAAAGAGGATGCCAGTTTCTATAGCAACACAAACACACTTAATTTAAAAATATTTCTTTTTCTATTTAATTCTATTAACCGACTACCTGGTAATGGAATTCGAAATTTCACCTGACTTACATGTTTTGAGGTGTCATGGCGCTGTAATATTTTAAAATTTCAATATTTCAGATTCTAATTATGTTTAAATTATTTTAAATACATCACTCGAAAGGTATTTTAAAGTACTTTTATATTATCGAAAGTGGAATTCGAGATTTCATCCGATTTACACGTTTTGAGGTGTCCTGAATTGTTTTTCTTTTGTATCTCAGCTACTAATTAAAATAATTTCGCAAGTAATATATCATTAGAAAGCTTTGTTGATTTGGAATCGAATAGTAGATTACAGAAATTTCCACCGCCAGATGGCGCTGTAATATTTTTAAATTTCTATATTTAAATTTCTATTTATGATTAAATTATTTTTAATATGTCATTTGAAAGATACTTTAAAGTTCTTTTATATTATCGAAAGTTTCCACCTGATTTACACGTTTTGAGGTGTCCTGAATCAGTTATCTTTTGTATCTCAGCTACTAATTAAAATAATTTCATAAGTAATACATCATCAGAAAGCTTTGTTGATTTGGAATCGAACAGTAGATTACATAAATTTCTACCGCCAGATGGCACTGTAATATTTTAAAATTTCAGTATTTCAATTTCTAATTATGATTAAATTATTTTAATACATCATTCGAAAGATATTTTACTTGTATACTTTTGTATACTTTTGTCGGTCGCCAAAAAGTCCGCTTAATTCCTTCTTGAACACCGCCCAGGAATTCAGAGTACATATCTTCATTGTTAACGTACCACTGCTTTGCCGTACCATCAAGGAAGAAATAAACATTGGCTAAGCACATCATGTCATTCCATTTGTTGAATTTAGCCAATCGGTCGTATCCTTTAAGCCATTTCAAAGGGTCTTCTCCAGGCACACCTAGGAAGGTCGATGGGCTCCTTTGTTGCTGGTAGGTAGGAGTCAATACGACGGGCTTGGTCTCTTCTGGCACTTTGGTTTCTGGCATTTTCGTTTTCATCTTTTTGCTGTCTGGAAAATAAAGTCCGTACTCGGGAGATTGTCCTCTTAAACGGAGACTTCTGCGAAGATTGTCACTGTAATCCACGTTTGCAAGGTTTATTTACTCGGCGCCTCCCCCAAAATGTCACATAGATGTCGTGAAGAGTCAAAGTCAGCACTCGAAGTGAAGTAACAAACGTAGTTTATTAGCATAACAAACTTGTAAGACAGCTACACTCGGCTGAGAACATACTCAAACTGAGGAACAAGTCGCTTATATACAATATTCGAATATTCCAGAATACAAGATTAACACAAATTAGAATATTCTAGAAACTGCTAGAATAGGAAATTAAATATGCAAAGATAATTATAAGAAATTATAAATAATTTTTTAGAGTCTTTAAATTTACTTGCCCTCGGCTGGAAACGAACCGAGGTTGTCTGGGTGACAGTCCAAAGACAAACCTCTACGCTACGGCGGCGGCTGTAAAGAAAGCTGACTTTGTCGCAATATTGGTTATTATTGAATAAAAAATCCGCAATATCTGGCAACACTGCTCTGTAGTTATCGTTTCATTTTAGTTTCCTGACTTTCTAAAATTTATGAGTACATTTTCATCAACCAAAGAAATTAATTTGTTAACTTTCATGACTGCAGAGAGGCCAACATTTGAATTTATTCTGGGGCATTTTTAGCCCCGCCATTATTCCATATCAATTTTATTTAAAGACTGAAATTTTCTTATGTTGGAGAAAATTTTTCTAAAAGTAAAGTGTGACATAAGGGCGAGACTAAAAATGTTCCGGAATAAATTAAAAAGTGTGCAACTATGTGACATGATGTGAGCTTTTCGGCTTTGGACACTCGCCCTTGAACATAACAGAAGCTGTTAAATATAACCTAATTGCATCAAGATAAATTGAAAATCAGCTTTGTGAAGGGATTTTTTTTTTTCTCACAAGCAAAAAAACTTTCTCAAGTTTGGCATGCAGATCTTCTTACAAAAAGAGCCAAATGAATTTCATACTATCTCGTGAAAATCTTTAAGTGGGTAAACACAAAATTTATTCTCTGTCCTGTTCCGTAATATCAGCTTGCTAAACTACAGGTCTAGTTAAAAATTTTAGCACATATATATTTTGAAAGACACCAATAATTGCCTGCAATACAGCTAACATGCATAAATACTCACATTAATATTATGTTCGAAAATTTAACTGGAAAAGGAAAATAAAGGAATGTTTATATAAACATATTTTCGGTTAATATTTAAAAACGTGAATTAATTTAGATAGACTGTCTAAAATATAGGAAATTTCAGTTTTTCAACCCGTGTAAAAAAAATCTGATATTGATAGAATTAAAATAATAATAATAATAATAATAGTTTTTATATTTTTGTTACAAATATTTATCGGATCAATTACATAACACTTTAATTTTTTTCAACAAGGTAATTTCTAACAAAATTCAAATATGGAATTCTAAGATTCTAAGACGGAAGGAGGCCGCTCACCACTATGCAGCGGTTTTGAGCGTTTTTAACCTTTAGAGAAGGGTTCCAAAGCCACTGTGGAGATTCAAAAGAGCCCGTCTCCAAAGGTTAAGCCTCCCCCGTTGTTTATTGCATAAGAAAACAAACAACAAAAAATTACAATGGTCGACAGAGCAGAGCTCTCCCGCGACAAAAGGCGACAAAGTTGCATGAAAGTGAAGAGGACAGGAGCCGAGTGGTAGTCTATTTACAATGTTCATACAGGTAATGTACAAATTTCACACAGTCTTTATACCAAGCCCAAACACCCTATGAACAATGTTCGTTAATAGCAACATTATGCGCTTGATGATTGCTTCCCGAGAGTACTTCCGTGGAATGCTGTAGCATCAAACATGACCCAGTATTCGCCATGTAGGAGAGGAGAAAAAATTAAGGAAAGATAGAGAAAGAATTTAGTTTGTTGAGCTTGATAAATCTTGAAGGAAGACATAGATGCCCTTTAATTTGAGCCGTATGGGCTTTCTGGTTATTAAATTGTTCAGCCAAGTTGCTGGTCTAGGGTTACGGTTCCTTAAATGGCAAGGTATTGTAAGTTGACAGTGAAAGTAGTAATGTTGTGCAGTCCTCTCCTCGCCGCACGCGCATAAGGGTGATCGTCAGCAATGAAATCTGTGAAGGTATTTGGGAAAGGGGCCATGACCTGACAGAAAGGCAGAGATATCCGGGGAGAGGTCCCAAATATTGAGTGAGATATTTGGTATTAGCTCGTGAGTGTATGTCCTTTTTGGAGACACACTCCAGAAAGCCTGCCAGTCGTTAATTAGCTTTTGATTTAGGTGATATTTTATGTAGGAAGGGGACCTGGGAGTGAATAGGCTAAGTCACTAGATCCTGTTGCTGATTTTGCAAGAGTGTCTGCTAGTTCATTCCCGACGACCCCCTTATGGGCAGAAACGTGTGCCAGGTAGATTTTAGTTTTTAATTTTGAGAGCTTTATTTTAATTTCAAGTATCTGTGGGTGTCTGCTCTTGTGGCAAGCTTGGCCTTCAGGCTCGAGAGGCTGTTTGTTATTGTAAAAAAAAAAAAAAAAAAAAAAAAATGCTATTTTAAAGTGACTTCAGACTTGATGGTTGTTTCGGTAAGAATTACTGTCTAAAAATATGTAAGCACTGTAAGCACTGTCTTTTTATTTATTTATTTATTTGAAATATTACTTTTGGTGTTTTACTTACATTTACTACTTATGAATTTCTATGATGTATATTTTATTAGATCTTAAAATAAATTAAAAGAATGTTAAATATGTTATAAAAAAGAAAAGAAAATATCTCATAGAGCCTCAAGGAAATAATTCAACCAACCATTACAAAGTTCTTTTTCTAGTACCGTTACCATTTTATTTTTTATTAGTTTAATTTTTACATTTATGAAAATAGACTTAATTTTATTTTTATTTCAGAACAGATTTATTTTATTTTATTTTATTTTAATCGGATGAATCATGTAAAAAAAAAAAAAAAAAAAAAAAAAAAAAAAAAAGATATTTTTCTCAATTCATGAATAATTCTACAATTAGAAAGCTCTTTATTCATATCTTTCAAGAGTTTTTGACAGATTTTTTATTCATGAAGAGCTTGTTAAAAAAAATAACTTAAAGGTATTTGACAGCTTTTTATTCAATAGAAAGTTATTGATAACTGTCCTTTTAAGAGAAATTTATATCCAAATCACATAGCTTTATACGAGAAGATAAGTTACAAATTTCTTACATAAGAATGATTCTTTTCTATTAAAATAATTAGTAAAAATTTCACTTTTTTTGACATAAAATGAATATATATATTCCAAGGTTTCAAAAATTGAATTTTACAGTAATATTTATAAAACTCTAAATCACTCTTTATATAAAAAGACTACTAGAACTTCTAGGGGTTCTTCTAGGTCGTCTTCCCAACATCTGGACATTTCATATATATTACAAAATCTCAAATCCTTAGAAAGTATTTTTCTTCAGTCTTATAATTGGAAAGTTATACGTAATTTTATTTTTGGAATCAAAAAGAAGTATCTTCTTAAATATTTTAAAGTATTCCATTCTCATTCTTTTGATTCACACTTCAGTGATGTATTCTTTGATATTTTACACTATAGGGCTGAGTGTTTTAATATTAAACTTGATTTAAAGTCTGGTCAAAAAATAAATAACTCTCTCTTGGTGATAAATTTTTCTCATCTGGTTTTTAATAAACTTCATATTCACAATTTACTTAATGATCCATCCAATCCTTTTCCCATCAAAAACTTCATCATTCAAAAAACTTTTAAATACAATATTACTTTAGGCAGAAAAATATTTAACTACAATAAATTTGCTAAATTTCTTACTTCTAATGATCAGCCTCCATGCTATTGTTCTGATTCCAAATATAAATCTTTTTTCAATACATCTCATGGTCATATTATTACTGGTGGTATCAATATTGTGGAAAATCTTACTCTTAGATCTTTGATGAAGTATGGTACTAAATTTCGGATGCCCTCAAAATTCAAATTTATTGATATCATTACTCAATTTAATTTAGACTTGGATCTCTTTATATACAAAATTGCTATTGACTATAATAAACCAGTGGAATTTTTTAATGAGTGGAAATTTAAGTTATTGGAGAAATTTAAACTTGATTTAGTTTATAATATGCACCATCTTTCTAATATCAAGTACTATGATTTCAAAGAAATTCATTCAGCAATTCTAGACTTACAGTCTAAATTTATTATTACTTATGTTGACAAGGCGGCTAATAACTATGCAATTATTTGCAAAAAGTATTATAAACAACTTCTTTTTGATACTATGGATACTAGTAATATTTTTCTTAAGATTAAAGACAGTATCGAAATTAAAAATAGGCATATATTTAATTATTATAAGTTGTTAAAAACTAAATGTAATAACTACAATTACCCTTATTTAGTTGTAATTCCAAAATTTCATAAAGATCCTATTAAATTTCGTACTGTTACTGTTGCCTGCAATGCCTATACTTCTAATGCTAATATTATGTTATTGAATATCCTTAAAAAATTACATAGTTATATTGTTTCTAACAAGTGTAATTTTTTTCTAAAAAATAGTTTTCAACTCAAAAATAAAATTAAAAATCTTACTGATATTACTGGTATAAAAACTTTTGATTTCAATGATATTTTTAATAATATTGATATTAGGGATATGTTTGATATTATAAATAAACTTTTTGTAGAAAATTTGCAGTATTTAAATCTAAATGTATGCATAACTCCTTCAGCCTTTAAAACTCTGACTAGGTTTATCCTTTTCCATAACTATATTTTATTCAATAAATATTTATATAAACAACGTTTAGGATTGCCACAAGGTGGAATTGCTTCTAGCATATTAGCTGATCTATACTTATATTATTATGAGCGTGACATTGAGTGTACTAACTTTAAATTACTACGATACATAGATGATATAATTATATTATATTTGGATAAAAATCACACCAATCTAGACTTACCTGTCAAATATCCTGAAAATCTGTCTCTAAGTAGTACCGATTTGGATTCTAGTGTCATTAATTTCTTAGATTTAAAAATTATTCTTAATAATAATGGCCAATTAGAATTTGACTTATACGATAAAAAGAAAGATTTCCCCTTTAAGGTAAATTTTTTCACTAACTTTAAAACATGCTTACATAAATCTGTATTTGTCAATATTCTTCTTAATTTTACTCTAAGGATCAAATATTTAGTGTCTGATAAACATCAAAAATTACAATTTCGATTCTTTAAAAATTTAGCATTAATTAATGGCTATCCCAAACACTTAATTAAAAAATTCTTTTAATTATTTATTTAATTATTATTATTTATTTATTTATTTATTTATTCTTTTTTTTTTTTTTTTTTTTTTTCTCCTCATACATTTTATTCAAATTTAAATTTACGTTTAGGTATTATTATTTGGTTTTCATCAAATACATTGATTATTTGAATCCTAAATTTATTTGATTTTATTTTTCCATTATTTTCATCTTATTACTCCAGATGGCAGCACTATTCATGATTCAATATTAGGAATCATCATCTGATTTTTTTTTTTTTTTTCAAGGATTTGAATCCTTATCATACATGAATTCCACTGTGAATCCTAAAAATTACTCTATGGTCAATGCTATTTTGAACTAATTAACTGTGGATCTAACTGCTAACTGATTGTTACATTTTTACATGCGCGAGTGTGCGACGTTCATTGCTTCAATTTCATTTAGAAAGGTTAAAGTAATCTTATTATTCTACAGTTTTATGGGTTTAATTTTAATCTTATATTTAAATGGTTATGGTTTTTCATATTTAGGTAAAGGTTTTATTATGATTATCGATTTAGTATCGTTTCATTATGATCTTCGTTTTTCTACATTGACTATGTCTATTTCTTTATTGAGTTGTGTTCATTTCAAATATTTTATTCAGTAAGTTGAATTTTTGTATTTTTATTTTAATCTTAATTTTATGGTTTTGGTTTGTCATATTAGGTTATAGTTTTGTTTTTATCTTCTCGTTTAATGGTTTTTCTATGGGTGTTTCGGGCCTGCGAACAAAGAAATTCTTAGCTTTTGCTTTCTTTGTTACAGAAAAACATCCATATTTTAGCATATTTGCATTCTACCAGGCCCTTGAAAACGTTAGAATGCAAATAATGCTTTTTTTCTTATTCCAATTTACAATATTTATTTCGATTTTTCTTTAATTCTTCTTTGATTTGATATGGGTAGTCTTAGCTTGTGATCCAAGGAATTGTTTTAATACTGAAGTTGAGTCATCTTTAAATTTCATAAAAATTTTTTTGCACTGATTATATTAATTTTTTTGCACTGATTATATTAATGTATTTCTATATATATATATATATATATATATATATAACTTAAAGAAATATTGAATAAATTTTAAAATCTTTTAAAAAGCCCAATTAAGCATGTGTATTCATTTTTTTTTTTTTTTAATGCACTTGATATTTCCATTTCTATTATTATTATTATTATTATTATTATTAGAACAATAAATGAAGTTTTGTAAGATAATAAAAAAACGTCCTTTTAGTTCATATTTGAAAGATTTTTTTTTTTCTTTTACATTTTATAAGTTACTGGCGGGCAACGCCCGCTTTGCTGGTCCCTATTTTTAAATGAATCATTATAATTACTGAATTCTTAAAATTGCATTAATTTTTATCACGTTAAAAAAAAAAAAAAAAAAAAAAAAAAGAAACAAAATCGGATTAGGAAAAATGTCGCACCGGGTTCTCAATGCCTTCGGAAAAAAATTCCCAAAATGCTCTAACTCTTATTTTTATTATTTTCCCCCTTCGCCCCCCCCCGTCTATCCTAATAATTTTACAAATTCGAAAATATCCGCAATCGATTTGTAAGTATAAAAATCCTCTATGCACCAATTTTGAACGATCTATCTCTATTTTTATTTTTTTTGCCCCTCCGCTCCTCCCCTTCCCGCCCCTCCCAATAATTTAAAAAATTCGAAAATATCCGCAATCGATTTGTAGGTATCGAAAACCTCTATGTACCAATTTTGAATGATCTAACTCTATTTTATTTTTTTTTGCCCCTCCGCCCCCCCTTCTCGGCCCTCCTAATAACTTTACACTTTCGAAAATATCCCCATTCGACTTGCAGGCCTCTAAAACCTATCTGTATCAATTTTGAACGGCCTAACTGTATTTCTATTTGTTTTTGCCCATAGCCCCCCTTACTGCCCCACCCCCTTCCCACCCCTCCTCATAATTTTACAAATTCGAAAATATCCGCAATCGATTTGTAAGTATCGAAAACCTCTATATACCAATTTTGAACGATCTAACTCTATTTTTTTTTTTGTCCCCCCTCTCCCCTCCCTCCTTCTCGCCCCTCCTAATAACTTTACACTTTCGAAAATATCCCCATTCGACTTGCAGGCCTATAAACCTATCTGTACCAATTTTGAACGCCCTAACTGTATTTATATTTGTTTTTACCCCGTATCCCCCCCCCTTAAATTTCATGCTTCTAGGTCTAGGGGTTTGGTCTGGGCGATGATGAATCACCCCCTCACTCACTCAGGAAGAACGATTATATATATATAGATTTTTTTTCTATAATGATAATATTAATAATTAAAATAATAATAATAATAATGAAAGTCATTTTCATTTTATAAGTTTTTTCACGTGTGGGATTTGTCATCAGATAACCTGACATATCAGACTTTTTCATTCAATCATTTTTCACAAATTAAGAAAAAAAAATACATTGTTTCATTTGTTTTGTGTTTTGTACGTAATAATAAATATAGTAATTATTAAGCATAATTAATCAATTCATATTTCATTAAGGTTTTATTTCGCAATAGTGCTCTTAAACTAATCGTATAAACGAGATGCTACAGAATACGTCTATCAATAATTTTTAAAGGAATTATGAAATTATGCCGCAACTAAATCATGAAAGTTACTAAAACCATATATTTGTAAAATATGATAGTATGAAATATTTTTCTCTAACAGCATTTCACTTAATTTAAAATAATATGCATTTTATGCATTTGCAGGTCGATAAAAAAAGTTTAATGCATGGAATAATAAATAGAATTAAGAAAAAAAATTAACTTTCTTATATAGTTGAATTTTGTTCACATATACAAATTAAATTAAATTTACTTAGTTTTTATTATAATAAATTTATTTCATATTACATCTTTAGAAAATATACTTAACCCCTTCCTTCTCGCACCCGTGTTAACCACGCCCCACGTGTATTTTTCTTTTAATATTTTAGGATACATGAAAGCACCAGCCAGTACCAAACTGTATATATTGTATTTGAAAATATGTACAGAATAAATATATATATTATTTATATATTTATTTTCAATCTATTATGTTTTAATTAGACAAAAATGTGGATTTTATAGGCGTGTCATTGAAAAATATGCGGCAATACTATACTAAATTTATTAACCAATTGCCGGTCCATTTTAATATTACTACTGTGGTCAGTTTTGTCAAATTTAAGAACATTTTTATTCAAAACGACTACTTAATTTTAATTGTAACTGTTGCCTAATCATTTCGAAGGTTATTCGTTATGTATAACAAACCATAGCCTCCTAAACTAGATGCCTGTCACGTGGCTCGGAAACTTAGCAACAGTTAAAGCGGTAGACAGCGCCACCTGGTACAAATTGAGAGACTTTTTTATTCAACTGTCACCAATAATTTTAAGAAGTGATATATTATTTATACAATCCACAAAATTACTGATGATAGTTGGATAAAAGAATCTGTAAGTTTTGCAACACTGTTTGGAGCGCTTTAGAGAGTTAGGGCCCGAAAAGGGTTTTTCCATAATTAAGGATTAACCTTTAAGGTTATATCAATAGGTCATAAACAAATATTTATATATCATACCTGCCAAACTTTCTAACTCTTAAATCAGATATATCGCAAAATTTCTTTAACCCTTTCATGGTCATGGACGTGTATACACGGTCAGAGTTTTTTACTTCTGAATCATTTATTCATTGCTACGAATTTGCTAAATAGAAAACAATCAGTTTCTCAGTATTCCTGATAAATTTGTAATATTATTAGTACTTAATGACTTAAAAATATATAAAACACATCCCACTAAAATGGCTTCGAAGCAAAAGTAAAAATCGATCGTACTTTTTTTCTTCTACGATTATGTAAATTGAAAGTAATTACCGGAAATTTCTAGTATGAAATCTCCAGAGAAAAACGGAAACTTGGCAGCTCTGGTAAATTTACATATTTTAAAAAACTAGATATTTTTTAAAGTTACCATTTAAGAGTCCTACATTAAGAGGTATTTTATTACAAATATAAGTTGATTTACCATTATTTTAATATACATTCTCAAGTTTATTATTATTATTATTATTATTATATAGAGAGATAATAGATTAAAACTTTTGCTTATCAATCAGACATGGACATTTTTTTTAATTATATATATATATATATATAATTAAACTTTATATTATATATAATTAACTTATTAAACTTATTATTATATATAATTAAACTAATTTAATTATATATATATATATATAATATACTAATGTATCTTCATTTAACTTTTTAAACTCGTGCTGTTATTGATCCATTCGCCAAGTGAAATGATTCTTTACTCTAATATTATCTTAATCTCATTTTGAATAGATTAAAGACTTTAAAATATAATATCAGTATCTCTCCCCTTCATTAACTTCCCACTTTCATTAAAAATCCAATTAACAAGCCTTTATACGTCTCTTTTGATACTTTTGTTCCAAATTGGGTTTCATTATTGGCTTTCTGAAAAAATAAATGATGACAAAAGAGTATTTATTAAGGTATTGAAGTTTTACAGGTATTACTCTGTATTTAATAATTATACGCTATTAAATGTATTGTTTTACTGCGTTTTCCTTGAAATTTTTTAGGTGAATTGTAGTACAATTTTTTATTGATTTTCTTAATATTTCGTATATCGGCTTAGAAATTGTAATTTGGATATTTCAATTATTGTTTTTTGTTTTTTAAACAAAGCATATAAAATATTTTATGTTCTTTTATACATTTGATTTCAACAAAATAAAAAATAAAAATAAATTAAAAAATATAAATTAAAAAAAAAAAGTAGAGGTTTGCTCTGATAGCATATTTTACAAAATATTTTTCTTTTGTATAATAATAATAATAATAATAAAAATCACAACACTAACTCAAGACAAATTTTATGTAATGGAATATAAACAGAAAATTCTCAAGAGAAATATTACATACTTTTTTTATAATAAATATTTTAATTCATTTCAAAAGTAACGTGAAGGATCACAGTACGTTGAGGACAATATGTTAAAACTTCTTTTACGATACCAGTGTGATCTAATAAACTAATGATGATTTATTATATTTATTACATCAACATCAACATCGTCATCATCAATTTCAGCCTTTATCAATCCACTGCAAGATGAAGGCCTCGCCTAGGTGATTCCAATTTGCCCGGTTTTCTGCAATCCTTAGCCATTCCGGTCTTCCAAACTTTACAATATCATCACTAAAACGACGGAGTAGTCTCTTCCTCGATCTTTTCTTACCTCTCGGTATCCAAAATAGGACTTAGGTTGTCTGTCTATCATCATATCTTTTCGCAAGGTGCCCAGTCCAGCTCCACTTTAACTTGTTAACTCTAGAAATAACATCAGTAACTTTGATTTGCTCCTTAATCCAAAATTTCGCTTTCTGTATTTTCAGGTGCAACTATCCTGACTTCTATGGGTTGTTTGAAGTTTTTGTACAGTTTTACAGGTTAATGTCCAAATGCCCGAAGCAAACGTTAAAACAAGCAAAATGCATTGGTCAAAAATTTTACTTTTCAAATAAATTGGGAGGTCGCTTTTAATTCTAGTTCTACTTCTGCTGAATGCTCTTCATAGTTTTACTGGGTCGTTAATTTCTTCCATGATGTTCCCGTTCATTGTGAGGAACCATCCGAAATAAGTATAACTGACTACTGTTACTAATTCATGCACATCAATATTGAAAATCAAATCTTTAGTGAAGAAACAAAAGAATTCGACGCAATTTTTGTCTTATTTCTGAGGTTAATTTTCAATCCAGTGAGATTGCTTTATTTGTTTAATTCCTGAAGTATTTCTTGCAAATCTTCAAATGAGGGGACAAACAGTATAATATCATCCGCAAATCTCAAATAGTTTATAAACTCTCCATCAATTTTTATGTCTTTCACTTCTCAATTTATTTTTTTAAATATTTCTTGAAGTACTGCATTGAAGAATTTAGATCAAATTGGGTTCTCCAGTTTACATTACTCGTTCTGTGGAGTTTTAATTTGGTTGGTGCTTCTTTATAAGTGTTTCCAATAAGGTTAATGCATCCTGAATTAATATTAGTATTCCTTAATGCATCCATAGCTGCTAGTGATGATACAGAGTCAAAATGTTTAACATAATCTGCAAACGCCTCACAGACAGAGAGTTCGTATTCATTATTTCTCTAATTCTATGAATGTGGTCGATGGTACTAAAACCACATTGAAATCCTGCTTGTCATTTAGGTTGTGCTGCATCTGATTCTTTCTGTAAGCGGTTTGGGAGAACGTTCATGAAAAGTTTATACAAAATTGAGAGCAGGCTAATTGGATGATAGTTTCTAATATCTTCTTTTTCTCCTTTCTTAAAGTGTAAGATTATGATAGCTTTTTTCCAGTCCTTTTTAACATCAAATAACTACACATTTGTTGAAAGTTAAGTTAGAACTTTGATGGTTATCTTCCTTATTAAAAAAAATGTATATATGTGTGTATATATCCAGTCAATTTGTGTTCTCCTGAAGCTTTTCCTATTTTCGTTACTTTTATTGCTATAGCTACGTCTTCCTTCAATATTGCTATAGATTCATTTGTATTTGATTATGTAAGGTGAACCACTGTGCTATTCTGGTGAGCTGTACAATTCTAAATAAAAAATTGCTGCCTCGTTTAAAATTTGCTCTTAATACCGAGTGATATTTCTACTTTTTGTTTGTAATGCAAGAATTCTTTTCCTACGAAGCACCAGATATCTCTTTGCAGTCTTCAAACCTTTATTTTCTTCGGTGACTTTCTGGATCGTATTACAATTAAATTTCCTGGTGCCTTCTACAAGCTTTTTCCTTAGAGTTTTATATTGTTCTGAAAATTCAACCTTTGCAATAATATTTTCCATGTTAAATTTCATTTTTCTTCTCTTTTCCATTAGCTGTCGTGTCCTTTCGAGATTTTCTTAATAGATTTATCTTCTGCTAATCCAACAATTTTTTTTGCTGATACCAGAATAAGATTGGCAAGATTCACAGTGAACTCATTGCAGTGGCGTATCGTGAACCGAAAATAGGTGAAGAGCTGAAAAATAATATTAAAGTATTTTTAATCATAATTTTTATTAAACATGGTCTTAATAAAATTAAATAAAAATACTTATTTAAATGTAAGTTTACGTTCTATAAATGAATACAGCGTAAAATACAGTGTGCCTCTTCACCAATTTTCGGTGCACGAGCCGCCACTGACTCTTTGACATCTTCAATATCCTGAAGCAGTCAAATCTGTTTTTTTTTTTTTTTTTTTTTTTTTTTTTTAGTTCAAGCTAGAACTCTTGTTTATTAGCTTTTAGAAACTATGGTTGAATTCTATTGTTTTCAATTTGTGCTAGTTTCTGCCTTACTAATGCAACCTAGAACTTTACTTTGCAACGTACCAGTCTGTGATCAGACCAGAGTTAAATTTATTTATCTCGGCACAATCAATAAAAGAGTATTTCTTGTCTATTAGAATGTAATCAATTTCATTTGTTCCTCCACTGGGACTCCTTTACGTCCATTTCTTCTCTGGGTTCTTTTTAAAAAATGAATTCATGACATAACATTTTTCACACTCTTGAAATTTAGTCAGTCTATGTTCTCTTTCGTCTCCAGTTCCCTTTCCAAATGCACCAACTACACGATAATTTGAATGTTTGAAATCATCCGTGCACTGAAATCTCCCATAATGATTCCAAGATTGTGCCCTTTAGTTTTTCTGAGGGTCATTTCTTCCTTCCTGCTCATATAATTTCTCGAGAACTGAGTCTTCACATGTTTTGGTTGGAGAATAAACTTGAATTACCTCAGCGTTATAACGCTTACAGAGCTTGATGGCGAGTGTTGCAATTATATTAGGAAATCTTGTGGCTTTTATGACTTTTTTTAATTAATATTATTCTTGATATTATAAGTGTAATGTTGTAAAAACAACAGCCCAGTGACCCGATATATCCGCCAGCGGCGGTCAGATGGTTAACCAAAAATTCTACTCCTCTACATCTTCCATTATCAGACCCTTGATAATTAAGCATATTTTTACTCTTGAAATCTGAAAAAAATCTTCATATTTTCCTCTAACTTCACTGAATCTTACAATATCACATATAATATGTCGTAGATCTTCTACAAGCTTAAGGAATTTATCTTCGGAGCTGTTGGACCTGCAATTTAAAGCACATATATTCGTTTCTTGGCAGATAACCCTGTGATTTTTTGCACCCCGTGCCTTCTTACTTTTCTGTATGCTGCCCATAGCACGGATATTCCGGATGCCGGGAACTGAGGGCCATAGTACATATGAAACAGGCACTTTGAAATATGAAGGAGGAATTGTACAAGTCACAATACTTTGAACAATGCGTCTTTGTGCGAGCCCATCCGTGTTTGTTTGTAATACCAGGAATTACTAACAGCTGCACCATGTAAAGGAACGAATTGGAGAATATGCCTATGTCCTGGTCGGTTCCACCAATTCATAAATAATGGCACTGGAGGGTCGTTTGCCAGTTAATAACACGGACCATTACGGAAACATATTTACTATATCCATAAACACATTTTTTTCAAACGACCAAAATACTAACAATAATTATAATAATAATAATAACAATACAATTTAACTAATGAATAGCTGACAACAATTCCTATTTTTTCAGAAAAAATATTACTAACATTTTCAAAAAATAAATTTTAACTTTCATAACCTTTGGAAAATACTATAATAAAATATTAGTTACAATTGTTCCAAATATTCAGAAGAGTTGGCCTTTGTGCTTACGTTCTGGTTACAAAATTTATTTTAATTAAAGCAAATTTATTTTAAAAACATGCATAAATTAGAAAATAAGTATAACACATTTTAAGTGAATTTATTATGGTATTGAAAAGTTGTCTTAATGATTAAAATATACGTTGTTTCAAGGCATTCTTAAATATCAATTTCTGTCCTTTTTCTAGTATATTATAGTGTACCAGAATACTAAAAATTAATGTACTTACAGTTATTGCATTTTTACGTGTTTCCAATTTCACGAAATGAGATAAAATGCATGCAAAAATAATTTATTTTTTCTTTAGTATTTTGTTCCCTTATTTTCAAAGATTTTATATTTTCCATATAATAAAATTAAATAAGTAATAATGCCTGGGCCGGGATTCGAAACCCAGATCTTTGACTTACAAGGTCAAGGCTCTACCAATTGAGCTATCCAGGACGACAACCGGTGGACATTACTCACTCAGACAACCTTTAGGCAGAAACATCTGGTCTATCAGGTAGATAGCTCGACAGAAATAAGCCGCAGATAAAGGAAAACACCATTAATAAATTTTTCGGCCTGTATAGCTCAATTGGTAGAGCCTTGACCTTGTAAATCAAAGATCTGGGGTTCGACTTCCGGTCCAGGCATTATTTTCACTCAGTCGGAAAAATAAATTTCAATAAATGATTTTCTTCCCAATCAGTTGATTGTGTGATTTTAATATATATAAAATAAGTAATATTTTATAATTGAATTATGATAAAGGCGGTATAAATATATAGCCACTTATAAACATATGATTTTAATAAAATAGTATAATCTTAAGCACAGGGGTAAAGTTTTTAGGTATTTATTTGAGAGGTATACAGTGAGCTAAAATTCTTTAAAATATTGTTTTAAATTAAAAAGTCCCCCCCCCCCTTTAAAAAAAAAAAAGTATATATCAATTTATTAATAGTAACACTAAATAAAAATACGACACGCAAAATTATTTTTTAAATTTTTCTTCACTTTATATTGAAATCTTTCTTCATTTAATAAAAAGTGCAAAGTTTACATTACCTTTGTTAATTAAAAGAAATCATATAAATAAATACTATAATGTTTAATCTATCCTACTTTAATAACGAAATTCCCATTACATTCTCTTAAGCTTTAAATGACCATTTTTCTTATTTTAAACGTCATTCTTTTCCTTAATATAATAGCAAAAACAAATTGCTTGGTATTCGTTAGCTGTTTAAAATTTTATAGCGACCAATAAATAAATGCAGTAGGTACTAAAATGTCACTTTATCTGAAAAAGAAAATAAAGAGAAAAATCAGTATTTTATGACTGGGTAATAAAAGAGCGTATAATTGGTTGTATAATGAATAGAAACAGTATTGAATATCTAAGATATCGTTATTTTTTTTTCTTTTATTTTTAAAAGAAAAAGATATTCAGACAAATTTATGATGATAGTATTATAAAAATTTGATCAGGTTGGGTAATAAAGATAAATAGACAATTAGCAAAGATTAAATATCCCTATAGTTTTATGTATTTAATGTAGAGAGATTTTTTTTCTTTTTTTTTCAAAGGTAATAAATTTAAATAAACAGACGCGATTTTATTAAGTGGAGTTTTAAAGTAAGTGAGTTGGAATAGGTTTTTCTTTATTGAGCATGCTTCTTCAATGCATTTTTTTTTAAATGAATTTCTTACCCAGATTTTTTTAGTTATTATATTATGTAATGTGTATTTAACTTCACTTTTATTTTTTCAAACATGATTTAATTTTTTGACTCTTAAAATATATTATATATATTTATGTTTTTGATATATACAGGGATGGAACACGGGCGCAGAATTCATACCGGAATGCGTTTAAGAAATTTATCTACCTATAATATCGTCGATTTAAGAGGTAGAAAATTTTCTTACATTGATAGTGGTATGAATTCTGCGCCCGTGTTCCATCCCTGTATATATTATCATATATTTTGTTAAAATTTAAAATATCCTGAAAAAAAAAAAAAAAAAAGGAGAAAAAAAAATGTATTGGATAGTAGGTATGCATTAAATTTTCTTTTGAATAATTATTGCACTTTGTTAATAGATTAAAATGAAACTCAAATTAGGTTCACAAATGAAGAGCTATCTACAATAAACCATTTTAGAAATTTTCGATTTTTAATAATTTAAATTTTCTTCTTAGTTGTAAATAATAGGCTGATATCATTCTCACACATTTCGACATTTTGAATTTTTTAATCAGTTTTATTACCCTATTATAAAAAAAAAATCTTTTTTTTTTTTTTTTTTTTTTTTTTTTTTTTTGTTGTTGTTGTTGTTTTTTTACGATTAAATACAGTGAAAATTTTCGTACATAAACTTTTCCTCCGAAATCAAGAAAGTTGGCAACTTTCCATTCTTAAATTACACAGGTTTACAAAAATAGAGGTGGCAAAAAATAATTTGATTATTTTTATTCGATATATACATATGCGTACATATATTGAAGTGCTGAAACCGAAAAATTTGGCAGTTTTTCTCTATCATATATAGATTTTTGTCAATACAGGGTGTCTACCGACACCATAATTTTCATTTTAGATAGTTTCTAGTATGTATCAATGTTTAAATACAATTAATCATTGAAGCATACTATAAAAGTCGGAAGAAATGTCACAGAAGAAAATGTGTCGGCAGGCACATTCTATTGACAAAAATCTACACTTTATACAGAAACACTGGCTTTAATTTCTGTTTCAGCACACCAAAAACATAAAGATCAACCAAAACAATCGAATCAAAATTTTAGATGTAGATCCGATATTAAAAACATTTATCCATTCGCATCATAAAGAAATATGAAAAGAAGCAACAACCTCATTTTCTACTTTTTAGCTAACGTATAATGATAGAGACCAGCAAGCATGAGCGTATGCATGCAGCTCCGGTGATAGTGGCCAGGAAAATTAAGCGTATGTATACGCTAATGAGGCAAATAGGTTTAAAATCGTAGAAAGCGCTAGAATTATGATACATCTAACTTTTTCTCTGTTTAAATCTATAGATATAGAAGCAGAAGCAGAAACTTTTTTTTTTTTTTTTTTTTTTACCAATATGAAATTTGTAAATTCTAAGTCTAAAGAATAATAAAAATAATAAAAATAAAAATTATTATTATTATAAAGAATGGTTTCAAAGTATTGCCTAATATATTTTGCATTTCACTGCGCGCAAGTTATTAAAAATATTGAAAATAGAACATAAATTTTACCTAAATTGAACATAATTCATGGGGCTGCAGTTTGAATTAAAATATTTATAATTATTCAATTATATAAAGTTTTATTCATCTTTATTTACTCAAACTGAGAAAGCATGAATTTTTATATGTATTTATTTATTTATTTATTTTTCCAATTGAACTGCATGATTCTAATAATTTTTGAGATGTTAGGAAAGTTCTTACATAATAAATGTACACGTCAAGTGATTTTGAGATTTTATGCACGAAAGCGAGAAAATTCCAGATAGTCCAGTCAAAATAGGATAAATAGAAAAAAAAATCGTGTAGTTTTGAAATTTTGCATACTCATAGCCAAGAGGATCCTGAACAACATATTAAAAGTCCCCGCCCGTGGTGGGTGAGCTGGGGGCAGGTGGGGGGCATTTAAGGGGGGCACTTTTCAGTTTTTATTAAATATCTTAAAAATTATCGCATTAAGAGAGAGAAAATGTCAATTACAAAATTAATCTACGTAAATTTTCCTACAAAAATTTATATTACATTTTGTTTATATGATCAACAGTTTAGAAGATATAGGGGGATAAAATAACACATTTTCTTGAAAAATTCTTTTTTGCATTAGTAAAATAAACTAAATTGTACAATTAAAAGGGTCCTTGTAAAATATTTTCTAATGTACAAAACAAATATATATATATAGGGAATATGCAAGGATAATACAGTATGTTTTTAGTAATTTCAAGGCTAGTAGGCGCAAAAGGCGGTTTGAGTAAAAATCCAGATAACGAAGACCCAAAACCGATCAACATTTTAAAAAATCGTGTAGCTTTGAAATTTTGCATACTCATAGCCAAGAGGGTCCTGAACAACATACTAAAAGTTCCAGCCCGTGGTGGGTGAGCGGGGGGCAGGAGGGCACTTTTCAGTTTTTATTTAATATCTTAAAAACTATCGCATTTAGAGAAACAATGTTATGTACAAAATTAATTTACGTAAAATTTCCTACAAAAATGTATATTACATTTTGTTTGTATGATCAATAGTTTAGAAGATATAGGGGAACGAAATAACACATTTTCATGAAAAATTCTTTTTTGTAATACTAAAATCAACTAAATTGTGTAATTAAGTGGGTTCTGGTCAAATATTTTCTAATGTACAAAACAAATATATGCACATAGAATATATAAGGATAATACAACATGTTTTGTACATTTTAAATAATTTTAAGGTTAGTAGGCGCAAGTGGTGGTTTAGGTAAAAATACAGATAACGAAGACCCAAAACCGATCAACATAAAAAAAATCGTATAGCTTTGAAACTGAGCACAGTTATAAGATTAAGTGTCCTGTCCTGAACAACATACTAAAAGTCCCCAACCGTGGGGGGAGAGCGGAGGGGGGCAAAGGACATTTAAAGGAAGCACTCTTAAGTTTTTATTAATATCTTAAAAACTATCGCATTTAGATAAAAAATGTCAATTACAAAATTAAATTACGTAAAATTTCCCATGAAAATGCCTATTACATTTGTTAGTATGATCAATAGTTAAGAAAATATAAAGGTTGCTTTGTATCTTACAGATATATTACAGAAAAAAGGAGTTTTTCGATTTGTATATTTTAACTTCCACTCTTTAAACTTGGCGCATTGCGCGCACACATGCACATATAGATATTTATTTGTATGGGTAGAAAATATTTAACCCGAATCCTTTTAATTACGAACTATAGTTAATGTTACTATCGTAAATAACATAAAAAAAAAAAAAAAAAAAAAAAAAAAAAAAAACAGAATAAATTTGCCTATAAAACGAGTAGTTTGATTTTATATGACAATTTTTCATTTTTATATATTGATATAGTTTTAGAATATTTCCTTTGCAGTGTTTTAAATTTCTGAAAAATAATTATTTTTAGTAATAAAAAAGTTTTTTTTTTTTTTTTTTTTTTTTTTTTTATGAATCAAAAGCATTTCTCTTGCACTACCTGAAATGACTCCACAGAAATAATAATAATAATAAAAAAAAAAAAAAAAAAAAAAAAAAAGGTTAAAATGATATGACTACAAGTAAAGACAAACAAAGGTTTCAAATTTATAACACCCCTCTTTTAAGTCAGGGATTAAAAAGCAATTTTACTAAACCACAACTTGTGCCTACTAACCTTAAAATTATTTAAAATGTAGAAAACATGCTGTATTATCCTTACATATACCATATTCATATATCTGTTTTGTGCATTAGAAAATATTTAACCAGAACCCTTTTAATTACACATTTTAGTTGATTTTACTACTGCAAAAAACACTTTTTCAAGAAAATGTGTTATTTCGTTCCCCTATATCTTCTAAACTATTGATCATACAAACAAAATATAATGTAATTGACATTTTTTCTCTAAATGCGATAGTTTTCAAGATACGTAATAAAATCTGAAATGTGCCCCCTTTAAATGCCCCCTGCCCCCCACTCACCCCCATGGTTGGGGACTTTTAGTATGTTGTTCAGGACACTTAACTTTATAAAACTGTGCTCAATTTCAAAGCTACACGATATTTTTTTTATGTTGATCGGTTTTGGGTTTTCGTTATCTGGATTTTTACCTAAACCACCACTTGCGCCTACTAAACTTAAAATTATTTAGAATGTACAAAACATGCTGTATTATACTTACATATTCCCTATGCATATATTTGTTTTGTACATTAGAAAATATTTTGTCAGAACCCATTTAATTACACACTTTAGTTGATTTTACTTTTGCAAGAAAGAATTTTTCAAGAAAATGCGCTATTTCGTTCCTCTATATCTTCTAAACTATTGATCATACAATCAAAATGCACTATACATTTTTGTAAGAAATTTTACGTAGATTAATTTTGTAATTGACATTTTTTGTCTCTAAATGCGACAGTTTTTAAGATATTTAATAAAAACGGAAAAGGGCCTCCTTAAATGCCCGCTGCCCTCCGCTCACCCACCACGGGCGGGGACTTTTAGTTTGTTGTTCAGGACCCTCTCGGCTATGAGTATGCAAAATTTCAAAACTACACGATTTTTTTTTTCTATTCGTGAAATTTTGGTCTTCGTTGCCTGGACTAAGAAATTATCAGTGGATTTAAGAAACGTTGTCAGTTTTCTAGCTTACAATTTAAAGAATTACAGTTTTTAGTTCGTTTGTATCTCAGTAAGTATTTCTTCTATAAATAAATATTTGTTATCAAATTGCCTAGAATATATGTTTCGCTTTAAACTTGTAAAAATCTAAAATTCGGTTTTTAACAATTTAATAGGATTACCACGACATTGAAATTGTGTACCAGTACTTTTATATAGAACATAACTTTGTGCATTTAAGACAAAAAGATGATTTTAGATAATAAAAAGGCAGGGATGTAAGAATCTTGTTTAATGATGTACTGCATACTTTCCAACCATATCATTATGAACCGTACAATTTTTAGTGCCTGCCATTTTTTTCACACCAGTCATTTTTTAGAGTAATTTTATTCTTAATTAATCGTAACAACATTTAGAGAGAATTACTCTAAAAATAGAACGGTGTGAGAAAAGGGGCGTTTTTTCAAGGAGTGTTAACAATTGTATGGTTATAAATGAGATGGTTGGCAGGTATAATGTACTGCCCTCATAAAACTTACCACAGTGAAAGGCCGTGGCCAGAAAAAAAATTGCAAGGATTTCAATCTTTAGTAGATAAAGTTGAATGTTAAAAATGAAGTATATCTTAAACGTTTATGACAAATTTAAAACTTTCAGTGTGTGTGTGTGTGGGGGGGGATTTTAATCCATCAAACCCCCTTTGCTACGGCCTTAGACACAACCCTGTTTATTATTTCTTTGCGAAAGAAACTTTCACCAATAGTAAGTTTATTATTTACAGGACGATTTTTTTAGCATATGCGGTTCTCTTTCATTACGAAGTTGTTTATATGCAGAATTACAGTTATCTTCTTTAACATTTATTTGTTCGTTTTATTATCACATACTATTAGATATATTATTTTTAAATTTAGCACCTTTTAAAATATATCAAAAATAAATCATTAAAGTTATATTTCTACTGATTTCATTTTTAGAAAATTGAGAAAATTACCTCTCTCTCTCTTTTACTCTCCAAATGATACAGTCGACAGCTTTTCATTTTAAGCAGAGGAAATTTCTACGTTTGCTTCAACGTTTATCGAAATGAGTAAAATAGATATAATTCAAAGATGTATAACATTTTAAAGCACCATTTTTATTAGATAAAGAATGTTGGGAAGCAACGAATTTCTTTTGGTGATATGTTCACTTTAAAAATAAAATAAACATTTAAAAAAATCCATAAACATTATTTTTAAGTAAGAGACAATAAATACCATAAAGTTTACCATAAAGTTTTATGAATTTAGAGCTATTTTGTATTGTAGAAGATCCCGGCATCATCAAAATTTAGCCTAAAAGTAAATGATCAAAAAAATATTTAACAAAAACTAGTATGATGTGGCCACCACAAGACTTTCTTCTATATTTTGTTATACAAAATCACTAAGGGCAAATAATTTATTAAAACTATTATTTATTGAAATTATCTAACATGATGAATGTAAATGATTTGCATTTTAAAGAAAAATAACACTAAATATCCAAAGAAAGACAGTTTTATTGTCTATAAATAATATCTTAAAAATTGCGTTTCTATAATTGTTATCATACATATCAAGTTTCGTACTGTTATATCTCATACAAACTGAAATGTAGCCTTCCCGTTATCGAGAAATTTTCCAGTATAGCAGCACTAACTATTGACCTATAAGCAATGAAATTGAATCAGCGTAATGTTTCATAATGGCCATCTCACATGTTAAGTTTTGTTTGATTATACGTAGTAGAACCTGAGATATAGCCTTTCTTTAATTTGTAGAAATCGCTGTATGGAAGCGCCATCTGTTGAGCTGTTGATACTAAAAGTTGATAGGCAATAACTTATTTCAAGGTGCACTTACATATAAATTTATATGCGATTCTGTTCTGTAGCTCGTGAGATATAGCCTTTCCTTAAATTGCGGAAATCGCTATATAGCAGTGTCACCTGTAGGCCGATAAGCATTAAAATTGAACCAGCATTATGTCTCATAATGACTTTCTTATATATCAAATGTTGTTTGATTATACGCAATAAAACCATAGATATAGCCTCCCCTTAAATTGCAGATATCGCTATATAGCAGTGCCACCTTTTAATCAGTTGACACCGAAAGTTGATAGGTGCTAATTTAGGTCAAGGTGCATCTGCATATAAATTTGCATATAATTCTGAGGATTAAGTCTTGAGATACAATTGCCACAAAATTTTTGTCACACACAGAGACCATGCTTGCCAACATCCTAATTAATATTCCGCAGTGTTGTTAGTACTGCCCCATTTTTCTCACCGATAAATTTTTAGATTTATATTCTGCAAATGTAATTACGTTTAAAGAAGAAGAAAAATACTCTAAAAACATACTGGTGTGAAAAAGAAGGCGTGGTCAACAATACTACGGAATATTAATTAGTATGCTGGC